>VWPW01006732.1:78535-265236 GCA_013389825.1 Crypturellus undulatus | reverse complement strand
AAAAAAAAAAAAAAAAAAAAAAAAAACAAATAACAAGCCCTGGCTGCTCCCAATTACTGAACAGGAGATGCTCATTACATTTCACTGTCTTAGAAGTGTTTTCTCTCTGGGACCTTTGGAAGCACACAGAAGTCAACAATTTAAGGATGACTTGGAGTTCTCCATAGTCAGCAGAGTCCTTTTGGTATCCCTTGGCAAACTTTACACCTTCGAGCTTTATCTTTATACCTTTATACCTCAGTCTTATTTTAGCTAAGGATTACTTGTGTGTATGTTTTTTTTTCTACACTTTAAGTCTTTCATTTTCTTTTCTTTCTAGCAGGCACCAGTCGCCTCCACTTCTGTATGTTTTCAGCATGCCCACTGTTGTCTATCAGATGACATTCAGGTATCTTGCTGTTAGCAGTGTGCAAATGCAAGACCTGGAGCTATCCTTACATGACCTGTGGCAATTTTAGGTGTGGAGGAGGCCTCATCAAAAATGTGATGATCTGCAATAATTTGTCTCAATTTTAGAAACAACTCTGGTATAAAGCATGTTTCTGACCCTTGACGATGAGTGTGGTGCCCTTTTATGCTTAGGAGGCATCACAGTTGCATAATGGTTGTGGTCAGTACCAATCTCAGAGTTTTAAGGAGAGCTCTTCCTCACTTCATATCATTAGCTGAAGCAAAAATCTCCTTGTTGACACCCAATTATATTCGCTCACTATGAGAATCTTAGTTTATATGAAATTCCTAATTTAATGCTATGCTTCAGATGTGCTAAAGTCATGCTTTTCTCCAGACAGATACCGTAGATATTAGACATCTCTAAGCATTTGACTTGCTCAGTTAAGTAAGTGCTTTAGAAAATGTGCTAAATGATGTTCATCCCATTTTATTAATTCCCATCCTCTCAATGAAGTTTTTGCTTCAAGTTTTGCTGGTTTCTCTCCACTCCAGTTCTGTTCTCATTTTTTTTGAATTTCAGCTTTCTGAGGTTTATTTGTTTCAGTGTTTGTTAAGCACAATTGTGCCCCAAGTCAGCATGAAGCTTTTGAACAGCTTGCTCTCCTGTAACTATAGATATATTAAGATAAGATCTTATACAAAATAGTATTTAGTAGAATTTTAAACAGTGTTTAAACAATATGCCTGAAGCAATGGTAATTTAACTGCTTGGCAGTATAACAGAATAGTCCCCTCGCAGGCTGTGACTAATGCTCACTAAGTGATGTCATAGACTGATATACTTGCTCCTTTATTTCTTTTTCTTATCCATAGCATTTAACAAAAGACTTATAATCTGACTTATGATTTGTATAAAATATAGATCATATGTTTGTGTTCACAAGAAATACCACCTATTTACTCATACATTGTCTCAGTGAGATGACTTAAGAGAGAACTTAATGAAATGATAGATTTATGAATGACCTAACCCAACATGCCAAAGACTTCATGTAGTATGCTCAGCTATCCTAACTTCGATTCCCAAAACCTCCCCTGCACTAAGCTTGGGAGAAAAGCTGGATTACCAAGGAATCTGTCTGTGTATTCTCCAAAACTGGCAGAGCTGCCAGGCAGGTGCTTGAATTTATCCTGGATGCATTCTATAGCATTCTCAAAATATTCCATCCTTTCTGAAAGATGTCTCTTAGGCAGAATTTCAGACTGTTTTTGCACCTTTTTCATTTGAAACTACCTGTTCCAGCAGCTTTGCAGGACTGTTGTTTCTGCTTAATTCAAGAGGCCTTACCTAAATTGTTTCTTGTTTTGTTTTATTTTTTTTTTCCTTGACTGGAATTTTAAATTAAAGTACTCCAATTGGATTTTATCTAGGAAAAATAAAATAATGAGAAATGTGCTCTCCTGAGACCATAACATGCATGTCAGAGCAGAGTGGAAGTGGTGCCACTTGTACCAGCATCTTCCCTTTGAAATTTCCATGCCCAGGAACAATGTTCCAGACTGTTTTAGTGACAGCGGGGGCGCTTTCACATTTCAGCGTGTTCAAAAGTTCAATCAAGAACAGTTTTGAAATTTTAATTGAAACTGAAAATAGAAAGAAGCCCAACTGCCCTCTGTTGATCACAGCAACAGGGAGGATTAAAGAGAAAAATGATGCTATGAAACAAAAACAAGCACTGCAGGGATTTTCACTGAACATCTTGCTATTGCTGCTGCTAAGTGATTATTTTCAGTGATTGGCTGACATGGATTACAGGGGAGATTTAAATTGAAATTTCTGAATATTTCTTGGGGTTATCCACCATCTTTGGATTATTTACATGCATGGATTTTTATTCTCTAAATACAGTCTGGAGATAATATTGTCCATAGAGAGTCCATTAAATGTTATTAAAAAATCTAATTAACCACCCCTAAAATTTTCAAGATATCTCTGTGCTATATGTGATTTTTTTTCTGCTTTTGCAAATCCATTAAGAAATATCAATAAAAGTGGTTCAAAAGGGAGAGTATTAATCATAACAGATTCCATTAATTGACTATTGTGATTAAGGACATACAATAGTTAATAAGAAATATATTGGAATAGCATGTATCATACATAAGATAAATGTATAACAAAATGAGTGCTGATTGACAACAGAAGACTATATATATGCTATCAGTGCAAGCACACTGACTAACAGAAACAAGCACCTTATTTAAGGCTAATGCTAATTTTAAATATAACACAGAGTCATCTTCTCTCATCCCATCTGTTGCCAACAGCAAAATATAAATTATGAATGGCATTTATTTTCTTTTATTTACTGCTTTGCGAATCTAGCAGAAGTTTCATTGAAGACATTTGTGCCTTTGGCAGGTGGAGATGCTTGTGCACAACAAACTCATGCTTACACTCCTTTAAGGTGAAACAAAGCAAACTGAGGACAAGACTCTTTGGGTTCTTACCCGAAAGCTCACAGAGATACCACACAGTGGCACTACATTTGATGCTTCATATTTCTCTGTGAATTTAGGAGGAGATCGTATATCATATTTCTGTAAGAGAAGTTTCTGAAGTGTCACAACTCAAGCTGTTTGAACTTCACAGCTATGCTAGCAACAGAACAGTTTTGTCCCTTGGATTCCCCTATGCCCATAAGGAATCATGCCTCCAGACCCAGTCTTGTTCCTAACACCAATGTGAAAACGTCAGCTTAGCTCAACCATGTCCAAGCAGCAGATAGGGCATTCGACTCTGGGGAATACTGGCTGAGTTGCTCGTTCCTCTCTTCTCCAAGGAAAAAGAGACAACAGCTTGACGGGATTTGACATTTGTCAGATGCCAGTCAGTCAGCCACCATTTCTTTCATTACATCATGGGGAAGTGTACAGTATTATCAAAGACATCACATAGTTTTTTGCAAACATAGACCAGTACTGTAGTGGGATAAAAAGCTTAAGGTGGTGATCTCCTGTACTCCCACTAGAACTGACTACTTTGGATCTGTCTAAAGAAAAAAACTCAGCTGTCTGAGCTGAGCTGGTTATGAGATAAGTCTGTTAGCCGGGAGACTGACTGGCCTCACAGTGTAAGTCCTGGGGGTATTGGATACAGGGAATTTCTGGTCAAAAATTTTGGTATACTTCCAAACTATTTTGCTGAAAAACATCTTTAGACTAGACCTGTTTTGAGAATACAAACTCTTAGTGGTCATATAAGTAATCCAAAAAATGATATGTGGGGTTTTCTCAATTGTTAGATTATATCCATTTTCACAAACAGGTTAGCATCCAAAATAAAGCAATTTTCATACAGCATAATACATATCAGTAAATCAAAAGGATTCCAGTATGTCAGCTAGGTTGTTCAGTGCTGTTTTGGTTGCTACACAATGGGGAAAAAAAGCTTATTATTTTTCCTTCTAAGAGTTCATCAGCCTGTTGACTTTATCAGTCAGAAAAATTCACATTTTTTATTTTTAAATTGCTATGGCTCTTCTATATCTTTGTTTATATTCACGGAGGGGGATCGATCTCTGGCTCTGCCTCCTCTACTGATGCGAGGTGCGCTGCAGCAGTTTTCTGTCCCTTTCATCGCATCTGTTTGAGAAGAACGACAGCTATAAACTGGGAAACTAATTTTAGGGCAATGGAAAACATGTCATTCAAAATATTTCTACAGTCATCTTGATTCTACAGTCGTTTGTATTTGCTGTTTAATTAACATACATATAGTGTAAATGAAAATAGGCGATTATTCTACCAGTGCAGTAGCCAACTCTGTGCACTGCATAACTGCCTTACCACTTATCCCTGAAAAGGAACAGATATTTTTTTTTTCTGTAGGTGACAAATTTTCTGATTCCAGGCCAAAACCTGACGTGAAAGCTATGCTGTGTAACCCCCGAGGTAGCAGGGAATCCTTCCAAATAGCTGATCAAAATTACAGAGCCAATCTAAACCCCTTTAATACAGTCTTTCTAGTACTTTTGACTCAAGCCCAAATGAGCAATCTATGCTCCAGGTGCATAAATGCAAATTAAAGCAAGGTAGTAATTCATTGAACTCCTATCAATATTTTTTGAAAAAATAATGCAATTTCAGTAATGCATTTCATGATCCGAAACCAGGGTAAAAAATTTAACTCCTTTTGTGTATATTTTCAAAAAGAAAAGAACAAATTCCTTTCCTGGCAATAAGATAAATGTGTTTGGCCAAGAATATTTATTTACAAGTATTTCAGTACTGTTATGCTTCATGAAGATAAAAAGCTCACACCAAATTATTTTAATTTTACATGGCTAGATTGTCTTAATGCCATGAAATGTCATTCATGGTGAACTTTTTAAACTAGACACCACTAGAGATAACAGGACACAATAAATACTCAGGTATGTTCAATGCATATTCTTTACAAAGTAAAATGTGCAACACACATAGTTCAGGCTAGATCATAAAGAATTTAACAGTATGATTCTGACCATAACAATGACCATTTAAATTTCTAGCTGTTATCATGTTAAATTAAGGCAATGATTTTATTTAAAAATAAAACTCGTCAGAAACACTAGTTCTATAGGGTACATTTTCACCATGCTACATTAAATTTGTCCAAATATATAGGTAAAATTTAAATCCTGTTTTGAAAATAACAAGGAGATCTCCTCACATCTATACCTCCTTTTCTTTTTAAGAAATACTAATGCTAAAACTCTGGAATAAAAAGTAAATTCACCATTTTAATCCACAGTAGCTTTGTTTCAGATATGTCAGATTCTGATGCAATGATTCATGGCAGACACTGAGTAATTTAATTTGGAAAAAGTATTACACAGAAACTTTATGATTAGCTTTTTTTTCTCTTCATTTTTCTTATTCTCTGTGTATACAATCTACACATCAAATTTATCTGCAGAATGTATGTCTTCTCTTCCATATTATCCCCTCATCCTAAATGACAATTTCATTGTTTTCTGTTTCTGAAAGTGTTAGTCATGTGAAAAGGCACTGGAATAATTGTGTCTTTCCTGACAAAGGAAAAAAAAAAAGTAAATTACTTTTTCAAGTTGTAAAGCTGTATTAATATTGACAGGAAATAGCTAAAGCAATATCTTTATGACGTACTAATAAATGATATATATATTTATATATATATGGGGATTCTCCTCCTCTTATACCACTTTAATCCTGGAGTAACTTAATTACAGACAGCATTTATAAAGAAGAAGATAATCTGAGCTATTACGTGCCTATGAATTATTTATTACAGGCAAGCTAAATTTTAATTTTTTGCATACATCCCTATGGCCTCCCTGTGTTCCAGCGCGGGTATGAATGAATAACAGTGAAATGTCACAAAATGAGTAATCTTATTCTTAGAATAATGAAAGAACATTTTCTGTGCCCATCTGAGCCCTGATACAGTCAGATCCTCCACAATCATGAATGATGTCAAAGCCAGCAGTTTTACTGGTGCTTCTAGTCACAGTTTCTCTCTCCTTTCAGAGATTTGTGCAGACTGGAAATGCATCTGAATGTTCACTTTCCTTGAATCCCTCCTCAGGCAAGGAAGTATATGAGAATAACATAGTAAAGATATGTTAGTACTGTGGCCAGGGCATCAGAAGATCAGAATCAGATTCTGATCTTTTGATGCCCTAGCCTGATGAAAATGTTCTCATCCCTTGACGTGTTGCCTAGGGTACATGGCTGGTGCACATTCAGAGTCAGGCTCAGGCTGAAGAATATGACTCTTCAAATTATACAGTTTTTGAATGTTCATCATTGGTCTTTCTGGAGAGAGGCACCTGCCCTAGATGGGTAGGAACCAAGGAGCAGGCAGACTTAAGTCTTGCTGCCGACAAGGGAGAGAAGCAAGTCTGTCATGCCAGGCTGAGTGAGAGGTGGCGGCTGCTAGAAGAAACATGGAGACAATGATAGGACGGAGGGCTGGAGCTCCTGAGGAATGCAAGGGGACATCCGAAAGATGGAAGAAACCCTGGAGTGGATACCAAGGTGCTGTTAATATTGTAGCAGCCCCCGGGGCCGATAGTATTAGCACTGAAACTATGCTGACCTTAAAAAACAAAAGAGAGAGAGAAAAATCTCAGTCAAAAATTCAAGCATTCATTCCTGGAGACAATCTGTATCTTTAGATTATATTTGAGGGACCGTGTTTATCTTCAGATAACTGAAAACAGTAAATAAAGAAATAATGCGCATATCAAACTGGCCGTGACCTGCCTTTCCATAAGACCATAAGGAAATATGAGCTGAGGGTAAGTAATGAATATAGCAATAGTGCACAGTTCTAGTTCTTATGATTTATTTACAATCAACCATTAATTTCTATTAAGGTAAGGAATGAACTAAATGCAGCTGCTACTGCTAAATGTCCCCTATGAATACCTATAGATAGGCTTGCTCAAAAATAGTTACACGTGGATAACTCCAGACATACAAGCCAGGGCAGAGAAAAATCATATGGAAGGCAAATTGCTTCTTGTTTACTTGCATTTTCAATTTTGATCTTAAGTAAATTAAATGTTATGTAATTACTTGAAAGTCAAGCCTCTGATTAACTTTTTGCTAGTCAAGCATGTCAGCTGAATGTATCCAGTAGACCATTATAAAATAGGTAGTTTGCATGAAATATTAAACCCTGAACTTTGCTGAGTTCTAAGGGACAATTTTATCAGATTCCAACTTGGATTAAATGAACAGTAATTTGGACTTGGTCTGTCATTTAAGCAGTTCTCCAGATCTGCAAGATTTTGGTGGAATCCTCGCGTCACTGACACTCAAATGAATGCAGCCACCCCTAGAGTCTCAGCTGAAAACAGCACCTTCTTCTACTTTAGTCAAACAGTTTTGTGTTCATTTTGTTCCTGCTGCAGGCTATTTGTAAGAGTGGGATTTTTTTATTCTCATTCTTTGACTCTTCCATCTATTGCTTCTTTTACACACATACATACGCACACACACACACACAAAACCAACATTGATCAATTTTTGTGTTTTCTGGTATGAAAGAAAATATGTCCTGATAGTGAGAATGCGCAACTGCTCATTGATTTACTTCTATGTAATAAGAAATTTTCCATTAATTCCAGGAAAACTGATCTAATCTGCATATTACAAATTGGTCTATTCAGAGCCGGTTTGATTGCTAGGAGCTAACACAGGATAAAATTTGCAAAAGTGCACAGGGAGCATTTCATCAGGTTGTCACTTTCAGCTCCTCCCAGATTCTGCAGGACTTCACATCTTGAATCCAAACAGCCTAACAAATACCTGGAAAAAAATAGAACAATGTTTTTGACATCAAGGAAAAAATGGAAAATAGGTATTAAGGAATTTCCTCCTCTCAGAAATTTCTAATTCAGAATTTGCAAAAATCAATGTAGAAAACTATATTTGTTGTATGTATAAATTTCTCATTATTGATGTAAAAAGAATTATAGAAATTATGTAACCAGATTTTAGAGTCTCCCTAAAGACAAGGTTGCAAAATTGCAATCTAATGATTAATCCATCATAAATCTTTGTAGCAGACAGAGGATTTTATGTGCTTGCTCAGGATACAACACTATGTCATCAATTAGTAAATAGTAAAGAAGCTGTTTTTAGAAGTTGGATCAAACTTTGAATAATGCCATAAGCTGTGTTAGAAGCAGTACTTTCACAAACTGAATTTTACATGTAAATCTCAAAGGATAAAGAAAGGAAAGAAGTTATCACTATCTCCATTTACAGACAACTCAGACCTGAGCAGATGAGTAGTTATATAAAGTTTAAAAGAGTAGAGTAGTGGCAAATTCAGGAAAATTTAATCTTTCAGCCAGAGTAGAGTAGACTGATCATGCTGAAGGCTTGGTTTCTCCCCATGTTTTCAGGTTGAAATACTAATCCCACATCTCTGGTGTGTGTCCACACCATTTCATCCAAGGAGAACTGGAAAGGGTAAATTATCAGCAGTACTTCCAGGGACCTACAAGAGGGAATGATACAGGCTGGATAACCTCTTCAAACAACCCTCCAAAAATTTCAGGAATTTAAAAATCCTTCCAAACACCGAGAAATCTGCATGAGAATCAGAGGTTACCAGAAAGCCGATACCATCCAATTAACTTGTTCTCTAGACTCTCTTAATAAAGCCCAGTAGAGTCACAAAGCAAGTTACTGTGCCTGGCAAAAATCGTTTTCTCCAGAGCCATCCCAGGGGGAGGCAGTCACCAGCTGTAGAAAAGCAGCAAGCAAAGCACAGCTGACAGTCCCCATTCCATCCTTCATCTGGTCTATGTGGGAAAGGGCCGAAGACATGGACCAGCTAACTCTGGCTTTTTATCTTTTCTTTTTTTATTCAGTAGGAGTTATGAGAAATGCTGTTTAGTCTCCATTTTTGAAAGTTAAATCCAGGGTAACAACTGTAGACTCAATAGTAACTAGACCCCCAAAACAGGGATCAGACGAGATCCTGCAGTATATTCGCATAATTTTGAGGTACATGATTCCCGGGCACGTACTTTGGGAGGTCAGCAAAACCCAGCCCATGTCAGGATTGCCAGCTCATGAGATTTTGTTGTAGCTGACACTATTTGAAAGGTTTGTTTTTCCTTTTTTTCTTTTTTTGTTTTCTTCTTAGAGTCCAGACTGCTGGAATTATTTGATTTTCAAACGTCAACTTATACCTCAGAAAAAGAAATATGTATGGTCAGCTAAATCCTCTGTCTGCGATGTTAAATTTGAAAACATACTGGAATCAAGTATGTTCTGCAGTCCTGGAAGGCAGGAAATAAGGGGAGCGGTCATGGCAACAGGGAAGATAAAACTGAAAATTGAGACAAGAAAGAAATTCAAAGCTACTGATTTTGCATCATGGTTTCTGAAAAAATAGGAGCTGACAAGGCCAGAGTTTACTCCAGTAATTTTTTTATCACGCCTTCTGATCAAACAAACTTTCTGAGCTCTGACTGTGGCTACCACCTGTGGTACAAAAAAAAAGACTGGAGGGATTCGGTGGTAATCCTTCCTTCCCAACCTCCAGGGCTGCTCCTACTTCATATAAAGAGTAATCTTCTGTGTACGAGTGTGTGTGTGTGTTGGGATTGCTTCTGTTTGATTTCTTAAAGGCTGAGAAAGAAGAGATCTGTTTCGGGATAAAAGAAGAAAACAATCCTCGTGGATTTTACCCAAATCCCTGTCCTTTAGGGCTGCAAGCTGTGAATAACCCCGAAAAGCAAAAGCAGCTTCAGGCATTAGTGAAGCCCGCAGGAATGCTGCATTTCTGGTTGCAGGTAGATCTTTACTCACGGCCCTGCAGGACCCACCGTTTGTGGGCAACAGCTCCATGTGCCTAACAGCCCCACAGCCAGGACAGGTTCAGCTAACCACGCTCACTAGCTGCCCTTCGGCATTTTCCCTGGCAGGGATCATTATCCCAGTTTTCATCTCTTAAAGACACAGGGCATTGCAAGGGAGCTGTACAGGACATGCGGTGAGGAGCAGGAGATAAGGCAAGAACGTAGACTCACTGTCAAAGGAAAGACTTTTCACTCTGTCCCTTTCCTAGCTTGGCACATGAGGGTGGCTTCCATTGAATTAGTGACCCATGGGTTTTTATTAGCAACTTTTGCCTAACAGACGCTAACAGGAATTTTTCTTAATGCACAGTTCTGCTCGTGCTATTTTAGAATATTCCTCTCACCCACAGGCACATACTGCCACCACCAGATCAAATGAATCCTTATAATAAGGTTTCATTTCTTTTCCTTTGCTTTTTTTTTTCCTTTAAGTCAGGGCAAAACTGTCAGGTTCACCTGATTCTTAACAAAATGTCAGCTCCAAGGATGTTGCACTATGGCACTTACAAACACTTAATAGAGCTGATGAGGATTTTTCTGTCAAAATGATTTTTTGAGCAAAAAATGCAGATATTCAGAGAAAATCTTCATCTTACTCTACCTGATTTTCTGCCAGGAAAATATTTTGAAGGACTTCTGTTTGTTTGTGTTATTTTCTTTTGGTTTTGTTTTGTTAAAAGTTTTCATTTTGTTGAATTCAACCCACCCAGACCATTTCAAATTAAGTTTTATTAATCTATTGAGTTTTTCCTTTGTCAGAGTAATGACTTAAAAGGAATTCAAAACTACTACTTTTTGTGACTGTTTTCTACAGAGGGATATATCTCCCCTAATACATACTAGTTTGTAATGCTAAATGGAGCAAAAGAGATGCAGTTCAGTCAGGAAGCCTGACCATTTCAAACCTCTGAAATTTGTGAATTTGTGCTCTAATGTTTTCACTCAGGTTGTTATAGTTACTATGAGACAATATGTCATTATGGAAAAGCAATAGTTCAGTATTTAGTACTCCAGTCATAAATACTTTTTTTTTACAATTCCTAAAATGAATATATATCTATATTTATATATATATAGTGTATATATATATATATATACACACACACACACATATATATATCTCATAGAACATCTGATTTTTTTTTATCTTGCTTGGAAAGTTAAAACAAAAAAAGCAACCTGAGGTGAAATATAGGCGGAAAAAACACCCTGCCTGAAGGGCCATGTCTGGAACTCTCCTAGATATTTAGCTACTGGATATCAGAAAATTATGTATTATTTCATATATTTATTTTAAATAGTTACTGGCCCTATGAATTAAAGGATGTATATACTACTATAGGTAAGTAAAAGGAAGTAGACAGAACATTCATGATCTAAGTTCACGTATGAAGATTATTTGTTCATTTTAGTTGAGTTTCATTTATATTAGAATCATGACAATGGATGTAGTACAACCATTCCATTAAGAATGGAAGAATCACTTTTCAGTGACTGAATATTATATGCTAAAAAAATTCTGTGACAGTGTCTTAAAATAACAACTCATCTTTTATGTAAGGAAGTTTATGACATAAGGGATTCATTGGTGGATAAAGTCTGACAAAGAAACAATGACAAATTTTCTAGCTATTAATATGACTTTCATCTGAAAGAATATGTCGGCAAAGCAGAACAAACCCGGTTCTCAAATACCTGAATTAATATTTTACTTCCTCAAAAAGAAAAAGTCTTTCCAGACAAAAGTACAAAAGAACAAAACAAAACCATTTCAGGAAGTCCTTTCTAAAGAGAATTTTAAAAAAACAAAACTATGAATCTGTGCTGCAATAACTTTATACACAGAAACAGGAGACTGAGAAGTGTGTAAACAGATATTTCAGGGGTTTGGTAAGGAATGCAATTTAATATTTTAGTTTCAAGCCCTCAGTCTTTAACTTGTGAAAATCAAGATGAAGTGAATTATTTTGAAATTTCAAAACAACACTGAAAGTAATAGATTCTTTGTACATACACCAGGGCAGTTGGGCAAGAATGTGCTAATTGCTGATTGTGTTAAGGCCAAAATCCATGTTAAAGTTCATTTCAGTTGTCCAGTTCAGAAGTTCTACTAGCTGGGTTAAAAATACTAAAGACAGTTTATAGTAGGGAAGCTGTCCACAGACATTCTGAACAAGCAGCATAAATTAATATTTTTTTTAATTATGTTTGAGAGCAGAAGAAAAATATGATTGCGATTATACTGTTATCTTTTATGTGTTGTCTCTTTGTCACAGACCACCCCTAAGCACAAGTAAAGATGCCTGTTGAAGACTGGCTGACCAAAGGAGCAACCCCCTCTACTTTCCTATGTTAGAGACATGCAAACCAGGTGTCTCTTTCAGAATCAGGATGACAAGGGGCAGAATGTCTTCTACAAGCCTAAAGCCTGAATTTCCACCAGCTCTGCCATTTTCCCCCTCTCCTCTCCTTCCCCCGCCTACAGCAGCAATTCAATTTTACTCCTTGTGAGAGAATTGCTCAAGAAAGGGGAAATTAGAGAAAAACTAGGGCCTAACAGAAGTTATGGCATTACAGAGGCTTGCCTGAGGTTACCACTTCCAGGACAGCTGGTATATACTGAATCTACTTCTCCACGATTCCTAGCAGACATTATTACGAGTAAACAAAGAGTGGAGCAGAATGCAGACAGCATGGCCAAACTTTGTTGGATTCCCTGTGGAGGTGGTAACCTGATGGTGCCGTGCAGCTGATGAGTGAGTGGAGGGTGGAGCGGAGTGATGACACCGTGGCCAAACTCTGTTGTGCTGCCTGCAGACGCGGCAGCCTGGTCGTACCATGAAGCTGATAAGCTGCACAGTATGGTAAGATGTCTGGTGCTGGGCCAACAATGGTGGCGGATCACTCCCTTCCAATGGACTTGGCTCAAACACTTCCTCATTCTAATCTCATTATAATACCCATACACAACCCCATCCCAAAAGTTACCGGCTTCCAAGGAATGACCAATTCTCACTGAGCATGCTCTCTAGATTTTTGATTAACTCTGGAGACTTTTTAAACTAGTCAATAACAAAGTAAGAATGACTATAGTCACTCAAGCTCCACCCAAAAGGTAAAAGAAAATATATAAAAAAAGTGAACTAAGGAGGGAAATAGTAGGACAAAGGAAGGAGGAAAGAAGAAAGGAGGAAGAAGGAAGAGGGAAAAAAGAAGACAGAAGAAGGAAGAGGGGAGAGGGAATACTCCATCGTAACTACTGGATCAGTCGACAGGCAGAACTCCTTTCTTCCCCTCTCATCAGGACGCCACCTGAGGAGACTCCTTGAGGTTGAGAGCCCTCTCCCATCTTCTGGGGTAAGTGATGAGTGCGCATTTCTACACTAGGTACTAGCTAAGAACCCCACACTGTAGTAGAGAATTTCCTGTACCCACATCTGAAACCAGCTTTGTAAATTTGCATTTGAATAAATGAACTCTACTGCTTGTTTTGAAGGGGATTGGACCAAACAGTCTGTTTGGTCCAACTGTTCGTGANAATTATGTTTGAGAGCAGAAGAAAAATATAATTGCGATTATACTGTTATCTTTTATGTGTTGTCTCTTTGTCACAGACCACCCCTAAGCACAAGTAAAGATGCCTGTTGAAGACTGGCTGACCAAAGGAGCAACCCCCTCTACTTTCCTATGTTAGAGACATGCAAACCAGGTGTCTCTTTCAGAATCAGGATGACAAGGGGCAGAATGTCTTCTACAAGCCTAAAGCCTGAATTTCCACCAGCTCTGCCATTTTCCCCCTCTCCTCTCCTTCCCCCGCCTACAGCAGCAATTCAATTTTACTCCTTGTGAGAGAATTGCTCAAGAAAGGGGAAATTAGAGAAAAACTAGGGCCTAACAGAAGTTATGGCATTACAGAGGCTTGCCTGAGGTTACCACTTCCAGGACAGCTGGTATATACTGAATCTACTTCTCCACGATTCCTAGCAGACATTATTACGAGTAAACAAAGAGTGGAGCAGAATGCAGACAGCATGGCCAAACTTTGTTGGATTCCCTGTGGAGGTGGTAACCTGATGGTGCCGTGCAGCTGATGAGTGAGTGGAGGGTGGAGCGGAGTGATGACACTGTGGCCAAACTCTGTTGTGCTGCCTGCAGACGCGGCAGCCTGGTCGTACCATGAAGCTGATAAGCTGCACAGTATGGTAAGATGTCTGGTGCTGGGCCAACAATGGTGGCGGATCACTCCCTTCCAATGGACTTGGCTCAAACACTTCCTCATTCTAATCTCATTATAATACCCATACACAACCCCATCCCAAAAGTTACCGGCTTCCAAGGAATGACCAATTCTCACTGAGCATGCTCTCTAGATTTTTGATTAACTCTGGAGACTTTTTAAACTAGTCAATAACAAAGTAAGAATGACTATAGTCATTCAAGCTCCACCCAAAAGGTAAAAGAAAATATATAAAAAAAGTGAACTAAGGAGGGAAATAGTAGGACAAAGGAAGGAGGAAAGAAGAAAGGAGGAAGAAGGAAGAGGGAAAAAAGAAGACAGAAGAAGGAAGAGGGGAGAGGGAATACTCCATCGTAACTACTGGATCAGTCGACAGGCAGAACTCCTTTCTTCCCCTCTCATCAGGACGCCACCTGAGGAGACTCCTTGAGGTTGAGAGCCCTCTCCCATCTTCTGGGGTAAGTGATGAGTGCGCATTTCTACACTAGGTACTAGCTAAGAACCCCACACTGTAGTAGAGAATTTCCTGTACCCACATCTGAAACCAGCTTTGTAAATTTGCATTTGAATAAATGAACTCTACTGCTTGTTTTGAAGGGGATTGGACCAAACAGTCTGTTTGGTCCAACTGTTCGTGAATCCGGTACTGCCAGAGTTGGGCCTATAGGTATCACAGTATTTGGTATCCCTATTAAGAGATGAGTCCAGCTTCCCCCAAACTCTAACTTTTGATGATCAGCTGGAATGCAAGGGGATTCATCTCTTACTAAATTTGTCCCTCCCCTGCATCAAACCGCAACGCTTCTGAAGAGAAAGCGTTGAACTGGCTCTCTTGAGTGTTATCCTTTCACTCTATTATTCAAAGACATCCTTAGGAGCAAGATAGCATGGCTAGTACCCTTAGACCTTCCACTGAGTGTTGTGGATCGTGTAGTGAACAACTCAGCCTCTTTTGAGAAGTCTGTCCTGATTGCCCTATATTAGGAAGCCAAGCAGTAAGTCTTTTTCTTTTGCTAACTGGGCAAAACAACTTTTGTGCATAACTGGGAGTGTCACAAATTCACTTAGGCAGCACCATTAGTACAGCTGCCTCTGAAGCTACCAGACCATGAGCCATGTGCAGAGCCATCATCTTTCAGACTGCATGTGCTGAATGAGTCTGGTAGTGTGTCTACAACCATCAGCTCAGGAAGCCCAGGAATCTGGGTTTCTGATCCTCTGCCACTAACAGATATGTAAACCAACAATGTGTATCACGCACCTCTTCATGAAATGGTCCACAGAGATGGTGTCCAATATGCTGGTCATTAAAGAACTCCTGCATTAGTACCATCCATACAAAATTAATTTACAGCCTTGCACTAATGCATTCTGTTACAGTCTTTAATTATATAATAATTTGCCCCATCTGGTGCTCTATAGGAATAGTGAGAATGAAGAAAGGTCTGCAGGTAGGCTTGTTAAGTTGGAACCCAGAAGATTTGAGGCTAAGAATCATTACGTGCTATTGTATAAACACCATGTTAATTCATACACTAGAAATAGCACATCTGGGTGGCAGGGGATATCTTCATCTTGACATTTCCTAGAATTTAAATTCTTGCATAGAGTTTTTTTTTGGCACTTTTTTATTGTTGTTTTTTCAGAGGAGGGTATTTTTTGTGGTAGTATAGCACTTTATGTCTATTATGGTAATGGTAGGTGATCCATTGATCAAGGTAGTATATAAATCAAGTTGGTAGCAACTTGTTACCTCTACCCACTGTACACAGTAAGACCAGCCTAGTAAGCTTAAATTATTTCTTTTAGTTTTGAGAGAAATTTTATTTCTTCTTTTTAGTCTTTACTTTTGTTTGTGTGTTTATTTGTTTTGGCACTGTGAGTCTTCCCTTTATTGTTTTTTTTCTTATATGTTAACTGGATGTTTGGTTTTGATAGCAGATGATAGAGCTTCTTTGTAGCTGGAATTACATTTGTCATTGTTGTATTATTGCTACTATGTCTCTTAAGACTGATGTACACTTGTTTTTAAGTGAAACTATCTGTCCTGTGCTCACCCAAGTGAAATTTATGACTCCAAATATTGAATTACTTGTCTGTCTCTATTTTAATCACTAGTCTGATTCCAAAAGATCATGCAACTTTTTTTTTTTCCTATCGGATCTCAGATCTTCACTTCTGTTTGGGCTTTCTCCATTCTGCTCCCTTACATCTGTTAAAGTGATCATCTAATGTAAAGCTTTGAACTAACGATGAGGCACAGGCCTTCCAAGTATATGCCAATGCTTTAACAACATCCATTACATGCAAAGCCACATTTATATTTAGAGCTCGTTGCCCTGCCACTTTTCTTCTGAGTAGTTTGATCAGTGGTACTTCTGTGGCTGGGGGCTGGCTGACAGGGCAGCAGTAGTTTTGGCTTCCGGAGCACATTTCAGCTCCAGCATCCCGCACTAATAGTATGTTCAATCTTCCATCTGTGAGTGGCTTCATATTTGGAGACAGAAAAGAAAAAGAGAACTGAAACTGTAAAGAGTCTGTGAGAATGTCCAATTAACTGGTGTTAGAGGGATATTGTGGCAGGAGAGGTATCGTGCCACTTACTCCAGTCCCTGCTCATGGTCGCAGGACTCCTGGTGTCTGAGCATGAGGGATGAGTTGCCTACACTTAACTTGCTGTCCTTTATAGTTGGTGCTTCCTAAGCTGAATTGCCTCCTGTCTATATGGCAACACACGAAAGGAGGAAGGCTCTCTCTATATTTGAGCAGAAATGGTACTGTTGAACTTAACCATGTTTTCAAAATAAGAATTTGATTACACATCATGCTCATACTGTGAGATTACCATCTATTTACAACCTACAAAGCTATACTGAGTAGCATTTAGAGTGAAACAATGCACATGGCAAAGGGTACAGTAAATCCTCTACAAACAGTCATTAAAGCAGCTATCATATTACTTCAGCCTCCTGGGTGCACAAGTCACAGGGTTCTCATGCTTGCTCTGCAGGGAGAGCAGCAGAGAGGAGCCACCGCATATGTCCAGGAAGCAGGAGACATCTTAAAAAAAAAAAAACAGGCCATTGCCTGCCTATCTGGGCCTATCCCCCTAAAACACTTTCTCTGGCATCCTTTAACGTAACAAGGGTTGTTAACAGCAAGGATGCCCTTTTTGTCATACAGAGTGTAGTGGTCAGATGGGCACTGAGAACCTGTCCTGTGGCATTGCATCAGGGTGCAATCTTTTCGTTTTGAATGGTGGGTTTTACAATGATTTCTCCTTTGCTTTTTTCACTACATAGAGAGGAGATGTTTGGGTATGAGTGTATGTCGTAGTAGAATATGCTTCCTCAAAGGTTTTCAGTGCCAAGCTTTGATTCATGTCTATTCACATTCTGCAAGATAATAGAAGCCTTTTACACAACTGTGTGATATACACGAAAACCACTGAGGATGGCATATTGCATAATCAACAGGGCTTCAGCCACACAATTCTTGTCAGTTATAACGGGATATATGCAGTTAAAATACACTGCAATGAATGAGAATACTTCCTCACATATTATCCTGTTCAAGATAACCCCCAAGCCTAAGAAATAAGATGATAATGGTCATTGAGAATAACACAAAGGAAAAAAAACAGTGATTGGAAGTCTTCTCTCCACAGTTAAATTTATCCTGCATGGATTACATGTGAAAATGTTGCTAGGTTAACCCACATATACAGAATTTCAGGCCCAATATGTGAGCTTACCATCAGCAAAAAGTTACTTGGTATATGCTCAGTGAATTTTAACCATTTTGAAGTTTTATAAGTACTTCTAGAGGATTCAGCAAGCGCTGAAGCACACTTTAAGCTTCACTCTGTGTAATTTTACCTGAAAATGTTCCATTTTCTTTGCCTAGCTTTGATTTAATTTTTATTTTATTTTATTTGCAGTAGAATATAGCAGTGAGCCATTCGACATAGTTGAAAGCAAGAAATTTGAGAAGTCACTGTGCCTTGGTCTGTTTATGTGAGGTAGGAGAAGAAGTTGTGAACCTCCACAGACCTCAGTGTCTCCTGTAAAAATCAAGACATTCCAAAAGCTAAAGCTTCTTGCCTTCCCTTAGCTTTAGTTGTATTTGTTGTTCATAACAAAATCTCCTGGAGAAACATGGATGTCAGGCATTCTACGCTCTACCTGGCTGTGCGCTAACAGCTTTTTGGTTAACAACAGGCAATTGGTGGCATCTCTTTCTCACCCACGGTACACCCCAGTGCACCAGTTCTTAAACTGGCCTGTACAGCTTAAGGCAGCATCTTATTGTGTTTTGGGCTGGTGACCTCTGCTAGAATGATCCAATTCCCAAGCTGTAAATATATGATGAGTTATCCTACTGTTTGATACCAATCTTCACCACAATATAAGGTAGAAACAGACACAAATACATTAATCTTTACTTCTGGGAGTCTTAAACTCACAATACTGAATTTTTCTTGGGAAAGTATATTTGTATGCTTATTTTGTTCTCTGGCCTTTTGCTTTGATCACTGTTCTTATCCGATTCCTAAGAAACCATGACCTAAGAAACTTGTTCCAGTGTTTGACCAGTCTCATAGTAATTTTTTTTCTTAATCAGTAACTGAAATTTCCCTCAGTACAGCTGCTGTCCACTGCCTTTTGTCATTTTGCAGTGCACCTCTAAAAACAATTTGCCTTTTTCTTCTTTAAACCTAATGGTGATTAGTCAGTTGAAGACATTTGAAGGCTGTTCAAGACCCTTAGGTTATCTTCTTCGGATTTTATAAACTGGTTCTCTTGGGCTTTCCTTGTACATTGTGCTTCCTGGTCCTCTGGTCTTCTTGGTGGCCCTCCTCTGGTCTTACTCTAACATACCAACATCTTTTGGGCCATGGAACTCAAAAATGGATAAAATACTCCCAATGAGATCTCACAGGTGCTGAACAGACGGCAGTAATTATTCATTGCTGGCTACACTCCTGCTAATTCATCCTGATATGTGCTTAGTCTTCACTGCTGCAAGGGCACGTTGCTGACTGTTGCTGTCCAACACCTATGATGATACACAACGTTTGCTCTCTATGAGGACTATCAGGTACTTTTCTGCAAAGCCACTTTCCATATGTTCTGATCCCCTGTGTTTAAGACTTCTGATCCCCCACTGGTTTAAGACTTCACACTTACTTTGCTGAACTTCTAGTAGCCTACAGTTCCAGCTTGAAAAGGCCGTTTTGAATGCCAGACCTGATCCCCAAGATACTCCTGAGAATTTGCTGAGGTTGCATCCTGTCCCATCCTACAGTCTGTTCGTGAAGACTTTAAACAATATTCATTCTCCTACCGCTGGGGAATGCTGCTGATAACTGTCTGTCGGCTGAACTTGGCACTGTTCATCACAGCTCTTTCAGCCTGAAGCTCAACCAGTTCTGCCTCTACTTTGTGGTCAATCCTCCGAGTCTGTATTTCTCCAATTTGGCTGTAAGCATAGTTACAGCAGATCGTGTTAAAAGCCTTGCTAAAGTAAGGAAAAATAACAACTACTGTTCTCTGTTCTCTCTCATCTACCAAGCCAACCAACTCATCATAGAAGTCAATCAGATTGGATATGCATGTTTTCTCTTGATAAATCCATGTTAACTCTTCCCATCATGTACTTTTTCTCTTGTTATCTGTCTTGTTCCTCAGGAACTGAGACATGAATTTCAGGAGGATTTGCTCTATAATCTTCACAAAAACTGAGCTTAGGCTGACCAACCTTTAGTTTCCCACATCCTTTTTTCCCTGAAGATGTGTGTGGCATTTTTCTTTCTCCAGTCATCTGGAAGTTCCCCCAGTTGCTGTGATATTCCAAAGGTGACAGGGCGCAGCCTATGAGATAGAGCTGATTTCCGTGCTAGTGGCTACCTATATATTTTGTAGTGATTCATTTTTAATAGTAGATATCATAATTTATTTTCATAAAATAAATATAACCACATGATTATCATCTATAGCACTTAGACAACCACAAACTTTTAGGTAAGTGATTAATTTTTTTCCTCCTGGAACACCCACCAACTTGCATTCAATATTTGATTATCTCATGTAAGATGTAGAATATTCTATATTAGAAAATTACTATTTATGGCTGTTTTGTAGGTTGAAGTGCATGAAATAAGATTTTTTCCTGCAGATTGCACTTGGTCACTTACCTCTTATTTTGAGGGGTTAGATAGTAACAGAAGCCCCCTAACGGTGCTATTTGTTAGAAGGTTAATCCTTAAAAATCTGGAGACTTGTGATCTAAACTGTCCAGGATTAAAAGAAAAAAAAAAATGTGTCATTCATAAAAATCTTTATTTTTAATGAAAAGGAAAAAAATCATTCAACTTAACCACCCAGTTCTTCTGCAACAAGTTGTAGCAATTAAATTTAGACTTCTGATTGCATTTCCTTTCCTGTAGGCTTCAGTTGACAGTAATTTCTCTTACATTCCTGATTTCTCTTTTTTTTCCCCACATTTTCTTGTTAATTCCCTGACTCTTTACTTTAGTACATAAACAATTAATTAAATTAAGTTTCCTTGTATGCCCTCTTGTATTTGTAAAGCATACTCTTAGTGAGGATTTTCACTGAGTCAAGCTATGTTTTTTCTTTTTTTTCTATTTCTTAGCTTTGCTAGAAAATTCTTAGCAAGGTTTAAATTTATTTTTAATTATCAATACTACTTTGAATCACATCTAAGAAATAAAAGATGAAGAAATAGCATTGTTGTTATTGTTATCATTCCTTTGTGCCTTGAAAAAGATGGGTTTATCTGATGGCAATGAGGAATAGTGAAATATTCTATACTATCTAATACTCAGTGTTCTTCTCTGTCACATAACCAGCTTTTTTGGTTGCTTCTACACTAATATGAAATATCTTTGATCAGGTATTCCTACTTCAGCATTTGGTTTGATGCAAATACTATTTTCAAAAACCTGTATTTTTTCAGGGAAGCTGATTTCTTTGGTGATGTATCATTAGCAGTTAATAGGCAGTGTCTAACCCTGTGCGTAAACTGCATTGTGCAGCGTGCACTGTGGTCTGCAGTCTCTCACTCTCCTTTTCTCTTAAGACAATTCTAGCACAGTAAAGTAGGTATTTCAGAAAATGGGAAAAGGATATGACATCATGGCCTGTGAAAGCTGCACACTTCTGGACCAGTTCTTCAAAAGAACACATTTTTAATGCAAACTTTCAAAATTAGTACATAACATTTTTTTACAATAGCCAAACTGGGCAAGTACCACACAACATGATTATAGGTCCTGGGAGAACCTTTCAGGGGCTGCAGAGGTGGTTGTGTCCTAGCGTTGCAGAGAGATGCTGTGTCCCTTTCCCATTGGCAGTTATGTGGAATAGAACTACACCTTTCCTCTAAAGGGGTGGGTTAGCTGGTAGCCTGTTAGAAGTCATTGTCCTAGATAAAAGGTGTAATTGTTATCAGTATCTTTTACCCAAGAAATACGAGAATTCCACAACGTAAAGGCTAAAGACTATCATCTGGCTTGTCCGTGCTATTATTCTAACAAAAGATTCAAACAGAAGATTCTGAGTTTTTTCTTGAAAAGGAGTAGTTTTTCAGATACTATCAATGTTCTCTATGGAAACAAGGTTCTGTTTACCTATACTATACATTTGTATAGCTTCTGCATTTTCACTTTCTGCTATATGCTTCTTGAAATCTTTATTTCCAGAAATTTTCTGTCTGGCCAGCTGTTGTTTCCTCCTAGCAAAAGACTTGCAATTTTTTTCTTATTTTTTTCTCCTTCCTTCTTCCTATATATCTTTCTCTATGTATTTTTACATTCTTTTTGCCTTTTTCTTTCTGTCATTCTTTCCTTCTTTTCCTTCTTTGTTTTCTCCTTTCTTTCTTTTTTTCCTTTCTTTCCTTTCCTTCCCTTTCTCCTTGCCCTGCTTTCTTTGCCTTTTCCCTTGCCTCCCCTTGAGGCAAGAGGCTCCTCTTGTGCCTTCAGATTGTGGAAGATGTGTAACTTTCAGCCTTGCTCTGGGAATAGCTATTTTCATGCTCTGATGCACCTCAAACATTCACTTAGCATTTGTTTTGTATTAGATATAGCCCAGAAAATAAATCTGTATTGAAATATCAGGGATTCAGCTGTATGACTGTGTCATAGTTAAGTAAATGACTTCAAGATGATGCTACACACAGACATACAATGAAAATGGTAGCTGTAGTGATGATAAGTAATTCTGAAGATGCTCATTTGTAACTTGCTGCTATATGAGAATGTTTTTGGAATTAGTTTTTCATTGCCTGAAAGGTCAGCAGGCAGTGTTTTTACCTACAGATCTGCTGAGAAATTGAGATATCATGGCTAAGTGTCTCTGAAATTGAAATTTTAGAATTCTCAATTGGTTAATCAGAACTAAAAGTACAAAACAAGCAAATGCAAAGCTGGAAAAATGAATTGTTAGAAGTCTGAATAATTCAAAGTATTACTTGCCTTCTGATGTTTACTGAAAAATGCTTGAGGAATAGAAGGAAAAGCTACATCTAGATGAACAATATATTACCTATACTGTGAGGATGAAACCAGTGGACATGAAAAAAAGATTGGACATAACATTTTCTGTCTTTTACATTCTAGATGCTGTGAGGATAAAAGAAGCTAACCTGGGCCATATTTCACACAAAAACTTAGGGCTCTGTGTTCTTTTTAAATTGGTTTAAGTTTCTCTTTGTTTGACTTTGTCATGGGAAAGAAAATGATAAAAGTTTCTATTTTTCTTTTATGGATGTCATTCTGTTTATTTGAGCTTTCAAAGAACAACTTATATATATTTTTATATTTATATGATAAAATACTAAATTTATAAGTTTTCATTTACAGCACTCTTTTGGAGTGCTTTTCAATATGTTCAAGTACCTGCTGAGTGACTGTAGGGCCAGGCTCTTCTTGGTGGTGGCCAGCGACAGGATGAGGGGTATTGGGTGGCAGTTGAAACACAGGAAGTTCCACCTCCATGTGAGGAAGAACTTCTTTCCTATGAGGGTGCCAGAGCCCTGGCACAGGCTGCCCAGAGAGGCTGTGGAGTCTCCTTCTCTGGAGATCTTCCAAACCCGCCTG
Source organism: Crypturellus undulatus (assembly GCA_013389825.1). Classification (NCBI taxonomy): domain Eukaryota; kingdom Metazoa; phylum Chordata; class Aves; order Tinamiformes; family Tinamidae; genus Crypturellus; species Crypturellus undulatus. The sequence continues at coordinate 242,078 of VWPW01006732.1, read as the reverse complement.
GATGCCACCCTGTGCCACGGGCTCTGGGTGTCCCTGCTGGAGCAGGGGTTGGACGATATGATCTCTAGAGGTCCCCTCCAATCTTAACCATTCTGTGATTATTTAAAACTGTCTTTACCAAGCACATCTTTAATGGCAGCCTTATTTGTTTTTGAATGAGGCAGGCAGAGTTATGTTCACAAGCTAGGTCCAGTTCATACACGCTTGCCCCGATGTGAGAATAGACAAGAGTTTTAGTTATAGTAAGTACATACGTCAGAATGATATAAAAACAAAAGGGAATGCACTATGAGGAACAAATTTGTCCTACAGAGAATAATCACTAAGTGACTAAAGACTTTTCTTCTTTCCTGATTTGTAATCTGTAATTCTGTAATTACAGATTCTGTAATGCTCTAGCTCCAAGGAGCATGTCTTTTCTGTAATATCAAGGCTCTGGCAACTAATCTTTTAAAGAAGGTGTGGGTGCAGTTTGGGGAGCAATGGATAAATAAATGGGGCACTCTCTATTCCATCACTGGCTTTCTTTCCCAAACAGCCTACTGTCTGCTGGGAGCAGAGACAAACACTTTGCTTGGCGAACTTTTCCACAAGTTTGCAATACAGTGCAGTATTGAAAAACAGGAGCTCTGTCACTTCCACAGAGCTCTTGAGAATATGGGGCTGCTGACCCTGGTGCAAGACCCTCTCTGCGCCCTCTCACGTGGCTCTCCCACACTCAGCAGTCCCACCAGCCAGGCCAAACTGCATGGCATAGTCAACTATCATGCACTGTCAACTATCTCAGGAGGCATATGCACCCTCATACTTCGCATTGCTTAGGACTGCAGTTCTCCCAGTAAATTCATACATCTTTCATACAGAAATTGGGTGATCTGATGGCCACCGTCAATACAATGTCCCCATGACAACAAATACCAGCCCTGAAGCTTTCTCACTGCTGGCAGGATGAGGATTGAGGTCTCTCTTAGCCAAGAATATAGATATATATATGTTCAAATTCAATCACAGTAATAAAGTTATGTCAATATATTGGATGATATTCACTTATATTTAAAATATTGCTATACTTTAAATAATATCTCTATAAATAACCTGTTCCATATTCCTCTATTCTTCATTTTACATTAAGTGTATGGGACAGAAAGCTATTTCTCTTATAACAAGTGGTTTTTAGAAAAGTGTTACAAAGGTTTATACATTTTCAGTTCCTTGTTAGAAATCTAAAAATTACAAAAAATTCTTCCCAATTTGCTCCCAAAATATAAGAGTTATTATGTGTGCATATAATTTCCTGTTTTATAAATTCAATTTTCTACTTAGAGTTTCTGCATTTTACAGTCCCACTTTAAGTATGAATATTTTGAAAAAATGAATTCCTTTTGTAGAATTACCTCATTGTTCTATGACATATTTAGTTAAATATGAATTGAATTATATTGAAGGAGTGAAAGTAAATTGGTCCCCCTTTAAAAATTAAAAAAAAATAAAAATAAAAATAAAACAGAAATATAAAAATGTCTTTCTGTGACACCAAACAGGGTTTTTTTATAGCCTGAAAAAAATGCTATTCAGAAGAGGCAAAAGAATCTTCTTCACTGTGAATACAATTGTGAAAAGCATTTTAAGAGAAAAACATTACTCAAGTCACAGGGACAGAAGATAGGGAGTTTAAAATACCAGTGTTGAAAATCCATACACACCATCTTTCTAATAAGAATGGCAAGAAAAGAGTCAGAAAATTTCAAACAAAATACATGTACATCTACATGAGAAGACATTGTGATATGATTATTCCCTAGAACTTTTTGAAATGTTTTTATTTCCTGTGGGGAAAAAAAAAAGACGGAGAGAAAACACAATCTGGAAAAGTTTTGCCAGTTTTTACTCTGGCGTATTCTGGCTTTCTTCGCTCCCTTCACATGCTGCCGCTCTGCAGAAAAGTCATAACTGTTCAATGCTTGTGTTTGCATGTGTTGTGTTACCCTACCAGCTGCACCACAAAAAGAGAGTTATTTCTCATATTTTCCTTACTGGCATTGATAAATATAAGTGTTTCCAGGGTTACTTGTTGTATTTATTCAACTAATTGTTTAGTTCCACTGTTTTCCCCAGCTCTCCTTACCTCGGGCCTTGGCTCAAAAAGCCAGGGAAATCCTGAGATGATTCAAATATTGACTGAGAGCAATCATGTTTTTGCATGCAGTCAATACTGACCTTTTCCGTTTGGAAAACTTGAAAGGGAAAATAAATAATAGCTGCCTTTTCCATATTGGTTTGACTACTGAAGAAAGAGTATGCAGGGTAACAACATGAGCATAACAGAGAAAACCCAGCTAGGGAGTAAAAGCTGGCAAAACTTCTGATGTTGTGGGGTGTTTGTTTGTTTGTTTGATTGATTGATTGCTTATTTCACAGAGAACCAAACTATGATGTTGTGTTTTTTTTTTTTTTTTTCTTTCACAGAAAGCCAAACTATTTCAATGTGTTAGAGCCCACCACTGCAATCCATGTACGACAACAGTCTCAATACTTCTTCAGAGTTGGCACGCTGTGGTCAGGAGGCATGACTACAATGCAGGGAGGAACATCAAGTTATATATAATCTGTCTGCTTTACATTTGTCTTTCACTTGCCTCAATGTGCTGCAAAGTGACATTTCTGACTGCCACAAAGTTGTATCTTTTCCCTCCCTAGTTTCTTTTGTTTACATTTCCAATTATTTTTTCATCTTTTTGTCTTCCAGTTTAGACACTGTATCTCCCTTTTTTTCTCTACCTTTTCTTTTCTCTCTCTCTTCCTGTCTGTCAATCCTTCCGGGTTTGACATATTGACATTATTTCATTCAGTAGAGAAGACTGTGTAACAACAATTCTCTATGCCATTCTATAAATGCCCAAAAGTTCGCTTGTTTTTATTTTGCCTGTCAAATTTACAGTCTTAAGCTTAGCAATAAAAAATTGAAAGTACTTTGGTCTACAAAATGCAAATGTTGATCTACAAAATTGCAAAGTCTTATTGCTCAAAATTGATGTAGTTTATCCTAACTGCAAATTCAAAAACCTGAATGGAAGTAATGTCTTGTACTTCCAATTATCTAAGTACTTCAGGTGTCAATATGTCTTGTGTCAAGACAGGTATCAACCTGCAGAGCCCTCAGTCTCAGTACAACTGAGAACTAATGGATTGTTATGGAGAAGTAGACAGTGTCTTTTTTTTTTCAAATGTTTTGGTAGTATACTACCTTAAAAGACACCTTTATTTCTGAAAATTATTATTAAATTTATTTTATTGCTAATTAGTGTCTTGGATTTATTTTCCAATATTTTGCTGGGATTTTTTGCTATTCATAATGCGCTAGTCATTGACCTACTGGTATTTTTTATGCATCTCAGGCAACAGAATAACAAATTTTTCAGCTGAATCTTTCCCTTTTGAATATTTTAGCATTTTATTTTAAAATCCTGCTTAATTTTGGAGGAAAATGAATGGAAAAGAGTTGCGAAAATAGTTTGCATGGCATTTACACTATTTGCTTCATTCTGCACTTGGAATCCTTATTACCGGCAAGAAAAGGGCAAAATCAGGTCTTCAATGCAATGAAAATGCATCCATTATTGAAAACTTTTATGAAACAGCAAAAGGAAGTAAAAAAATAAAAACTCACAAATAAGAGCAATTCTTTCATCTTCTGCAGGTGCAGATGCACTCCAGTTGCTTTACCTTTCATCACAGGGATACTTCCGAGGCACTTATTTTCAGATGCTTCCTAAGAGTACTGCAATAAACACTTTACTGTAACCTATATTGATCCTATGAGTAAAGCGCAGCTTAAGTACTCCTGAATACAATATAACATAAAATCATTGTGTTATTTTGGACAATTTCCATTTGACATGTGCTGAAGATCTCACATTGGTATACTAAAACATCCTCTGGATTTGTAAAAATTCTGGTTGAAAAATATCTGCCTCAGGAGAAGTTTTGTTCGACTTTGTGGCAGAGAGTCTCTTTTTGCAAAGAGACTAAAGTATCAACCAGTAACATATATACTTGTTTCTTTAAAAATAAGATTTGCAAAACTAAAAGCAGTTATGAGCTTGATCAACTCATGTAAATAATATAAACAGAAAATTTTGCATTTTATATTAAAAGCTGAAAAATATTTTGGTCAGTGTTCAGAAAAAGTCCCATTTATCTAGAGAATCCAGGAGTAATGTTACAAAGGTTGAAGACAAACAAAACGACAACAAAGTTTTGTTGGAAAAGTAAAAGCAAATATACAAATAAATGTATATAGGATGTGGGACTAATGAGGAATTTTTCAAAAATATTATGATTTGGAAATGGAAAAATCAATAAAAGAAGGCAAAGGATGTAAGGTGACGTATCATATTAGAATTAAGGCCAGTTAGAGATCTTTGACACTCTCTTTTGTTTGGTCTTTTAAATACACTTGAATAAAAAAGGAATCCAGGGCTGAAGCTCGTTGGGAAGCTGAACTCATTGTCCCTGGGAAAGCAGTACAGATTCATTAGTAGCAAAAAATCATAAAACCAAACAATAATCATGCAGAAAAGATGGAAGTGTTCAGCAAATATTTGTCTCCTGTATGTATGATGGGAAAAGATGATGACTCTAATGTATCAGATCATGAAAATGAAATCCGTCCCAACACAACTCAACTCTTAAACAGATGGTAAAACTGCAGTAGCCTGTGAAGTTTTATAATAGCTGAGCATAGTTAATGTGAAGTCCTTTGTTTAGAAAACTGATCAAGCTGTCTGAGTCAGCAAGGTCAATTTTCAAGGAGTCTTGGAACTTCCTGGATGTCCTAGATAACTACAAGAAAGAAAATGTAATGTCACTATAAAAATGACAAAGGTCCTGAAGCTGATCACAAGTTAAATAACAGTTACTCAGGACTCAATTAGTAGTGCATTAATGGATGGTAATATAATTAATATCAATCAACTTGAACTTAGAAAAAAATAGATTTAACAAATTGATTTGATTTTTTTAACTGAAATTCTGTTGACCTAGCATTACATGATGTTTGATTAGCAAAAGAACACACCTGATGGATTAAAATAGGGCTATCTGCTCAGCCTCAAAGCATCATTATAAACAAGCAGTCATCACTGAATGGCCAAGTCGGTATTGGAGTCCAGCAGAACTAAACTGTGATTTACACTCTACCATCTAAGCTTATTTCTTGAGTATCTATCTGGTTAACACAGACACAACTCTGCAGTCTCTCTCCCCAGTACTCCACCGGCACTCATACAGCAGTCTGTTAGTCCCCCACAGACTGCAGCATACATGCCACACTATGTATTAGACCATACAGTACAGTGGCAACTGGAAGAGAGATCATGGAGACACATTTTTCCAACATTTCCAGAAGTTCCTTCCCATTTATAATCTAAATGAAACACTATTTCATTGGACTAAATTTAAAAAAAAAAGTTTGATATGGACAAAAAAAAAAGAAATACTAGATAAGAAGAAAGGAATAATCATCTGTTTGTTATTTGAGTATATGCGATTCATTTTGGTAACGTGCAAGAGGAATGTCTAAATATATGAACCAGGTGAAGTACGATGCAGTTTAAATACATTTAGCAGACACTGCCTTATTTCCATATATGTGTGTATGCATTTAGAGTATTTTACAGGACTACAGTTCACAACCTTTCCCTCTAGACTGCAGAATTAAATACTGAAAAGCAGGTTAACTAGTGAACAAATCATTTAGGGAGAACTGAAAACCATAATCCAAAAGGACTTGTCTGTTAATTCTAAAACATTAAAGCGTTAGCAAAAATGTGTTTTCTAAATGAATGCTAAACTCCAAGGGGGTTTCCAGGGAGCTATATATTACACTGACATTAACACCAAATGGGTTCATCTTGGTTAATGTTCTTACAGTGAATGCCAAAGCAATTCATCACGAGTGGCTACATATGGTAAAGTATTAACATATTTCATCAGGAAAACATCCTTTGAATGTCATGGTTCCAGCACCTGGGACCTCAGGGAAGTACAAGATGTGTGACACAAGCCACTATCACATTTTTAAATGCTGTGTTACAAGTGAGAGATTAATCTGGTGTCTGTTAAATAGTTAGTCAAATATTTGATTCCTTGAGAGAAGTTCACAGTGTATTGAGCATGACCAATCAAATTAAAATAGAGGTAAGTAAATTTTAATAAAAGATTTTTTTTAATTCAGAAGACTACTTTTCTACCAGAAATCACATTTGAAAGAAGTCTCTTAGCTCCTTTCCTCCTTCCCATCAGATATTCTCAGATTGCTCAGATTTTAGCATTGCTGTCTAAAATGAGGAAAAACCTTATTGCAAAAACATTAAATTCAAAATTGACATGAGCAGCTGTCGTGGAATTGACATGAGTAGCTGTTGTGCAGATGGGGCAAAGGGGCAGGTGCAGGAGCTCAGCTTGAGGGCACACAGAGATACTGGAAGCCTTCAACCTTCGCTGTGAATGCAGCAGATATAGTGACCTGATATGGGACCTCTGGTCAAAAATATGGGCTTCTTATTGCACAGAACCATGTATACCAATATATATACATATATATATATATCAGGGCTGGCTGGGGGAGGCTGTGGAAAAAGGCTTATTTGAGGTTCAGGGAGAAATAAGGGAGGAAATTTGGGTAGCAGACAAGAAGAGAGTCACAGCAGTTGTGGAGGCCCTAAATCTCATGAAAAGGGATCCATGTCCTCCTTTTCAGTGCACATCCTTGGCAATGATTTTCAACATTAGACAGGAGTTCAGGAAGGAAGACATTTCTTTTTAGATGCTGCAGAAGCACCACCTGTTGATTCTGTGACTTTGACTTTTCTCTTAATTACCATCTCTGAACTGTTATTTCATAGGGTTTACCCCACATTGATGCACACACACTTGTCAGGTTCCCTTTTCCCTGGTAGAGGATCAAGTCAATGGAGATACCTGTCTCAAAAAATCATTATTAGATCATCTTTAATTAACCAAGCTGTTATCATTAATAACCTTTTATAATTAATATCAGATAAAGATCCATACAGTTTATACCCTTACTCCTCACATAGTTCACACAAACATCTGTGCTGTCAGTCACAGTTACCCAGCTGGAGCAATGGCTGGGAGGCCAGTCCCACATGTTTTCCCAGAAGTAAGGGACAGACAATCCTTCACAGCGTTCCTTGATTCCTCAGATGTGTGTATAATCCTGCAGTCTTTCTCTGCACGGAGCAAATAAAACCCCTCTTGGATGTGGTACACGTTATAGAAGCCAAGGGCCAACTATTGGCATCCTGATTTTCTTAGTCCTAATGAATGCATAAGGAGGCTTGTCTCCAGAGCTTACCAGTTCTCTGGGGGCTTTCACATGCTACCTCTCCACATGTGCTTTTTCTCTCTTTGATCTGCTATTTTCTGGTAATTATTTCTCCATCTGCACCTAAATCTGTAGAGTCCATTTACACAGACTCACATAGAAGGGTTTTTTTTATGACACGGAGCCCTTATTTCATATACTGAATAGGTTATAATCATCACAGCAAGTCACAGAATTTTCAAACAAAACCCTTTCCTGGATGATTTTTACTAAAAAATTAGTATGTCTGCATGGCAAAGAAACAATAAAGTGATGTAAGCAGCTGGCAAATAAAATGCAGCACAATTGACTGTATTCATGTCCCAGAAACATTTGATTTTATACACTTTTATCTTGATTGCAGAGGTTATCTACCACAGAGCACAGGATCACAGAATGGCTGTGATTGGAAGGGACCTCCAGAGATCATCTAGTCCAACCCCCGTGCTCAAGCAGGGATGCCTGGAGCACATGGCATCCAGGTGGATTTTAAAATCTCCAGGGAAGGAGACTCCACAATCTCTCTGGGCAGTCTGTTCCTTAAGGCTCTGCCACCTTCACAGGAAAGAAGTTCTTCTTCATATGAAGATTGAGCTTTCTGTGTCTTAATTTATACCCTTTGCCCCTTGTCCTGTCACTGGCCATCTCCAAGAAGAGTTTGGACCCATTCTCTTCACATTCTTCCCTCGGGTATTTGTACATATTGATAAGATTTCCTCTCAATTTTCTCTTCTCTAGGCTAAACAGACCCAGCTCACTTAGTCTTTCCTATCATGATAGATGCTCCAGTCCCTTAAAAATCTTTGTTGCTCTTTGCTGGGCCCCCTCTAGAAGCTCCCCATCCATCTTGTACTGGGGAGCCCAGAACTGCACCCAATACTCCAGGTGCAGCCTCATCAGAGATGAGTGGAGGGGCAGGATCCCCTCCCTCAGCCTGCTGGCAACGCTCCTCCTCATGCAGGCCAGGAGCCCATTGGCCTTCTTGGCCACAGGGACACATTGCTGTTTCATGGCTAACTTCATGTAAACCACAATTCCCACATCCTTCTCCATTAAGCTGCTTTTCAACAGGTCAACCCCTAATCTGTACTCCTCCCCAGGTGCAGGACCCTGCGCTTGTCCTTGTTGAGCCTCATGAAGTTCCTCTCTGCCCAAATCTCCATCCTGTCTAGGTCCCTCTGAATGGCAGCACAGCCCTCGGGAGTGTCGGCCACTCCACCCAGTTCGGTATCATCCGCAAACTTGCTTAGAGTGCGCTCTGTGCCCTCATCCAAGTCATCGATGAACAATTTGAAGAGCATTGGGCCCAGTACTGATCCCTGGGGGATGCCACTGGCCACTGGCCTCCAATTAGACTTGGCACCAAAGATCACCACCCTCTGAGCTCTGCCATCCGGTCAGTCCTCAATCCACTTCACTGTTCACTCATCTAACCTACACAGGGAATTCCTCCAAGTAGGTCCCTGAAGAGGTCAAAATTAGCTCTCTTGATGTCCAGGGTTGCAATCCTACTTCTTGTCCAGCTTTCTTTTCGCAGGATCGTGAATTCCAAGTCTCATGGTCACTGCAGCCAAGACTGCTCCCAACCCTTGCATTTCCAACTAGACCATCTTCATTTGTTAGTGTCAGGTCTAGCAGCGCCCCTCTTGACTCATCTGCCACCTGCATCAAGAAATTGTCTGCAAGATTCTGCAGGACAATATTCAACCATGTTTAAACTTCGCTAGGTTTATCTTGCACCCATTATGCTGCTATTACCCATATACACAAAAGGGAGGAAGGAGGAAAGGGATGAAGAACGGTGGAAGGAAGGAAGAGAAGTAAAGAACCTCATAGAGAGCATCTCTATTTTAGCTCTATTTAGCTCCATTTTATCTTAGCTTAAATCACTTTATGAACAAGTTAAGAGCAAAACTTGAATAAGTTTGAATAATTTTTCCCTTTCCTTCCCTTGAGCAAAACAATGTTCACACAGCATTTATGGAAGCAGAAGTTCTCTCAGGGGTCAGTCATTCCTTTGCAGCTAACCTCTTCAAAACAGAAGCACAACACCAATAAAAGGCAATAGTTGCACGACCAGCACAAATACAGTACTTAGAAAAAAGTCTCACCTAGTACCGTCCATTGACAAACAGTACCAATGATTTCTCTGATCTGCAAGCTCTAGCCACAAGCAGGGCTTCATTTCACAGTTTAACCTACCGTAGCCAAAAATTGAACGTTTCCCAATGTTTTTTCCTCAGTATGACCTCTTATCCTGGTACCTTGTCATTATATCTGGGAACAGCAGCCACCAAGGAATGTGAACCCACCACAGCCATGTCAGGAGAGGATACACAACTCTGGGAGGAGCTAACAGAGCAGATCAACTGCTTATCTTATGGTCAGATTACTACACTAAAAATGTTCTATATTTTTACTAGCAGGAACTGAATGTTTATCTCATGCAGAGATACCAGAACTAGTTATGCCCAGGCTGACAGTCTAGACAGTGCTGTGTCACGTTGGTGTATTAGCTCAGGGCACAGAAGCATTACAACTGCTTTAGCCTGGCTTTCTGCCTGAGGCAATTAATCTTGCTTCCTAGCCAGACTAGTTAGCCAGGGAAAGTACAAGACTGACCATTACTGTAAGGACCACAGCATGAATATTCAAGGCCCTTGCAATTGCCTATAGAGTGCTGCACTGTGTAGTAAAAACACACCTATCACCAACTGCACAGAAAGTTTTAAGGGATAAGGCTGTGGGCCTGAATTTCATTTGCATTAAGGTAACGTGGAGTAACATGGTCTTAGTGTAGTTATGAAGGGAGAGGAAGAGGTTAACAGCCAAGATGGCATGAAAGAGCCTTGCAGTCATGCCTGGGGCCCTATGATCTTTGCATGTAAAGTTTACAGAGCTGATGACATTTCTGTGCCGTACAGAGATAATGAACAGCAAAAGAAAAATTTAGCTGTGCACTTCTTATATTGGGAATTTTGCAAAAGCTCTTCAGTCTCATAATTTACCCCACATTAAAACAAAAGAAATCTCCCCCCACTCAAAAAAAAGCACCAATATTGGCTCATTAGCCAGGTTAATAAACTAACCCAGCCGGCTGTTCATCCCCAGAATTGCTAGTGCCACTGTATGAGGCAGGCAGGTAGTATGTTGAGAGGCAGAGCTGTCCTTTGGTCACAGCCTGTATTTAGACCAAGACAATGTGATTTATAAACATTGTGCATTAGATCTGCACGTGACAGAAAAAAAGCAGAAGCGAGCAACCGTGGGTGAACAACTTGATAAGCCTCTTACAAGCTGAAAAGCAAGGAGGACTTTCTGATAGAAATTACTTTCTCACAGTTTAGCACTAGCATTTAGGACTTTTCTGCTTTCTCATCTGACTTTTATTACATTGTAAGTAAACACTGACGTGTTTATTTCCAACAGTGACCCCAAACTCTTTTCCACTGAGACTTCCATAATAATTTTAAAGCACTGACATGTAAGAGATTTTTTTTAAGGGTAAAAGAGAGAAAAAAAAAAGGAGAGATGTACAAAGGATCAGGGAGGGCATGGGCACTGAACATAATGGATTCAGTGAAATCACAGTTAATCCCGCTGAGGTAAATGAGAGAGCTGACTGCTGAAAAGAGTTGCTACATCATAACAAGGCTGAATGAACCTAAGTTTCAATTTCTACAAAGAGTTTGAGGCAAAATTATGAGAGATGAAAATGTTTTATAGGGAATATAGGACCCTCAAAGTGTGTCTGCATAGAAGCAAGCAGTATCTGTCTGTTATGAATTGGGTTTTTAACTCATTTTTGGAAAACTAATATGTTTGTGATGACAGAGACTCATGAAATTTCACAGATCATCTAAGTGAGAGAAGGTGAAAACTTTGAAATATTTGGCAGCACACCATTTCATTACTTGCATGCAGATATATTTATAGCAAAATCAATGTTCTAAGAAATAGGAAAAAATAAATAAATTGTGTGTTCTGTATACAGTGTTTTCCAGTGATGCTCTATCAATATTCCTGGAGTGCTTATAAAAAGGTTCCTTTTTCATAGCAATGCGCTTTATTATGGTTTTTCTTAGGATATTTGCAAATTTGAGAAGATCCGTAAACTTATTTTCTCTACTTTCCATAGAAGCACTGGAGAAAGACCACAGCTGAGAAAGACAGAAAACCACAGTAAGCCACATGCCTTTACTGAATTAACCTCCAGCAGATCCCTTAGTGGTCCACTTGGTTAGAGCTAAGCTGATTACCAGGTTTGGGAGCAACAATGTCAGAATAAGAAGTGCTGCTTTAGTTTTTTCTTACTTTCACCTGATAGCACAAGCAATATCCATTTTCTCTCAGCACCTGGGAATTTCATTTCATAAATTTCTTTCAGTTGCAGAAAACACTGACAATGATAGACAATCTCCCACTTTTCTGTGGTTCATCATAGCTATTGGTCCTCTGTGCCTTTTTCAAGCCTGTAGTTTGTTATAGTGTGTTATATCCTGCCATAAATGAGCATTTGGTGCTTTGATCCTAGAACATCTACCACATGATAACCTGAGATGCAGGAAGACCAGGTTTAGCCTGCAGATGTCCCCTCAAATCCTGTGCTCAAACAAAGTGAACATAAAGAAAATGGCTTTTATGGTCTTTCCATTTTCTTTATTCATCAGTCTATCTCTCTTGCTATCCTATAGCTTCATAAGCCCCTGAAATTAAAAATCATGCTACAGCTATGGAGGATTGGCTATCCTCCCAAGCTGTGTAAAATACATCTGTGCTTCCTTGCGGTCACCCTTGGGGACCCCAGAGCTGGCACGGTAGGTGATGAGGCCTCCTCATCTTTGAGTGCTGAACTATTTGAAATTGTGATGGCAGGGTACAATGTGATCCAGAAAGCATTTCAAAAAAAAACCCACTAGAGATCCCACCATTTTGGATGGTGAAAAGCACTTATTCCTGCAGATGGAGGTTGTTCCATGCCTCTTGTCCTTAGGGTACAGGGATGACCCTGGGCCATTTTGCTTCCTAGCAGAAATGTAGCTGAATCGAATTCTGCCGCCTACAAGTTTGCAGAGGGAGCTCAAAGCTAACCTATGCTTGAAATCCTCAGAGTACTTTGGAATTGCATCTCCCTCAATCCTTATATGAGAACATGGACTGCTTCTGGCTATGCTGCTGCCTCCGCTGGGAACACGGGCCTGGATGGTATCTTGCTGTGGGAAGGAGAGAGCAGTAATGGTCTTACAGCTGGTCTTCCTTGGGGATTCATGCCTGACACACTTTGCTTGCACTTTCAGAATTGCAGAGCTTCTAAAAAGTGGTACTAAGAGATGGAGAACAGGGTGAGTTGCAATGGCAAGTGTGACCCACGAGGACATTTGCTTCTGTGCACATGATTTCTCACACAGCCCAAAGGAAGATTTATCTGCCATCTGAGTATTTGCAGGATGCTGGTGGAAGGCTTAAAAGATCTGATAGTGTCTCATGAATAGACTGAATGTCAGGAAAACCATATTAATTGTGTTGTCGCTTCCTGCGCTTTGATTATTTGTGAAATAAAAAGAGAAATATTACAGTCAGAGAGCTAGAAGAGAGCAGAAGGATGCTCGCTTTGTAACAGCTGACTTAATGGTAATTACAGAAGAACACTTTGGTGCGGTATGACTAAGGCAAGCCATTAAGAGCACACTGCGACTGTGTACTATTGTCAGAGTGTGCTGCTTTTGGGTCTGCTTGTGTCAGTTCATGAGTAAACTGTACTTGACTTCAGTATGAGTTTTAAATGAGTTGTTAATGCCCTTTGTGAATCTTGGGAGGGGAGTTTAATTTAGGACGTATACATCCGTTCTGCAAGATAAGTAAATAAATCATGATTTTTTCCATAAGGTGGAGTGTCCCTGAATACTCATAAGTGACAATAAAAATCTGGGTTTACAAAATCCTATCAACTCTCTTTTCTGCTGAAGAGATGCTGTAACAGGGTACACATATCTTGTCAGAGCGCCAAATATCTACATATCTTCTGGGGGTAAACAGTTTGCTCCTACTGCTAGAACTACTTCTAGAATGTTTACTTGCTTTCTGGCAATGCAGTTATCTGGTTTTCTTGCATATGCACCTCTTCATATTTCTGCTTCCTTCAAACACTTTTTCCTTTTCCTCCCAAATTTCTCAGCTACAGGAATCTTAGGAAGATCTGAACACATTCTCTTCCTTGTCTACTATTCCTCTTCAGCAGAACCAGTCTCTCAAATCTCTCTCAAACTCTGCTCTCAGGGGTCATAAAAGCATTGTTAAGAAAAGCATTGTTAGATTTAAAGGATGAGCCAAAATATTCTGTCATACTCCTTAAAATATTTCAGGGTATATTATGATATCTCATGCATGGTTTCAGAAGGCTAGATTTGCTCGTATGACCCTCAGGAAAATCCATCAGATTCCAGCACAGTGAGACATTGAGGGCATTTTATCTAAAGTTTGTTCCCATGGTGACTGTGCCAGGAAAAGAGAAATGTAACATCAGGTAGCACCAAAATAAACAGCTTAGTGATATTTGTTATATTTGATACAGGAAAAGGTAATTTTGGCTAACATAACTTTTCTGAAAGGGACAAATGTCCAAAAAAGGCAGTTGCTGTGAAGAGGATCCCGTTTGTCTTTGAGCTCTTGTATGGTTTCCTTTGTTCAAATAGCAGTGAGGGTGTTAGGGGAAGGTGTCTTCTCTGTACCTGAGAAAACAATGTCTGAAATGATAGTTTGCAGCGATGACAAATTTTTGCTTTTGTGGAGCAAAATTTTGAGGTTGACATTGACATGAAAGACCCTTCTGGGACCAGACATGTCCTTTATAACATGTTCTTCATAAGAGATGTTTACCCCTTTTAGGAAAGACTTTGTTTCATGTCAAGTTTCATCACTCTTCCTAAACACCTTTCTTAAAATGGATGAAATATTTATTTTATCTATTTTTCTTTCACACTAACAATGATGTCATCTGAATGATCAGCCACTGCTTGTTTGTAAAGATTATTTTATTTTTTCTGTGGATTTTGTTCAAATATTCTGGCATTTTTTCAGTGCATTTCTCTCTACTCACAATGTATTGATTCATCCCTCTGGAAAATATGCTCTTCTGCAGGCCTTGGGTATTTTTGTGTGACATACTCTTCTGTTATTTCATCTGACTGCCAGAGTTAATGAAAATCAGCTATGTTAAAAGGCAATTTCTTTGTTTCTTGCTCGCACAAAACCACCATCTCAAAAAGGAGGGCAGCTACACTGAGGGATGAAACAGCTGGAGATGGCATAGTTGGGAACAGAGTTTAGAGCCCAGGAAGAAACTAAGCCAAAAAAAAAACCAACACAAAAAGCACAAGCTAAACTGGCGCAAACTTCCTCCTCCTTGCTTGGGCTCTGTCTTAGGGATCAGCAGGTCTACAGAGTCCAAACAGGCAAATCTGGGCACTGTCCTTTCTTCAGATGCTACAAGGACACCCATTTGCATCATGTCCCCTCTCGGGATGAGACAGCCAGAGATTGTACTCCCAGTCTGTACAGCACCTTTCTTCAGTGGCTGGTTGGACTTGGCACACTTCACTCTGCTGCTTGTGTGAATATAGGTAACACAGGGTAAACATAAGAGTGGGGCTTTCCCAGAATGGTCTGTAGCAGTCTTGGGTCATTGAACAGCTGCTCAGCTTGACTGGCCCCCACTACAGGGCAAAAAATCAAATATGCTGCATGCAAGGATGTGTGAACATATGAATGTGTAAGAATGTGTAGCACAAGCCAGACACAAGGGATTCTGGAGGCAGATGACTTTAGTAAACTGCAAGACCTCCCATGCATTCCCAGTGGCAAACATAACAGGATTACAAAGCTNGGAAGATCTGAACACATTCTCTTCCTTGTCTACTATTCCTCTTCAGCAGAACCAGTCTCTCAAATCTCTCTCAAACTCTGCTCAGGACATTCGTAAAAGCATTGTTAGATTTAAAGGATGAGCCAAAATATTCTGTCATACTTCTTAAAATATTTCAGGGTATATTATGATATCTCATGCATGGTTTCAGAAGGCTAGATTTGCTCGTATGACCCTCAGGAAAATCCAAAAGCTACAAAGCTACTTCAGTTGTAAAGATCAAACTTTAAAAAAAAAGATAACCTCTGCTGTGCAAACCTTTGTGTTTGTCCTGCCCCTCTCTGTCCTCTAGCAGGATGAACACTCTTACATGTTCTCCATGGGACAAGTTTGAAACCACTTTGAGAAATTAAGAAGATGAGAAGCAAATAATTGAGGGATTTGCTAGTGATTGAAATTGCTGGCATGGAGTGAGGACATTAACAGGACCCTACCATAATGATTATGTAAAGATATTATCTGCACGGGACAGCTGATGTCACATAGAAAGCGTGATATCCATCATTCCAATCTCCCTTTTATGTAGATGATCTTCTACAAAAAAAATATTCTTATATTGGCATTTCTCTCCCACTGCATTTCAAATCCCCAAATCAATATTCAGCCTTTGCTTTTTTGGGGTGGGGGAAAAAACTGTCAGTTTCAGCCCTTTATAAATTAAACACTGTAACACTGCAGAAAATCAGATTCAAATCAATGGCTGGTAAGTTGCAAACCCTAATGATCTAATCTGTTGTAAATATTCATGAAGGAAACTGGGATAATACACATTCCTGTCCTTTCTAATGGATATAAATGAACCAACTACATTTCACAGATTAATCATGTGCATTTCCTTATTACAAAAGAAGTATTATAGGGCAAGTTTTGAGGCACCAAAAGCCTCTACATTTTGAATCTCTTATTCTCAACTAAAGCTTTTATTCACTGTTAATAAAAAAAGCATAACTCACTTTGCATATATATATATATAAAGCATATACAGAAGTGTATTAATGGTAAACATACCTATTTTATAGCAGTTTTTCCATTGGAATTCTCTGTAGGATAAAAGCCATAACAAAAAGAAGGATACACAGACATAAACCTCTGACAGTCATGAATTCTGCATCTCATGATGATTTCTGGGTAAAGAATCAAAGCAGCATCTGCATACAGAAATAATGTGAGTTCCTGCCTTACCAAAAAGCAAAGGGAATGATACAGACCAATAAGAAACATTAAGTATTTGTTGAACTGATTTAAGATTTTACAAGGAAAGGGTATATACTAAGATATACACTTTTGCCCACATAATTTTCTTTCCTCAGACAATTATATGTCCTTTTAGATTTAAAGCTGAAAGAAAATATTTAGCAATGCAAAGAAGCTCAGCTAATCCTAGCAAGTGACCTTTGCCTTGAAATGCTATTTGGAATATCAACTCCCCTGCAATGCCTGGAGGCTTGTGAGTCTCTCTGCGAACAGTGAGAAATGGAACTAAGTGAACAGTCACTTTCTCTGTCTTCATTTCCTATGCAAAAGAGGGTTTTTGGGGAGTATATTCAAGTTATCACTCTTAAAGCATCAATCCTGGAAAAAAAATAAAGTCCGCAAAAGCAGCCAAGTTTACAAGCAATAAAAGTATCTTCCCACACTTTCCAATCTAGCTGCTAGAAAAAATAACTAAATTTTAGAAGTGAGGCTGACTCAGCACTCAAAATGGACCTGATCCGGAAGTTGTTATGCAAGCAGCGATGTCCTGCCGAGATCAGTCAAAGTATTGCCTGTGCACGTCCTCAGAGATCAGGACTCATCTATGACTCAGAGTCATTCTCACTCCCCACTTTCTTCTCTTACCTCAAAAGATCCTAAATTTGTTCCAGCCATAGTGTCATTAGATTTAATCTATTTTAGAACATGCAACCAAAATTTAACAACTCTCCATGTATACTGCTGTGCCGCCCTGACTAAAAAAAGTTTCGCTACAGTAGGCACTCTTATTTTTGTTCTGTCAAATATACTTATTTCACAGGTCAGTACAAAACACGCCTCACTCTTGAAATCCCGCCAAATGATAGTTTCTAACCAGCTGATAAGAGAAGGTATCCTTTGCCTTCCTGTGAGCCAGAAGGCAACAGAATTGTGACCTCTTCATAAAATGAGCAGTCATCTGGAGTGTTTTGCAGAGTGTGCTCTAACCTCCTTGTTCCCTTTGATTTGCAAAGGTCAGGCTGTTTAGGATTATAAAGCACAGCCAGTGTGATTTCACAGGAAGGAATTTGTCTCAATATACACAGGTGGAGTCTTTTCTCTGGACTTGGCTGTGGTGAGCAAGGAGCTGTTGTTTTATAATCTAATAACATTGATATGCAACAATTTTATGAATAGTGAACGTAATATACCCAGGGAAGTGACGCTACTACATGAGAAGTTATTAGTCTTTCCTGAAGTACAGACTGGCTTAAGAGGGGGGTAGCCAGATAAAATCAAGTGAGGATAACTCCTTTTACCTTGGCAATAGAATAAATGTCATCTAAATGAATAGGCAGAGAAGGAGCACTTGCAGAAGAACAGCCTCCTTCCAAGCTGTGACACAGATGTTTTACCACTGCTGAGAACAGTTTGGATGTCACTAAATAGTTTTGAAGTGGCTGGCACCCCTGAAGGGGGTAAGATTATTAAAGGGTCCTGTGCAGCTGAGACATCAGGCAAGACAGAAGGGTTGGTGAGTGTGCGACTGCCACCTGCATCCCAGATGCTGCGCAAGTGCTCTGGGATGCTGAGAACCTGTGGGATCACCATATGGAAGACTAGCTACACAGGTTAGATGTAATTACAGGCAGTTTATCGAGCCACTTTCTCTTAAATGCTATTGTTTTAAATGAATTGTACCTTACTTGAAGGGGGTTGCTTGTCCACATCAGGCCCATTATCTTATATCAATATTATTATTCCTGCTCATTTAGAAATGATTGAACTGTTTTTAAACTAACTCTGGATCAGGAGTTGCATGGAGTGAAATGAAGGTTAGGAAGCCTACCTGATACAGCAGGTAGGCTTTACCTGCTCTTAGTCTTATTACTTAGCCTCTTAGCCTACGTGCCTGCTCTTAGTGGGGTGCAGCTCTCTCCCTGCAGTTTTAGTGAAGATTGCACAGTTGCGTCACCTGGTAGCTGGGCCCTAGACATGTGGTTCGCAGGCAGCTAAATACTTCGGAGTAAGGGAAGCTGATATAGCAGAGTTTACAGAGAGAGGTTGCACAGGCTCAAGACTTGAAAGCAGATGGACTTCAACAAGACTAACAAAGTGTTATCCCCATGACAGTGGCAGTATCCCCTGTGGTTCTGGCAGTGATCTCCCTAAAACACTGTTTCTGCATGACCAGCAGTCTATTAATGCATTAACTGTTCCTTGCAAGGGATTGCACAGCTGGTGAGTGGGCGTGCTTGTACGAGCTAGCGTTCTTGCTCAGGTGCCATTTGCAAGGTGCTCCTGCTTTCAGGCTGCCAGTCTACTGCTGAGCCTCAAGGTGAATGAGGAAGTGAGGAAACAAAGCAGAAATTTTGTGGCCAAAGCGCCTGTAATGACACTCCTTCCTGAACATCCTGTATCACTGATATTTGGACTAATATTTGACTAAAGGGGAACATTTGATTTTATTAGTTTCATTTTCTTCTGTAATGGAAGTTCCTGATGTCACTACATTATCATTTCAAGAATAGTCACGCCACCCTTCAGTTCTGTCAAACAACAACAAAAAAGCGTAAAAGCTCTTACTATCCTTTTCCACAACTGTTAGCACTGGACGGGCTTATCTATACTTCCTAAGATTTGAAGAATATCTAAGAATTTAAGTATCAGTTTTTATTAAGTCTACTCCTTCAATTTGCCAATGTCATCACTGAGATCAACAAAGTGGGCAAAACAGGGGGTCATCTGAATGCTTCATGATTTCCCTTGTTCTAATTTTAGCAAAAAAAGAACCATTTTGAAAAATATCCTGTCAAGACCATGATAGCGAGCAATAAAATAAGCTGGATATTTTAATGAGCAGTTGTCAAAACTCCTTACTTATTTCCTGCTACTTTAAATACATGCATTGTTCAAGGGTTTCGTATGTGATTAGAAAATCCCCAGTAGCAATGTTGACTGGTGCAGACACAGATCTTGTCTATACTTGTGTGCAGACAAGAGTTGTGGTAGGTCATCATGTAATTTGCAGTATAATATTAAATCATACTGATTTAACTGTGCCAGTATGGATGAATTGGTAAAACGGTGACCTTCAGTACAGAAACAGTGAAGTTTATTCCCATACAGACACAAGAAATAAGCTACCACAGAATAGCTAGCTCTGATTTCTCACTTTAAGAAAGCAACATCTAACAAATAGATTTGTGAAGATACATATGTTCTGGGCTCAAATTTCCCAGTTTTCTCCATTTACTTCCACTTTCATGGAGAACCAAGGCAATAGTATTCTTTGTCCAGAACAAAATCCGATATAGTTCAGGTTATCATTTAACAGTAAACAGCAGAGGATATTTAATAAGTCAAATTATTAAGCAGAGCACTGGAAAGACAGCCTATTTAATCTCCAAATATAAAGTATAAATTTAATAACACTGATCTATTTACCTTTAAAGTATAATTGTACATATACAAGTTCTTTTATGTGTAAAGAGTTTTAAAAAGAGGCCCCAGGGTAGGTTCTATAATTCTAACAGACATTTTTATGTAAAGAATCTCTCAAGTTTAATGAAAGACAATCTATTTTTTAAGATGTACAAAATATACATTCTGTTTACAGGAAGTTTTTTTCATTTACCGTGTTAAGACAGTTATTTTAAGGACCTCAGAATAGTAGAAAATATTGAAGTGTGATTAGGTCATCGTGAGGCTAAAAGACTGCAATTGCCCAACAGCTTCATTTCTGCAGGTGAAGGGATGCAAGGAGTCTCCAGTGTTATACTTGGCCAAGAATTCTCCCAATCCTGAAGAACTTGGTCTCTCTTCATAGCTAGGTTAATGGAGAGTAATCTTTATTTGATTTTGAACTGAAGCTTTCTTTGGATTTGGTGTGAAATCTCTTAGCTCTCCTATGTGCACTTTGGCAGAACATTGTATATTTCAAATCAAAATAACACTTGTACAGAAAGACCTTCAACCGACATACCAGTATGGCTGTATGGAAGAGTGAGAGATTTGCATAAACTAACAAAATGCCTTTGGTACAAGAAATGTAGTTATAAAAGGGAAAATGTAATAAGCTTACTAGTATAGCTATAATGCATATAGGCATGTTTCCTTGTGTAACTGTCCTTAAACCTGGTGGAAGATACGACATTTGAAAAAGCTAGAAACTGTAATTAAAATGTAAACACAGATCTGGTTCACCACTGGTAATATGGTCCAGCTGCTTTCAATAACATAGAGTTAACACAGGTGATGAATAAAAATGATATTTCTATCTCTATCTGTTCTGCATAGATAAAACAAAATTATGCACCTAATTTTTATCACAAGAAAAGTTACTTGTTGAGAAACTAACATGCTGCCTTATTTGTGCTAAAAATGTTTACTTGCCGATTTAAAAAGTATTTGCAAACTTGGAGCCATTCAGCCACATGAAAGAAACCAGAAAGGTACCAGAAAGGTACCTTCTTGACCAGCTGTCCAGTGCAAGCAGCAAAGGAGGAACAGTGAATACTCAAGGCAGTAATACTTCTCAAATTTTAGTGAGAAATAAATGCCTGAAAGCAATTGAGATTAACAATTCTTTGGAAAAAAAAATAAAAATAAAGCCTAATTTACTGAATGACTACTGAAGTGTAGTCATAATGAAAACTAAATGGAAATAGAATAGAATAGAATTCTGCATATAAACTCTTCTCTGTCAAAGCTGGGGTCTGGTTGGTTTATTAGCATTAACATCATTATTAGTGATTGCATCACTGTTAAGGGAATGACTGTCGAACTTGTTGAGAGCTGAATATTGAAGCAACTGCAAGCTACATGGCCTAATGGGAAAGAAGGATCTAAAATGGTTGAAACACATGCAGGTGAGTAAAACCAGCCAGTAGACAGACTCCCAAGAGATTTTAATTAACATTCTGGAGTGGATGAAACCATTACTAAGTAACTTTGATATGTTCATTTCTTTCAACTCCAATGCCTTGGCTTGTCATGTGTGAAAGTCATGCAATTAGAGACTTTGTACCAATAAGAAACCCATGCCAAGTGACTCTGGGCTCATTTATCATGTTTGAGTCAATAGGCCATGCAGATTTTATTTAACCTTTATCCACACAAGAGTTAAGACACAGCATAGCAACTGATGCCTGACATTCAGAACACAGAGAGGCTTCCAAAGTCATTTCTAAATAATTCCAAATGGGAATATATGATGCAAAAATGACTTCCAAACAATAATAAAGAGCTGAGCTTTTTGTATCAAAACTGTCTTTGATAAAACTTACATGCTGTTTCCTATACATGTCTACCATAGGGAATAAGTATACAGCAACTCAAAGAACTGTTTCTTTCTAAAAGGAGACATAATTTACTTTTCTTCATTATTTTTAAGTGTTCAGGCTCAATAGTTCAACTAATTAAATTTCTTTTTTTCAGACACTGTTTGAGAATGACTGTAGGGGAAAAAAGGAAAACTTTTTGGATAAAATGGCATTGAAATTTCATCAGCACAGTTTTCTGATAGACTGCTAAGTGAATAATCCATCTTCTGTCTTTCAGGGATATGAAGGATGTAATCCATTTTTGGATATTAGAAAGTAGCTGTGGGAAGGTTTCATGTCATTTTATCTTGTACACTCAGGGCTTGATCCTATTGTCACAATGGCAATGTCAAAGCTTCCATTGACCTGCAATAGCGCAGGACCACTGCACTATTACAGACCTCTGTGAATTTACAGGGTTAGCAGAGTCAAAGATTACTGCCACAAGCTAGCCAGTAGGCTTTGTTCATAATAAAAGTTAGCAAATATTTTGCTGAATTGACTATAGAGGTATATAAGAAACAAATAACAGTATATCTTTCATGTAACATTATGAAGATTATTTGCTTATTGGTTATCATAGAATCATAGAATCATAGAATGCTTAAGGTTGGAAGGGACCTCTAGAGGTCATCTAGTCCAACCCCCCCTGCACACGCAGGGCCACCTAGAGCACGTGGCACAGGGCTGCATCCAAGCGGGTCTTGAAGATCTCCAGAGAAGGAGACTCCACAACCTCTCTGGGCAGCCTGTTCCAGTGCTCTGTCACCCTCACCGTCAAGAAGTTCTTCCTTAAGTTCCCGTGGAACTTTTTATGCTTCAGTTTGTGGCCATTTCCTCTGGTTCTGTCAGTGACCACCAGTGAAAAGAGGCCAGCCTCATCTTCCTCATTGCCTCCCTTGAGGCACTTATAGACACAGATCAGGTCCCCTCTCAGCCTTCTCTTCTCCAGGCTGAACAAGCCCAGCTCCCTCAGCCTCTCCTCATAGGGCAGATAGTTATATCATGTTACTGATCTTTTCATCTCATTACATTTCCAAAACATAATGGAATTATAATGTAAAAGAAGCAACTATAAAATAGAAATTTATTTCTGTGCTGATTACCATAGTGATCAATTGTCTTTCTGTTCTCAAAAGCAGCAATCATGTCATTGAGTCTACAATTCGCACTCCCTATTTTTCCTAAGGGAAAAGAACAAGTTAAATGTAAGTTATATAGACCAACAGCTGTTGATGAGTACATAAGTAATCCAGTTTACTAACTTTCATACAGATTTGGAGTTAAACTATAAGTAAAATGCAGTCAGATAGGTCAACAAACAACAAGAAAAAATGTTACATATATGTTCTCCATTTTGCTGTTATTTGATGTAAAAAGAAACACTGATTTCAAAGTAGTAAGACTCTGAAACTGAAAGAATTCCCAAAACATATAAGAGTGTTCAAAAGTGATTGTGACTGACAGACTCTCCATGGACTAATCTCTCCATGCTATTGTTTGTTTCCCCACAATAAAAAGAAAAATCAATCAAATAAAAATAAAAATGTTCTTATTAAGGTAAAAGTGAACTATTATGCTTATGACGAACTAACATGTAATGTTAGGAAGCTTTGTCAGTTCATCAATTTAATCCTGAAACAAATTCTTTGCTAGAGAAAGTAAAGTAAAACTGAATAGGAACAGGGCAAAAAAAAGGCCAAGAGCAGACTGAGAGAACAACAGAACGGGAATCCTGAAGAACATTGCGTCTAACACAATTTTTTGAGAACTTCAGTGTACTAAGCATGAGAATAACCAGGGTGTAATAAAAAAAATGTTCCCATTAAAAGCCTGTGCCTATTGTCAGGCCAAAGTAGTTAATCTGGATACTATATCTCACTTGCAGCTTTAGAGTAAAGAAAATAAGAAGGAAAAAGAATCAAGCTCAAAAAGAACAGATTGCCACTGCAACCAGAGTGAGATTAATTAAAGGTAAAGATCCTTAGGCAGCAATTGAGGAGACTGGTAGAGGAGGAACAGAAGACATTTCAAAATAACACACAAATGGTCCTGGTGATGGCTAGAGCTGAAATATATCACCTTTGAGAACATAAGATTTTTTTTTTTTATCAAAGACTAAAGAACCTACTGATTTATCCTGAATCTCACTCTATAGAAAAATAACTCTAGAGGAAAGAAAAGTCCCAGGTTTAAAGTTCTGTGGCCTTTGCTAAAATAACTAACAATGATTTCAATTGCAACTGGTTCACAGCTCTGATTTCTGTGAGGTGTGCTCATGTCCTAGACTCAGTAGGGATGCTAGCAGTGAGTTAGGTATTCATAGACATACAAAATCCTTCTGTATTTCCAATATGTCTGCAAATTTGCCCTGACTTATGAATTTAAGTCAGCATATCCTTCTTTTTTTAAATTAATCCAGGTTTCTCATTAATTTTACATTTTTTCTCATTACATAATGAGGAAAACCTCTGTCATGAGCTCTGAAAATTCCTCTTGGTTTTATGCAATGTGAACTCTGTACCAAACTAGAAATGTCTGTTTCTCTAAATAATGTAGTTTAGAACAAATACGGATTTTTTTATCAGGTATTGAGTTACTGACTTGTCATTAGCCACACACAATCTCTCTTTTGTAAAACTACATTTAGATTTATTCTTTTGACAACTGACAAATTTTATCATACAAATTTTGAAAGTGAAGGTCATTATTCAAACACAATGCTATTGATGAACAGACTTTTCTCAGATGTTAAATCCTAGTAAACACATGAGCAATTTAACTGAGTAATCCTCCCATCAGAGATATCAAGTCACATCATCATCAACCATCCATCATCAATCCCTTGTTCCTGTTTTGGTTTTGAAGCTACGTCACGTAGAGAAAACCCTTGATAGACAGTGTTTCCCCTTTCCGTATCTTTAAGGTCAAAGGAAACTTTTCTTGGGTCATCTGCCTGCATGTGGCTCAGATTGATATAGGACTTCTCATATATGCACACAGCATTCCCATGCAGAGCTATCTAGCTAGTTATAAACAGTAGGAAAACAGAAATGTTACACAAGGAGGCTGTCTAGTCATTTTTATCCCATGCTCAGATAATCTCCCCATGTCTGCCCTGTGTGCCCCTCCCTGAGATGGAGAGTCCTGGTTTGCTGAGGGATCAGCATCTCACTGAAACAACCTCTGTTCTGCCGGAGGAAGGTGGGCGAGAACCTCTTATATGGGCAAGAAAATAAGGCCAGGCGGCATGATGAGACCTTCAGAAACTGACAACTAAATGGAGTCAAAGTTATCAGTGAATGGCCAGAAGCCAGATAGGTGAGAAGAGGGAGATGAAGAGAGGGGAAAGATCAGATCTAGGGCAGTTCTGAAATGACACGAGTCTGATATTTACAAGGATCCCTTGGGTTATAGGAGAGTAGGTGCAAGATGAAGTATTGCAGGGTAGGACTGGACACACTCCAAGCAGCTTCAGAAACCCAAACAGGGAGCCAAGGAAACTCATCACAGCCATCAGTTTCAAGACAGAGATGATCAGGGAGATGACTGCAGACAGGACCGTAGCCTCATGCTTCTGTCACCAACAAAATGTCAGCCCAGGTTTCCCATTCAGTGCTCGCAGACAGGATGTGCCACTATAGGTAATGTATTGATGCTGACTATTTCTCTTGCTTAAAACAGCAGTGATAAAGGTCAGCCTGCTGAAATTTGATTTAGAGCCAGTCATACAGTGGTCACTGGGACAGTGCCAAGCAGAAGAAAACCCTGCCCAAATCGGCTTTAAAAGCTCAGGGCATAGAAACCATGGGAACACAAAAATGCCTTTTTAGAGTCTAACTATATATAATATATAGGTATATTTCTTGGTATTATTCTTGCCTCAGCCTACAGGAGTTCAGCCCTGTGTTTTCAACACTATGACCTAGGACACATTATACACTACAAACCTGGATGATGCCACTGTGAAGGAACAAGTATGGCACAAGATTTACTGTGCAGACAGCTGTATTTAGTGCTGCATCTCATTTTAGACTCTTACAGACAGATTTCCAACTCTAGCCTGGCTAATACAGAATTTTACTTCTTCTCTTCTGCTTATGCTTAGAATATAAGCGTTATAAACACACTCTAATCACACTTACATAGAACTGCTTATGAAGTGCTTAGGAATTGCACTTAGGAAAGTGGTGCACTGCTCCTCTGACTCTTCTGAAACAAAAATGAAATTGCAATGTGTGTGAATCTACCAACAAAAATTTCTACTCAGACAGAAAATAGGAAAAATACTTCCAGACAACACTTGGTCTTTTTATAGTCACATCATTCACTCCTCCTACTCAATCTCCATGGGAGGAAGTTTGCTTTTGAAAAGCAGTAAAGGTTTTGATACAGAAGTAGGTGATACAGTTCACAGTCTGAATTTGGATCACAGTCCTAGCTTTCACAGCAGAGTTTGCTCAATCACATAAAGTGCTTACATTCTAATTTAAGATTTATCCCCAGTCTTTCCTACTGGGAAGCTACTGTTGCAGTACCTCATTTATTACAATCCATGCTGAAAAATATTGCAGCAAGACTCAAATTTTTCCCTCATAGGATTGCAGACCTCTACACATAACCCTGAACTAAAGCAGAGGTGACTTCCTTGTTGGCTGAAAAAAATCATGTCTGTGAGTGGCACAGAAGCAAGGGCACACTGCATTACTGGTGTCTGTTTACATAGAAGTCCACGGGACATCTCTGTGATCCCAGTTTTATAGTGGTCATTGTTCAAGAAGCAGCATCCAATTCCACTGGCCAAGTGAAATCTAAAAATATTTTGGAAATTCCTCTTCCCAAGTTTGCAAGAAGACAGGGCTAATTTCACACACTGAATGAAAAGTAATAACCTGAAATTTGCACTGTTATTTCCCAGAGCTGAAGGGAATTTGTAGAACTCTCAAGCTTTTAGGAACAGAACTTACACAGGACAAGGTACAATGTGACTTCAGGAACTGTAGTCCTTGCCCCCACAGCAATATTGCAATAGGCTGCAAACCATGGAAGAAAATATACAGAAAAGGAATTACAGGCAGGATGATGGAGAATCTTGCATGTCCCAAAGAGCAGCTAAATGTAATGCTGGCTCTACAGCCTGCTTCTCTTTAAGGCACAGCTTGCACGTTCATCAGAGCCCAGCTTCCACCTGATGCACTTTGTGACTCCTTACCAGCAAGCACAGCTTTCTCCACTTGAATGTGGCAGTTTCAAGCAGCCAGGAACAATAAAAAAAATCATATTTTGTAAGCATCTGTTAGTAATATAAGAAGATAGAATTATTACCCATTAGCAGAATTTTAACTGTAACATTACAAAGCCATTTCACTGGCAAATCCTTTTGAAAAGAACATCACCACAGTATACCACAGCCTATGGAAATAAATGTTATGGGAACACAAAATATTCCTTTAAAGTGTATTTCTCCTTGAAGGTGGGAAGCGTTACATTTGTCAGTGCATTTGGGAGGAGAAACTGAAGAGAAAAAAAGTAAGCCCATTAACAAAAACAATGTCCCCACTTCAGAGGAATTTGCCTGAAATCCATGCAGAGAAAGATATACAGATTCCATCTTGGAGATTTGCTTTTTAATTTCCAGGTTGTCTTCATATGATTCACTGACCTTCAGCCAAACACAATCCCAAGTGATGAAGATACATTGTAAGAGCCTATATCCCAGAACAGATTTTGGCAGTGCTATTTTCTAGTGTACATATGACCTCACACAGTATCATATTCATTAATGCCTAAAGAATCCTTTTTTTTTTTAAGTGCCAGGCCACTGTCTGTTGAAGTTAAATATTTTTACTCTTTCTGGGTGTGTTTACACGTATATGTTAAGCATAGATGCAGTGAGAGCCAATCGTTGCAAAAGATCCAGTTGCCAAACAGCTCACTCGAACATCCCCCAGCACAAAGTGATAACCAGACAACTCACCAGTTCTTATTTACACCACCCAAGAGGAATACTGATTTGTGGAGTAGCTTCATTTACTATAAATCTAAAACTATAAATCAAAAAAACACTATAAATCTAAAAAGAAAAAAGTGTTTATTTTGTAAATAAAAGGAAACTATTCTCCTCTTGCTACAAAATTTTTTTCCTAAATAAAAAAATTTGGAAACCAGTAAAAAATGCAGAGGTTTTCCCATATTTCCAAAATCTCTCATTTAGAAAAGCTGATCTTTTAGCTCAGAGCATTTGGAAATACATTTTTCTCAGAAATCTGTCTGTTTTTCAAGTCAGGTCTGTCTTTAACCAGTGATTTAATTGCACAGCAGGTGTTTAATTAGGAGTATCAATGTCCTTTATTTATGTAAATAACTCATTAGGAGTTTTTGATTTTCTTGTTTGCAATGACCTGTGAAGATTGCCTTCTTACTGGACACATATTCTCACTTGGAAAGCTCAGGCATAATCTTAGCTCAGCCCAGCCCAGATTCATTCAGTGGGAGGGTCCCAACAGTTACGACTGCTGCTCTAGATCCACTCAGGGAAACCATAAAATATGTAAAAGAATAGCAGACAGAAGATTCAAACACATTCTGAGATACCTTCTGGAGAATGGTCTGATCAGTTAAATGAAGATGAGGAAATAAAATGTTGGGGACGTGGCAGTCTTAGAAAATCACTGCCTATGTGAAAGGTTTCCACGCTGAAACGTTTCAAAAGATTGCTATATTACGCTGCTGTTATCCTGACCAGCTCTGGAGATATTCAAGGTTTCTTGGGACTTCAGAGTAAACATCTCGTTAAATTCTGTCATTTTCACTTTGTTGAATGGACTTCTTCAAATAATCACAATTAGAGATATGCAGGTACTATTAAAAGCAAAATTGGCCCCTAGTCCATAACATGAGAGGGCATTTCAGGGGTGCAAGAAAAACAAAAGAGCAACTGGCGCAGCAGTTTCTTCCTGCTCTGTTAGCAAAGCAGGAGTAGCAGCTGTTCTAACAATACTCACTTCTTTGCTCCCAGCAAGTGTTTCCCAGCAGTGGGAGTAGCAGCAGTTTTGTGACTCAAGACTTCACAGTCATCAGCCTTAGGAGAAATCTGTCTTAGGTAACTTCAATGCCAATTCAGCCATAGCCTTCATTTTCACTTCTTGTCACAGTGCTTCTCTTTACAGTTATCATCTTCCTACTCCTATTCCTCTTCCTTATAATCCTATTATCTATAGGATTTTTTCACTAAAGAGGGTAAGGGAAGGGAAAGATTCTATTGCCTCGGTTTTGCCAGTTTATCCTTTGAATTGCCGGGTTGCCCACTGGCAAATGCTTTCTCATGCTGGATGCAGTTTAAGGAAATCCTATGACTGGATAGTAATTAAGGTTGCCATCAAAGATGGCAGAACATATTTTATTTGACAAACTGAGCCTCCCAGGACATTCCCATGTAAGAGGAATCTTTATGAAGGTACTAAAATTTTGCATCCTACTACTAAAACCAGTGGGATCTTAGTTTCTTGCAGACAATCTCTTGGGAATGTCTCACTGCAGAGAGCTCCATTATGTTCAACCTTATGGCCTCTTTGGTGGTTCCTATCCTTGCCACTGGCATTGCACTCTAAAAAAGGAATAGGAACAGAAAACCACCCTTCACTAGCTCCTCAGGCAAGCTAGAGCAGCCTAAGTAACCGCTTCTTGTCACCACAAAGAGATTGTATTTTGATCTGTTCAACTGCAGAGGTAGTTCACAAAGCAGAATTTCTACCTTGCTTCTTTACCATTGCTTTCTCCCCAGCCTCATCTGGAATGTAAGAAGAAAACAGCAATACGGTAATGTGACCTGGGATGTCCTTGAAAATCCTGGTTCATCCTCGTAACTTGGGCTCATGTCTTCTGTCTGTATGAGCCTCCTGTGATTCACAGCAGAACATGCCAGTGAAACTTGGTCTCTCCAGTCTGTTGTCCTCCTTACATCCACTGTGACAGTTCTCTCATTTCAAAAACTAAACCATGAGATATATTTGGGGTCTGTCTCTTTGGCAGATTTACCTTAAGTTCATATGTAGGACTGCAGTTACCTGTCTGCTATCTCATTTAGCTGATCAGGAAAGCTACATCTTGAGGTTGAATGCAGCTCAGCTCAGCTGAGCACAGCACTGGTTCAAGCCAAGCAGCTGCATCGATACCCAGGCATGGAGAAAGCAACACAAACTCATTCACAATAATGTAAGCAGCAATTCTTCCAGTCTCCTGTGGACCCTCATGAGTCTCCTTTAAGAAAAATATCCAGCACAGAAGCTCTGGCTTCTCAGGACACGCATGGCCAAGATGAGTTCCTAAGAAAGGCTTTTTAATTTAAGCTTGTTGAGAGCCATTGGTTTCAGGCAGGACATGTAGCAGAGAGAGATCAGTAGATGGAAGGGAAGGGATGGCTCAAAACCTCCCTGCCCTGCCCAGCACCGTCATTGCGGCAGCGCAGGATGACGAAGGAACATGCTGGGCAAAGGGGCAGCAAGATCTTCAGCTGCCACTGCTATTCTCAGCATGCACATCTGTCCACAGTCTCATTCATTACACATGAAATACTTCAAGATGCAGTGAAAAAAAAATCTTGTTTGTATCTAAACATGATGAATTAACCCTCAAGCTGTTCACTCTATATTTTACTAACACAGCACAGTTATTTCCAGTGCATTCAGACCACCATCCTATTTTTCTGCACTTAGTCACTTGGGTTGCCTTCTCTTTATGTGTGGAGAAATTGTAGTAGACAAAATAATATGTATAGGTTTCTCCACTCTTTGCATAATTTAATCTTCACACATTGAAAAAAAAATCACTGAATCTTCCTTGAAAATATATCAGTAGGTAGCCATCCATATAGCTCCACTGATTTTATTTTCAGAAGATCTAGTCCCTTTTATTTCATTTATGAAATAAAATGTATCATGAGGCTCCAGGTGTCTTGCAATTTTGCCAAGTGCTTGTGAAGTTCACAAAACTTTAAACTCCTCTAGATTTCCTTCATGTTTGCTTCAAATATGAAGAAAAATCATTGCTATATTGTTTGGCTGATGTGAGCCTGGTTTTGTTCAATATTAAAAAGAAATTCAAATTGTAAAATATCCAGACAGTAAATTATTGTTTGAATTTTAATATAAACTGGATTAGTTATGGAACTAATAAATATAAGTAGTTTATGTTTGTGTTGAATTTTAAGTAGGTGATCAAATATCATCCGAGAATTATTTTGAAAATACAGATTTGTTAGGATTTATGTTGAGTTTGGAGACGCTTGGGGTTAAATTCAATTTAGGGATTGATCAGACCAGCCTATTCTTTACGTTTGCTGCTGAGAAACTTCAGCCTTGATCGAAGTACTAGTAAGTCTCATTAAATCATCTTCAACCATTTCTAATACTTTGCATTTTTGTCAAAGAAAAGTTCAGCTGATTTACTCTACATCTAAAGAGCAACAGTCAATTTCCTTCACTGAAGACATCTGTGTTTGCTTTCAAGGTGACTCTCATACTTTGCCTTTCTGAGCCTTTCCCTGGAGATATCCATAACAGAATTCCATAGATGGGCTGTGAAACATGCCAACTTATATATATACTGTAACATTATGTATATTATATTCCGTGAGGAGCCCTGAGTGTATATCTATTTTCCTTGGGCTTCATCATTTTCCTCAGGTTCACATGATGGTGGGCAGATCATTCACGTTGCCTGTATGTCTGATTCTGCATCCTCCATTGCAATATCATCGGGTTCTTCTACTTGCAAGAATTCATATTTAAATAGATATAAACATTAAGGAAAAAAAATAGAGAGAGGCCTTTATTCCCTCTTTCAGTAACAATCCAAGATAATATCTTCAAATTATTCTACTTGGGAACACACCGGATAGTGTGCTTCACTGTACACATGTATCTGCTCCCTGTACAATTAATACACCCATTTAAATAGAGGGTCCAGGGATAATATGAAGCAAAAATGGGAAGTCTGATATAACATTTTGTTGTAGAAAAAAACAAAGGCCAAGACTGTTTTGTTGATATTTTACAGTGACAAGATAAGCACGCTGCTAAGACCACAAGGAACACAGATAAGAGTTCAGTGTGCTCACAAGCAAAGTAATGTCCCGGTGTTTTCCCATGGTTCATATATACCATTATCAGTTATTAAACAGTCATGAGTTGGAAGAGAATCAGCATTCAGAGGAGTTCAGCAAGAGTGCACCTTTAGATACTGTATGCAGTTTATTTCTTTAAGCTAAGAAGCAGCCTCAGAAGAATTAAAGGTGTTAAATCATTAATTATAACAACAATGAAGGTGCTAAAGTAAAATCAAAGGCTCAGTCTAAGAAAGATTCATGAAGAAAGATTCATGTTAGGCAGCATTTAAATAAGCTGAAGACACAAAGTCCCTCCCAGGAGGGAGCTGTCAATGTCATTGTGAGGCCACAAGCAATTATCTTTGAAAGCTCGTGGCACACCAGGGAGCTCCTTGAGGACAGAAAGGAAACAAATGTCACTTCTATCTTCAGTCAATTCAAGGATAACCCAGGAAACTACTGGCCAGTGTGCCACATCTCAGTTTATGGAAAGGTGACAGAGTAGATAATCCTGGAAAATATTTCCAAACACATAAAAAGTAAGAGGTGATTGAGAGTAGTATCATGGATTTACAAAGGGATATCATGCAATCATGCCTGGCCAATCTTATGGCCTTCTACTATGAGATGTCTGGCTTGGTGGATGAAGAAAAAGCAATGGATGCTGTTTATCTTGGCTTTAGTAAGGCTTTTGACACTATCTATCTCCCATAACATCCTCATAGACAAACTGATGAAGAATAGAGTAGACGAATGGACAGTGAGGTGGACTGAAAACTGTCTTGAGGTGGGCAGGCTGTGATCAGTGGCATGAAGTCCAGCTAGAGGCCAGCAGGTGAGCTTTCCCCTCTGCTCAGCAGTAGTGAGACCAGGGGTGGGTGCCTGTGGAGAAGGCTTGTGGAGGCGGTGGTGGGGAGGAGATTTTATCAATAGGTAAATACTTTTTGGGAGGGTGTAAAGAAGAACACAGACCCATCTCAGTGGTGTCCAGCAACGGGCACAAAGATTTTTTTTTTTTTTTCATTTTAAGGGTGATCAAACACTGGAACAGGTTGCCTAAAGGGTTGTAGAGTTTCCATCCTTAAAGATATTCAAAACCCAACTGGATACAGCCCTGGGCAATCTGCTCTAGATGAAGGTGTTTACTAGATAGGATTTGGGTCCAGAGCTCCCTGACAACCTCATGTTGTATGATTTTGTGATTCTGTGGTATGTGAACAGAATATATGTCACTTGACGACTTGAGCAAACTCCAAAAGCAGAAGACCATTTAAGGAGGCTAAACCAGCACAGGAGAGGTCCCCTGCGGGACAACATTCTGTTTCATATCCGGACAAGGGTAATATGCTAGCACAGTTTCAGTGAGACTAAAGCAATTGTGCATTTTGCTTGTTTATAAACTAGAAGAAATATGGACACTTGCATGTGTGAGTACAAGGCTGCTAGAAGTGAAATTTGGTCTAGCAAATGATCAAAATTAAAATATCAGTGACAGTCAAGGTAGAAGGGAATGATATTCAAGATGAAGAAAATAAGAAAGCTCAGAAAGTATAAGACTAATTTTTTTTTCTAGTGAGTTCTCATGCTCACGTATTCCCTGTTTAACATTCTTTTGCTACTTGAACACAATGTTACACTTATTTTATTTGCAATATTGCTATCTTGCTTATGTTCATGTAGTCATCTTGTTTTCCTCTTCCCTCAGCAGGGATTTTGTTTCTCTACTGCCAGTTGAGATGCCTCCGGGAAGTAAATTCACCGCAGATGTAGTGCTATGTGTTTGTGGCAGACTACTTCTTGGTTTAACAGATTCACCTCTGGTAGAGTAGGGATTTTCAATTTCTAAGAGTACTTAAAGTTCTAAGAGTCTTAGGGTAATTCAGATACAAAAACTCCCCTAAACTCTTAGCACCTTTGGCATATTCGTTGTATTTTTTTCTATCTTTTACAGTTCCACAAAACTGAAATCAGCCATAAAAAAAAAAAAATCTGAGTGCATTTGGCAATTGGTTTGATGTGCACTGATAAATAACCAGAGCCATCTGTCCTTCCTAATAATGTCACAGAAGGTATATCAGTATAAGGGATCCTCATGAGGCTTTACACTTTGTACTGACTAGCCCTGCTCAGGATCTCCCAGGAAAACTGACAGACACCAGCCAAAGAAGGAAATGAGTCTCCAGAGGATGTTATTATAGTAGGACTGTCATTGACTGATCAGCTAGAATGTAAATGAAGATAAAGCAGAATATTTTTGCTAAATATAATTCATTATTTAAATTGCATATCAACACCTTAAAAATAAAATATCTCAGTGCTTAGAATTAAAAAAGGACTCTTCTGTTTCTGTAACTCAAACCAAAAGAAAACAAAACCTGAATTCTGCCAAATTACTGACCTAAATTGATATTTTAAAAGATAGTGCATTTCTTTTTCTTTATATGTCAAAAAGCCTCTGGTATGTACACAATTTCAAAGCTAGAAACATTTCAAAAGGTGGCTGAGGGGAACAAATCCTATATTTCCTTGCAGAACAGTCTTCTGTCTGCCCTTGCAACTGTGTAATTTCCTTTATTGTTAAAGAAAGCAGCTGCACACACTAGAGAATATAGTCATAAAAGCCTACCCAAGCCTAGTAGAAATATTTCTCTTTTGCCAATGTCATAATTGTTGGTAGGAAGAAAAGCTTTTCCCCTTTATAAAATCTGATATCACCAGAGACACTCGCCTATAAACAGGATCTTTGTGGGTTTTGTTAAGAGATTATCTGTTCCTCCTGCTTCTTCTTGATATTCATGATCTTTTCTCTGTAGCCTCTGACTTGCAAGTATAGAAGCTATCTTAATGTCAGCAGTAAATAGCTACTTCACTGAAAAAAGAAACAACACAAGGGAGGTCACCCTTACAAACAAGTTGTGTTTTCCTACTGATGTTCTTCAAATTCCTTATATAAGTGTAATGCTGACAACCCCTTTGAAAAGCTTACCTCCTTGATCCTTTAACTTAATCAGTGCTTTAGATCTTCATGACACAAAAAATGTGTGTGTTGTCATTCCAAATCCTAGCATCATGTTGAATTCTTTGGGTCCTTCAGTACTCCTTGGACCTTCCTTTCTGCCCTACCACAGTGACCTCTGCTATCACTCCCTGAAAACGGGGCCTGGCATTACACTGAGTGTAATGCCTCATCAATGTAACACCTCATCGATGTCCAAAATGGGTTGCTTTGTTTGGAAGGCCAGTTTTTATGGAACAGTGGTGCTGTAAGATTATTTGAGAGGGCTTTTGAAATAGTACAGTACATTAGTCAGAGCCAATGAACTGAATATATAATAATTTATATCTTGTGCTTATAATGTTAAATATAATTTTTATCTCGTGTTTATAGCGCTACCTGATGATTTTGATCAACTTCTTGTGGTTTAAAAGGTTGCTGTTCTTTATTTATTTTACTTGCAAGTATTGCTATGTATAGACAGATTCTTCTTAATTTAAACTTTAAGGAAATAGGTGTATCCAAGAGGCGTATCCAAGATACACATTACACATTATCTTATTTTATAAAAGCAAAAATTATTCAAGAATCTTATCCTATTACTGTCATCCCTTCCACCACAACATTTTTGCCTTATTGTCAGTTCATTTGTGCCTTTTTCCTCCATAAATTCCATGAAGCACTATGCTGGTTTGCCATGTGAACTGCAGCAACAGCCCCTTTCCTTTGCCTCTTAATAGAGAAATAAATCCAAGGCACAAAAAGGCAGTTGTGAGGTCTGGCCTTGCCCAGACAATTTAATCAAAGTCATGAATTAGCATTTTCTAGTTGCTAGGAAATGGCACCTCTGAACATCTGAAAAGTAGATGCACTTAGGCTTGCTCTCTATGACAGGAGAGGTTAATTTGATTCCAACCGCTTTCCAATAAAAGGTGAATCTATTTGTGCTACTATGGTCGGCAATAGCAGTACAGACATTTCTCTTGGCATTTCCTCTCAGATGTGGGGCCTTATTATCAGGAATAATCTATCAAATGCATGTATTAGTATCTGAAATGCCTTGCCACTATCTTAAAAATGGAGAGGGACCCTGAAACTGGATCACCATTAATCTGTTTGCCAAAGAGACTATCACTTTCCAACCATTCTACACCTGTAAGCGCTGCTTGGCTTTCCTCTGTATTTGTTTAAAAACAGGTTTTTTAGAATGTTTTAAAATAAATTACCTAAGTGATCAGGGTGCATTCCTCCTGTTAAATTATATTTAACCATTGTTAGTCTATTACAAAACTGCTTTAGAAATGTATCTTTCCTTTTATTAGAGTATTAAAGTAAATAAAGTTGGAGGCTTTTGAGAAATGAAAGGCTGTCTACGACCATCTAATGAATTTACCTGAGGCAGTACAACTTCCCAAGGAATTATTAGCCTTATTTAAAAAAAAATGAGTCTAGATGTTATTAAATCAAGAAATTGATGTAATAAAGTTACCTGTTATATTTCCCCTAGGGCAAGACTTTATATAACTTGTGTGAAAAAATATTCTAAGTGGTGGTTATATGGGTGCTGACTATATTTGCTGAAATCCAGAAAATTCCACTACTTTCCCATAGAAAGTAATTTGGATATTGAAGACCAGCATAAAAGACATGCTCCTAAAAAATTTAAATTCATGATGGAAATTATTTGGAACTTAGGCTAACAGCCTGACTAGAGAAAAATATATAATGTATTTCAAACTAAAGGTGAAAGAGTAGTTCAAAATATCTAGTGAATGGCTAATAAGGCAAAGATTTATTGGTATGATGATTGGATTTTTTCCTTCTAGGTCTCTGCCTAAAAAGAACCTTTTTTTACAAATGAGAGGTGACCTATAAATAATGTCTTTTGGCTATATTTTAATGTCTTTTTCATGGTTTAATTATATCAGCTGTCCTTTACCAATTATACATCAGTACCAAAACATTGCTTTCTCTTAGACACAAGTACAATGTCACAAGCGTGACTTCTGATGCAAAAAAAACCTCAAACTTCAGCTCTTCACTTCAGCTCTTCACTTAAACTCAGGAGTGAGCATGATACAGTCCTGCTGTATTAGCCAAAAGTTTTGACTGTTCATTTCAATAAAAGATCTAGATTAAGTNTTTTACAAATGAGAGGTGACCTATAAATAATGTCTTTTGGCTATATTTTAATGTCTTTTTCATGGTTTAATTATATCAGCTGTCCTTTACCAATTATACATCAGTACCAAAACATTGCTTTCTCTTAGACACAAGTACAATGTCACAAGCGTGACTTCTGATGCAAAAAAAACCTCAAACTTCAGCTCTTCACTTCAGCTCTTCACTTAAACTCAGGAGTGAGCATGATACAGTCCTGCTGTAGTTAGCCAAAAGTTTTGACTTCATTTCAATAAAAGATTAAGTTGCCCATGGCCTTGTCCTGTTGAGTTTTCAATAGGTCAAGTGATGGAGACAGCACATTTTCTGCATCTGGCAGCTCCCCAAAGGGAGCAGGGATACTCTGGGGAGCCCTGGTTCACCCCATGCTCCTTCCTATCTGGCTCCTTAGGTGTTAGAGCATGCACAACTGCCCCATGCATTCAGCACAGCCTGTAAAAGCCTCAACAAGTGGCAAGAATAACCAGTAGCAAGCAGGACAAGCGAGATTAATAAAGAAAACTATATTGTAGGGGAAAATTAGAACAGATCCATAGGCAGACAAGAAGTGTGGGAAGAAATGGAGAGTTGCCTAAGAAAACGATGCCACAGTAGTATTTGTGCCGATACCTGGGAAGTTGGACACAGGCTATCTAGTACCCATGCATTCACATGAACACAGAAGCGTATCTGGGTGCATCATTCATGCCATCAGGCATCTGAAGTATTCTCATTTTAATTTAAAACTTAATTTTAAAGTGTCAGTGGCCAGAATCCATGAACAAGAGACCTAAGTCCTGACACAAAAAAACAAGTTGTTCAACTAATGTAACCTGGTGTAATTCCATAGTAGCCTAAAAAACAGGTTAGAACCCAAAATCATGGTTAAAACAACCTGAAGGATTGATCCAAACCTGGTGTGAGAGAGCCTTTGCACACTTCATCAATGCAAAATAACATGAGCATCACACCATACCAAAAAAGCTCTGGGAGAAGTCAAATCTTTGAACCTGTTGGTCTTCCCCAACTCAGACAAACATTATATAGGAGGTTATAAAGATCTTTATTAGTGTTTTAAATGTCAGCTTTGTCTGTCTGAGGTAGTTGTTCAATAAGGACAAAGAATATCAGATAGGAATTGCACTTGCTATCCAGAGAAAATTTACCTTTTATCTTTTGCTATGACAATCTGATTATACTCAAGAGATTTGGGAGAAAGACATTATTTTCTCAAATTTGCCCAAGAAATGGCTGTTTTACAATCCTATGAAATACTTTCCTGCTGTCTGTCAACCTAGGAAGTCTTTCTCATGCTATTAATGCAGGTAGTGAATGAGCATCCTGAAAGTTTATTGCAAATAATTAAAGCAATTTTTAAATACCTGCAGGTTCTGTAGTATCATTCACTTGCAGTGCCAATCTAATTCTCAGAAAAATTATTCTCTAAAGTAATCATCTGCTATAAATCAACACTCTCATCAGCAGAAGTCACAGAAGCCTAACGATCACATTACACAAGCAGAGGGACAATAACCAAGAGGAAGCGAGCCAAATAGAAAAGCAGGTTTATGCTTCCTTGCACGTCTTATAAGCTCCTGAAAAAAGCTTTATTTAATGTTAAAAAGCAATGGATATTTGTCAAGTTGGAAAAGATCTCTTGATCAGATTTTAAATTCCAGTGGGAAGACAACATCTGACAAAACAGACACAGCATCTGATGCTGCAGTAAACAGATGTGCTGAATCCAAAGGTCTAGAGTAAAACAAAAGTGCTACTTTCAAAGAGAAGACTATCAAATGCAAACAAAATGGCTTTCTCATAACAAATAACAAACCAAGACCTGAGCAATATCCCGCCTTGCTTCCTGCTGCTTTTTTAGGAAACAAAAGGTTTTATGAGAAGAAGAACAGATGAAAAGACAATAAACCTGTAAGGAAGCCAAGCCTGTGTACTCTTCCCTAGAGAAGACTGCATCAACAAGGAAGAGAATTAGAGCAACTCACTTGTCAGAAAGAAAATTATTCACATTATGTCCAGCAACTGGCACAATAGCCTGAACACCATGGAAGTACTTACTAATCATCAGGTGAACAGAGATGAGATGACTGTGATACTCAAAATAACAGCAAAGTGTTTAGAGAGAAAGAATAGAGTGCGGAGAGGTAAATTTTAAAATAGACACTAGAAAAAAAAACATATCATCTACTCTGGAAGAGATTCCAAGGTCAAGCAAAATCTAAAAAAATGCAGTTTGTCCATGTTAAAAATAACTGAATATCTACTAATGGAATGTAAACATGCCAAAGCTAAATTCCCTGGTGGGAATTTTCATTTGAAGAACAAAGGCCTATATAAAGAGAAAAGGGTATATAAAGAAGAAAGAAAAGTAAAATACAGAAAAAGTAAAAAAAAAAATCTGAGCAATAGAAATTATTTCTAATGTTTTGCTAAGACCTTTTTCTCTCAAAAAGCATGATAATGTAATAATTGCCTAAACAACAGCTAAGATCAGAGCCTGATATTGCTTATGTAAATATTCTTGAAGAAAGATACATAATAAAAATTCATTGGCATTGCTTATCCTCCAAAAGAGTATACTGGTTTTGGACTATTTCAGAAAAAAAACGATAATATAACTGAATATAACTTATATTCATTATTTATATGTATAGATAGGTATAAGTTCCAACACACAACCCTGATCAACCATTTAAAAATAATACAATAATCTTTGTGACATTTTTCATGAGCAGAGCTGTATAATTCAACAGTCTTAAATAAACATACTGCCATTTTGATAGAATGGGCAGATTTTGTGCTATTGCTGGCTGATGAAAACAATAAATTGTAAAGTATAATGAGATAAAATCTTTTCATATGCAGGTGGTGAAAAGGGATATCCATATCAGTATCTACCTTTCCAAGAGGCACTGGTAATTTAGCTTGTGCAGTCACCACTAAGTCTCCTGGTGCTTTTGATTAGCTGCTGGCAGCTCTTTATTCACTGGCAGAGGGCCAGTGTGACTACGGTATGGCATGGTATGACCATGGTGCAGGTTGATGCATGGTATGGCATGGTCACTGGTGCTGGTGTGGCAGTTGATGAATGAATCCCAGCGCATTGCTACCAAGGCTGTGCTGGCAATGCTTATAACATCTGTTTCTTTATTAATTAAATCAAGTGTTTTAGTTGCACAACCAATCACACCACAAAGGGATTCATAACACTCAGAAATATTTGCAATGCAAAGATTTTATTTTATTCCAACTTAGAGTTCTTGAAAGTACTTTGGTTCCTTTTCTGGAGCTATACTCGTTGACCACCTGTGATTCAGCCTCTCCTACAGTCAGAGATGCTGGTAGGAGTTTCATAATTAGAAAAACCGGGGTAATGTAGTGACATGTGGCAGATTCACTTGCTGGGCTGTCCTGGGTCAGCACACTTTCCGAGATCCAGGCAGATGTTCTTATTCGCTCATTACTTCCTGCAATGAGTCAAGGTTGCCTCTGTAGGCAATGTTGTTGGACTATCTTGAAATCAATGTCAAGAAACAAAAAGATTTTTCCATTCAGCACTCTGAAACACCAAGAACTGTCAGATCTCTACGACTGTCCTGCCCTCTCCGATGAATCTGAAAGATTTTAATTGCTTGCAAAGGCACATTTTGTAACTTCTCTTTTTTCTAGTTAGGAAATTGAAAATTTTCTTTTCATTTCTTTCTAACATTTGCAGCTCATATTCTTGCAATGATTCCACTGGATGTTATTTTGTCTTGCTATTTAAACTATAGATTATTTGCTTACTATCTAATATATTACAGATTATTAACTTTAGTTCTACCAAACTAAATGAATCAAATTAAATACTGTGGTCAACTTCTTGTCCATACAAGCAGGCTAGATCCCCATTTGTTACTCATAAAGAATTTTCATTCAAAATGGAAGCTCTCTTTAGCATGTTCTTCTGCCATGAAAGAAAAGCAAAGGCTCCCCAGTACTTCACCATCACAAGCCAACTAGTTCAGGTACTTCTGAGGACTGGCATGTGGCTTTTCCTCAGCTGCCATAGAACATAGGCACATTGCCCACATCCATGGACCTTTATTCCATAAGAATAATATAGGATTCTTCCCAAATCTGTGAACTACCTTTCCCCACCAGCCCTTTCCTATCTCTGCCATTCCTCTGCTATTCCTCTGGTGCTTCTGATATGGCATCTTATGTGGGCAATGACACCACTAAGTTCTCGTGCTACCTGTCACTCACAGGAGCATCCATCCTGAATAAAGCCAATAGATGTCTATCACAAAGTTGCACTGTATGAAAGAGGCACAAACTCAGGAAACTCAGGAGATATGTTCCTTCTTTTCTTTTTTAATACATTTTGCTCATTTGACCGTGAATAGTCAGGATATTCAAATGGCCATGTCACCATGTCATCAGCTCAGCTTTTGATACCTTTCTTGTTTCCCACGCAGACTCCCACCGACCTTTTTCGTCCAACCTGAAACAGCCTAAGGAGCCATACCGAGGCCCATGAAAATCTAACTTAATTAGCTAAACTAAAGAAGCCATCTCAAATCTGCTGCCTTTGACCTGAGCTCCGGAAAGCAGATAAACCAACAAAACAGGAGAAGAGAGGACAACATGTATTCTTAAAAACAGAACACAGTATATTTGTCCCTGAAAGAGACTCTAAGCTGTGCTTCTTCTGTCATTTCTTATTAGCACAGTTACTATGAGACAGAGTCCTGCTGGTAAAAGCAAAGGCTACTGCTCAGTTGCCTACAGGAGCTCACCAGGAGGTAAGGTATCAAAATCAATGTTCACTCAGACAAATATAGCAGTGGAAAGTCTTGCCCCATCAATATATGCTGGGGGACGCAAGGCTCCCAGAGTTTAACTCGGAGTTTTTCTTATTTGTGCTGTCTTCTGAACACCTGGGATGTAAAAGATATATGTGAAAGCATTGCACCGACATGGAGAAGAAGAAAGGAATCAATATGCCTCTTAATCCAATCTGAAGAATATATGACTTGTTCACTTTTATTCCCTCAGTTTAGCTCACACTGTAGCAAAATGTAGTATTTCATACTGATCTTAACACCAGCTCAGTAGCGCTGAAAACACGAACAGTTTCAGTAGTAGCTTTTGGAGGTACAATACATGGGCTATTACCAGTATTACAGATGAAGAACGTGTTTTCCAGTGTTCTAATAACAAACACAATGTCAGAAAACTGGTGGATTTTTTTATAACATATCTTTCACTGAGTTAATATGAAACAAGAACTAAATCCATGGGTTAGGGAAGAATTGCATATTTTCACCGTATTTTCACATAACAATTTGGGGAATTGAGCCCTTTTATGGATATTTCATTCTTTAGTCATCAAATTACATTCTTTAGCAATCAAATTTCATTCTTTTGTAGTCAAATTACAAAAAAAAATTATAGTATTAAGCATATCTCCAAATACTGAAACATGTAAATCAACAGCAGGTAGGTCAAAAGCAACCTCTCCATGACATTTAGAATACTGTTCACTAGCAATGAAGAAATGGGGAGGCTTAAGAGAAATCTTGAGTCAGTAGTAATCCAAATACAGAGGTCACAGATCATGGAATGGTTCGGGTTGGAAGGGACCTCTAGAGATCATCCAGTCCAACCCCCCTCCTCAAGCTGAGACATCCAGAGCACATGGCACAGGGTGGCATCCAGGCAGGTTTGGGAGATCTCCAGAGAAGGAGCCTCCACAACCTCTCTGGGCAGCCTGTTCCAGGGCTCTGTCACCCCCACAGGAAAGAAGTTCGTCCTCACATGGAGGTGGAACTTCCTGTGCTTTAATTTATACTTACTACACCTTGTCCTGTCGCTGGCCATCACCAAAAAATGTTTGGCCTCATCCCCTTTACATTCTCCTCTCAGGTATTTGTATATATTGACAAGATCCCCTCTCAGTCTTCTCTTCTGCAGGCTAAACAGGTCCTGCTCACTTAGTCTTTCCTCATATGATAGATGTTCCAGGCCCTTAATCATCTTTGTCACTCTATGCCGGACCTTGCCTACAAGTTCCCTGTCCCTCTTGTACTGGGGAGCCCAGAACTGCACCCAGTATTATTGCAGGTGTGGCCTCTCCAGAGCTGAGTGGAGGTGGAGAATCATCTCCAATACATCAAATAACACATTTCTCTTGATTTTAAGCAACTTTCTGTTGCATATTGGAAATTGTCAATGCAACAGCTGTACATTCTGGAGTAAAAAGTGGCCTGCACTTATTCAGTAGAACATAGAGCTTAAGAATGTTGATAACAAACCTTGAACAACAAGCAAAATCCAGATGTACTGACATAACTATAAAAAAAGACTGACGTCTAGGTTAGGTCAAAATTATGGAGCAAAAATATTTTCCCCCTTAAGCAGATTTAGTTTTTAAATAGAGAGGAAAACAAGTCTTCTTATATGTTTTTACTCATGGATGTGGAACGAGATAAAGGAGAAAAACATTGATAATAAGGAATTTCTCTGACTGGAGTGCAATGAAAAATTTTGAAGGTAAACAGATTTAATAATTTTAATCCAAAAAAATTAAATATATGGAAGACTAGGGTGAAAATATATGAAACTTTTTTTACTCCAGGTTCCCTAGGAGAGGAAATTGTACTCATATAGTTTTTCAAGTTTCAAATAAAACAGTTTTGTAACAGGTAATTTTCATTCGATACCATTTATTGCATGCTTAACAATTGTTCCTTTATTTATAAAGCTAGCTTCACATTTTTCAGATACATATATATCAGTGCAAATAACACCCTGAACTTCTATAGGAACATAATGACTGACTGACTGATAAAAGTCTCCCTATCTTATTAACGACTCTAGTCCCATGAGTGAGTACAATGAATTTTTTAAGTATTTCAAAGCTAGATATACTGCTGGATTCTTCATTATTTTTGAAGGTCCCTAGCTGCTAATGATCACTCCAGGTACTTTATAAAATTCCAGGTGGACATTTTCCACAAAGGCAGAGCAGTG
Source organism: Crypturellus undulatus (assembly GCA_013389825.1). Taxonomy (NCBI): domain Eukaryota; kingdom Metazoa; phylum Chordata; class Aves; order Tinamiformes; family Tinamidae; genus Crypturellus; species Crypturellus undulatus. The sequence goes on along the minus strand of VWPW01006732.1, from coordinate 197,978 downwards.
ACAAGTCAGAAATGACAAAGATTTTTAAAAATTTTTAAATCTTTCACCACTTCATCATGTCAGAAGGCAAATCTTATTTACATAGCAACCTTTGAAGGAATGCAACTATATGATTAATCAAAGGCAAACCTTGAAGGCAAAACAGCTTAGTAAAATATCCTTTTTTTATCCTTCATATTTATAGCTCTCCAGAGAGCATGTTGCCTAGGAGTATAGTGGACTGATTAAAAAAAAGTCAAGGAGCAAGTTATAATATTGCAAGGGGACTGTGGTTTGTTTTTCACAATAGGCCATTCCCTCTACAGTGCATGCCCCTGCAGGGAATCTATTTTCTATGATATTCTGTTCTCATTTTCTTTGTGCAGTATCTATACCTGACAAACCGTGAGTAATTTAAGGTCTGTTGAATAGTCCAGTTGGATGGTATGTCTCTGTTGCCAATATAACAATTAAAGAAGCTACATGATAATTTAAGAGTAAAGCTCTGTAATTCTATTTCTGTCATTTGGGGGTTTAATTGCAGGTAGCAAAAATGTCTTAGATTCTTGTTTTTTGTAACAATTGCATAGTACAAGATCCTTACCTTTATATACTTTCTCCTGTTTATTCAGGAACAAAGACTGCGGGTATATAAACTCTGTTCCTGCAGAAAGTGAAACAACAAAAGATAGCAAATATTTTTTGCTGGTCATGTTTGATAAATAAAAATACTTGGATTATTTCTGAGGAACCAAAGGACTTGAAAGATACACTTAAACTGATTGCTATGGAAACTAATTTTGGTAAAACTCCTCTATTTTACTTTACTCTCCTTTACTCTAGCTTTCTTCATCAAGCCATCAAAAGTATGTTATGGCACTAAAGTTAACACAGACTTTAATAAGTATTTTTATGACTACTACAGGAAGAGCAAGAGGCTTGCCTAGACCTGATTATATAATCCACTGAAATTCCTGACTGGATTTGTCTCACAACTGCCCTCCTCTGCTCCTCCCTCTCTCTCTCTTTTTTTTTTAATAGCAGCGAAGTAGTATGAGATAAAAAATGAGAATCACGAACTCAACCAACTTTGTTGTCTTATTGTGACAATATTTTTAAATAATTTTTAACAGTTGTACAGCCAAAAGCAGGCTGATTGAAAACAGGCATGGAAAAAGCATTTACTGAAAAGGACTTTGTCTTTTCCGGTGCGTGTTAATTCATTTTCAGCAAACCTTTTGAAAGAGCCTAAGACAAGAGAGGCACTGTTTTTGCATGAGTTTTGAACTGGGCTTGTAACATCTTTCCATTCTTTGAACAGAATTTTTGTTCACTGTCCTATCACAGCAAATAGCACAACATCACCCTGCTCTACAAAGGAAGCTCATAAACAGCATAATAATAGCAATGTGCCCCCATGCACAGGTCTAGCACAAGAATGACACAGTGCTTCTGATGTCTATTCCCTGGTAGCACATCCAAGGAAAAGGGACTATCAAGGTTGCTCCAGGCTAATTTCTTATGATCCTAATGTTTGCAGAATGCCATTGCCTAGATATTTCAAGAAGCAGCTCTGCTTCCTGACAACCTAAGCATAGTGCACAGTGAGAAAGCAGATGTAAGTAGATACTTCTTGAGATCTTGCAGGTTTTAGACATATCTGAGGGTCAAAAGAACTACCATGTTACAATTTTTGCAAGGATGGCAATCTCTCTTTACCAGGGACACATTAGAAGGGGTCTGCCAGGAAAGCTTGATAAAGCCAGCCTCCTCCATAGCTTCCTGCAAAAGCTGTTATGGCTGGAGAAAGCTTTCTCCCTCCACAGCTGTGAGTATCCACGAGTGTGCGTGTGCACGCGCAGACTGCAATTCCCCAGCACAGACTGCCCTGTGCAAGGGCTGCTTGAATGAAGGCTTATCCAAGGAGCCTGTCGAACGCGGAGCAGTAATTTGCAGAGTGCTTTGGGATACCGGCATTGTGGGTAATTCAATTTCTCATAATATAGTTCTGCAGCTCAGTGTGTCCCCTGTAGGGTGATAATGAGACCTGACAGTCTCCAGGAGGGCACGGGACTTCCAGTTGTATGATCAGTGCTGAGCAGAGGCATTTGCAGCAGAACAGCTAGTCCCAGCCCTTCGCACGGTGGTTGCCTCTCCCTGCTGTGCTGCCTTTTCTGCTGTGCTGTGTGCCTCTTTCTATCGTCCTGCTAAGCACGATGGAAAGAGGCAACTGAGGGCTATCAGCCTTCTCAATCTCTTTTTTAATATCAGACTACATTTACAGATAGCTGCTAGGTCTTGCTGAGTAGATATTAAGGTTTCAACTGACAGGCCAATATTTGACAGGAATTGTCAAAATTGAAACTACACCACAGGCATTTTGTTGCTGTTTAGCTCTGAAGCACATTTGTAATACATGGTCCTCCTCTGTTATGGCAACAGATGGGAAAGGTAATAAAAATGCATGATTCTTCCAGGACATGTTTCTGTGGATTTCTGTCTTTCTTGAATGCCTGCAAGTAACATTTCAGTAAATTGTAGGTGTCAAAAGCACAGTATCCTTCACAAAATCAAAATGAAAAATATGAACTTTGCACTCTGCTAGAGTGAAACAGATGTTAATGAAATAACATCTCCTATGCACAGGCTTGATGATGCCATCATCAGAGCATTTTCAATGACCCTTTTCTTCTTGCAGCAAAATTTCATTACTCTATTCTCATACCATTCCAAGCGATACATATTAGCAAAGCACTATCATGTCTTCTGGGCTTCTTGCATTCCCACTTCACTCTGTGCTCCAGGAATTCAGAGAAAGAGATGTGGAAATCACTGGGAGAAATGAAAAGGAAAGTCAGGAGACAAAACTTAAAAATGTGCCAAGGCCATTTTGATTGTGAATGATGTTCAGATACTATTCTAGTAATACTATACTCTAACAACAGTGCATAGCTATGCACTGAGGTTGAACGACCATAATTCTATGCTCTCTGTTTCTCAAATCTGCCATCACTTAATCCAAGATACTCAATACTCACATGGATGGGGATATTAGTGCTGAACTTAGCAGAAATCTTTGGCAAGAAGTGATTCAGAGTCCGTAAAAATTCAGAAGCCATATAAAATAATTGCAGCCACAGGTTTGGTAAATATGGCTAGTTTCCTGCAAAGTAAAAGCATGTTATCAGCTTTCTTTTAAATGGACAAACTTACCTCACCTGCGTGCTTTTGCATGAGATCTCTGACAGCCTGTCTTGGATTTCCTACCATCTTGGCTAGGGTGGCTCTCTGCCTTCCTGCTAAAAGCGAGTGCATTCTGCAAAACTCAAGAGCCAGGGGGAGAGAACAAACAAGGAGGCTGTTCTCCATTTGGAGACTTGTCACAGCATGGGAGTCCAGAGCTTGCCTCCAGGACTGTTTCCCCAGTCTAATGAAAGAGTTGCTGGCATAAAAGGCATAAATAGTGGTATGAAAAATTATCAGCAAACCAGGAAGCTTATCTGTCAAGTATATTCTAAAATTACCTATTTAGATTTAGGCGTGTTCAGTGAGGTCAGATTTCAGCACTGATTTCAGAATACTGGAAGGAAAAAAAAAAAAAAAAGCTGTTCCAATGAATGATACGGGTCCCTCTTGAGAATGACTCTCCTTAATGAAGATGTCCCATGGAGCACCGTGAAGTGTGAAACTCAATCAGCTGCTTTAAAATGGAACAAAACAGAGCATGAAACAACACGGAGCATGAAATGGGCAACTTCATATAGGGGGAAAATGAGAGGGCAGTAATTTTTGTAGAGGAATACGTCCCTACAGCTGGAATATAGCAGTGAGGAGCCATATGCCACCCAAGCGGTCCAGTAGAACAGGATTCAGGAAACACCTTCCTTGGAGCTAAAATTATAACTCTAATTATTTCCTGGGCACCACTATCGAAAACCCGTGCTCTTAGATAGCAAATAAGCAATATTAAGAGTTGGGCAGAGAGGAAGCTTATGAGGTTCAACAAGGACAAGTGCAGGGTCCTGCACCTGAGGAGGAATAACCCCAGGCACCAGGACAGATTAGGGGCTGACCTGCTGGAAAGCAGCTCTGTGGAGAGGGATTTGGGAGTCCTGGTTGACCACAGGTTAACCATGAGGCAGCAGTGTGCCCTCGTGGCCAGGAAGGCCCATGGGGTCCTGGCTGCATCAGGAGGAGAGTTGGCGGCAGGTTGAGGGAGGGGATCCTGCCCCTCTGCTCAGCTCTGGGGAGGCCGCACCTGGAGTGTTGGGTACAGTTCTAGGCTCCCCAAGACAAAAGGGACCTGGAGCTAGAAGCTAGAAGAGAGGGTCCAGCAGAGAGCCACGAAGATGATGAAGAAACTGGAGCATCTATCATATGAGGAAAGACTAAGCGAGCTGGGCCTGTTTAGCCTGCAGAAGAGAAGACTGAGAGGAGATTTGATTAACATGTTCAAGTACCTGCGGGGAGAAGGTAGAGAGGAGGGGCCGGGCTCTTCTCCATGGTGGCCAGTGACAGGACAAGAGGTAACAGGTGCAAGTTGAACTTCTTGACTGTCAGGGTGACAGAGCCCTGGCACAGGCTGCCCAGAGAGGCAGTGGAGGCTCCTTCTCTGGAGATCTTCCAAACCCTCCTGGATGCCACCCTGTGCCACGTGCTCTGGGTGTCCCTGCTGGAGCAGGGGGGGTTGGACTAGATGATCTCTAGAGGCCCCTTCCAACCTCAACCACTCTGTGATTCTGTGATTCCTTTTCATTCTTGGTTTTGTACCTTGGCTTTGTGTTTATAGGTGCATGTGGGCTACAGCAGCTAAAGCTATTTGTTTTCTGAATATTACATTAGCCTTTTACCTAAAAATATAAATTTCCTTACATTCATTTTACCTTTCATTGATTTTTTATATTAAATTTAAAGTTGTTTTTATGGTGTTGTGCATTTTATTGTGGAACCAAGAATAGTGAAATACCAAAGATATGTGACTGTGTATTTATTGATGTGTCTACTGTTCAAGTCTGAAATAGGATTAGTCCACGTGTCATTTTTAAATATAAGGCAAACTATTGAATTTAGACTTTTGAAACATTCTTTAAAAAAAACTGTAATAAGCTTACCATCTCAAATATCTCAAATCTTTAGATAAGGCCACATCAACATAATAATAAATCCTGAAGAAAATAGGTAGGAAGATATTTTTAATGCTGATAAGATATAAAGAATGGTAAATGCAACCCTTGCTAGGCAGAAGATTATCCTGAAAAATTATCAGTGAAATAAAAATGATCTCTACATTTCAAGCAACCACATTTTTAAATAGTCTGTTTTCTTACCAAAAAAGAATATCTTAATAGTTTGTGATTAACCAGATTTATAATAGGTTGTTATGTTAGCATTATCATTTGGTGATGACATTTCTAATTCATCTTCATATAGTTTTACCTTCATGTAGTTTACATTCTTTATACAGTGGTATATGAAAATACATGTAAAAATAACTAAGTCCAGGCAAAGGAAGGCCAAAGTCAATGCCAAGGAGAGAAGGCAGTCAAACTTATTGAATTTTTTAAAATCAGGTTTGTGCCATAAAATATGTTAATTTTCTTTAGGATCAGAAAAAGGAAGCAGATGTAAAGAAATTATTCATGAGCATCCTCAGGGAGTTTTAATTAATAAATCACTCACATTTTCTCTTCATCAATAGGCCTAGGTTTCCAAACCAAAGCCTTATAACCCTTTTAAATTTTCTGCCTGCTAAATTCATCTGAAGGGTCTCCCCCGTCTTTAAATAGTTCATGTATGGGAAGACGAGCAAAAGCAACTAAACAAAATTGCTTGTTTGCAAGCAAATATAAGGCAAACTGAAAAAAAAAATACTCTGGATTGTGATTTAGATGATTCTACATGGTCAGGTTCTCAAAATGGACTCTTCCAGTGTTGGGGCCACATCAGGTCACTGCACTGGCATATGCATTGCTACAGGATGCTTCAATCAAGCACAATCCCAAATGACTAAAAGGAAAAATCTAAATTGATAGTTCTAAAGGTCATGAGAAATAAATTCAGGTCAGGAAAGAAAGTAATCAAAAAGGCTCAGTACAGAAATGCTGTCATTCCACAGTCTAATGAGTCCTTTGCAGGAAGAAATAAGGGGTGAAGGAAGAAAATAATTGTTCACTAGGTGATGAGCAGGCTGTGTTTTTGGTACCTCCTAGCATAGCTGTTGGTAAAATGGCTAGCTGCGATGTGGAGGAAGTTGTTATTGGTGATACTCATTTTGAATAGTTCTTCACTGGCTTCAGCTACAGAACACAGCCTCTCTAGGGATGTATTCCAAGGATATATACAATTTTATTCCCTTTCAAGTAGAAGAGAGAAACACTCATTTTTTTCTTCTTTTTTTCTGTGATTTTTTTTTCTGTATGGTTATTCATGCAGCTAAAAATTGTATAAAATATGAGACAGTTGGAAATAACTCTGTGTAAATCCCATTCAAATAAGTAGCAGTGAGCGCTTACATTTCTTAGGTTTAGCCCTGGGCTTTGTGGGGGGGTTTTGCCTTTCTTTTTTAAGGAAAAATAAAGATATTGCTTGTTCTCACAATTAAATGCCCTGTGTCCCTTTTTGTTTGGTTTGATATTATGATGTCCAGACTTCTCAAGACTGAGAAGGCTGAGAAAAAACACAACTACTTTAGTTTCCTAAGAAAAGTGAAAATATCAGACCTTGAGGTTCATGGGATCTGCGTTTTCTCATGCTTCCATTGACAACAAAATTTCTTCTGTTTAGCTAGTTTTGTGTGTTTAGAGGGGCAGATAGCACAAAAAGTGACTGATAAAAAATGCTTAACAGCACTGAAGTGCTTGTTTAGAGCCAAATTTTCAGCTCATATAAGCTGGTAGGGATTTAACAAGGGAACAGAGCCATTTTTTTCCAGGAGAAATCTTATTAATTTCTACTGATTGATAGAAAAATTTTTGGGTGAGTTGATTCAAATTTTCTTGTCTGAAGATGGGTGCCAACTCTTAGTTTATCCTATGAGGTGTGAGTTAATGATTCCAGATGGCAAGTTCTTCTACAGCAAGTAAAGTAGCATGTAAGCTACTGTAAGTCCTCATTGACCTGTTTTGAGAGGACTCTGCAGTAGCTTTCCAGTCTAAGAGACAAGAAAAAAGACAATTTCAGTGATGAAGGATCTTACAGGGCACATCTGCCCTGGTTGTGCATTAAACCCTGGTGGAGTGCAATTTAGTGTTTCCTCTGCATTAATTACAAGTTGCATCATCATCTCTTTCCAAGCAGGTACGTACACCCAGAGGAACCCTCTCCAATGGAATCATAAATTTTTTAACTTCTAACAACGACCTTTAAAAGTGAAAAAAAAAAGAGAGAGAGAGAAACCCAGCAAGCACTGCAACNAAAAAAAAAAGAGAGAGAGAGAGAAACCCGGCAAGCACTGCAAGCTGTGCACCATTTACACAAGAAGTCTGTAGAATTTACTCTACCTGCAACATCTGCTTCTGCTGTTATCTGCTCTCTGGAGAAAGGGCAGAAGGGTTTTCCTCATTCCAAAGCAGATTCACAGAAAATAGCTGGGATGTCTTTTCAATCTGGTGTCACAAACTTTCTCTTCAAGGTACAGTTTCAATTTCTTGGATAAGGTTGGAATCAGACCTAATGGAGAAAAAGATTTGACATTCATGAAATTCTGATATTTTAAGCATCCCTTTCCATGTCAAATTAGAACGGTAATGTTAACATTATTGTGAAGCCTGACTTAGGAAATATTTCAATATAGGGACATCAAAATAAATTGCATTGACAATGCTTTTACTTATTTCCCTAAGAAAAGATAGAAGCATTTGACAAAAGCACTGTCATGTGTGTTGAAACAAAATGTCAAAATCATTTAATAATTCCTCATCACTGATAGACAAAAATCAGTACATTCTTGCCAAATACATTTCACAAAACAGCATTTTCTAGCATCAAGCAACTTGCGCCCTCAGAAATGTGAGGGCAGGCAAAATTCAGTGCTTCAGAAGTACGTAAGAAATATGCTTATAGCACTCATAAGAAATATGCTTATAGCACTCTAATGGGGCAATTCACTTGGGTAAAGCATCAGTCTAGCACACTGACTTGCAGGCCTTGTGTCAGACATACACTGGTTCACCTAGCACTATTGTGGGTCTGCAGTAGGTCGAGCCACTGCACCATCTAGCCCTGCACTGCATACTCTCTTTCTTAGCATTTATTTTGTCTTGTTATTATTACTAGCTCATTAATTTCCTTCTTCCATTTCCTTGCTGTGTTTTGGCTGTGTTATCTGTCTTGCTTTCATTTTCATGTGTACAGCACATTTTTTTTCAGATGCACCCCAAAATTCACTGTTTTCTGTGACTGCAGTCATCATAAACCAAGCCTGATGATAAACAACATGCTTTCTTTCCATCCCAGTTTTAACAGTGGGATTAAGAAAATGGAAAACAGAAGAGGAAAAATACAGCTAAACAAACCTCTGCATTAGCTCCCTCCTCAAGCTCTCCCAAGGCATCTTATTTTATCTGTAGATTTCTTTATGATTAATTCTCCCTATGGCAAGAAATTTCTTTCCTTGTTTCTGATGCTGAATGCTGTCCTGAGTATCTCATCTAAACTTTACAAATAATATGTAAGATTAAAGCTGTAAACAAAGACAGCAGGAATTTTTGGAAAAAAAAAAAAAAGAACAGCAAGCTCACTGACTCTCAGGATTTTGCTATGGTCCTCACATATTCAAAGATTAGAATGGCTTTTTCAAACTTAAAAATGAAAAAAATGTTATAATCAAGGTTTGCTACTTACTTGTTTGTCACACCAATACATCACAATTGTCATTATCTGTAAAAAAAAAAAAAAAAGGATATTTTAGAAATGATGGGGAAAAATGAAAGATATAACCTTTGGAAGGTTAATCACCGCTGAATTTAAGGAGAAAATATTTTAAAATTTTTGGTCCAAGTAGTTCCCAGAGTATATCAGTAGCAATTTCTTGCAGGTAGCAATCAGTAGCAATCCTGGCAGGACCAGCATTTCTTAATTCTGTTCTTGAGCTGCTCCTGACAGACAAAGAATGTGAGCAAATGAGGGTTTAGATGGTTGCTTGAGCTGGAGTGATCATGAAATTATCAGCTTGAGCATCCAGAGAATGCATCAGAAGACAAGCTGCAGAATTAGGACTCTAGATATCTGGAGGTCAAACCTAGGCTTAGCTGGGGAATTACTTAGCAGAATTCCCTGGAAGGAAACTCTGATGGGAATAAGTGCCTTAGAGAGTTGGGTTGATTTTATAAATAAAACTCTCTCAGGATCAAACTATCATATTGCACAGGCAAACTGGAAATTTCAGTGAAAGGTCCACTTGGCTGAGCACAGAGCCTCTGGGTGAATTAAGGTCTGAAAAGAGAGCATACAAGAAATGGAAACAAGGACAAGCAATAAAGCAGGATATGAAAGCATTGTTCCAACAGCTAAGGATGACATCAGAAAGGCCAATGCCCAACTGAACCTAAAAATAGCTTTATGATGGCTGATAGAGAAAAGGCTAAATTATTTAAAACTCATTTTTGTCTCACTGTTCACAGCCCAAGTCTGCTCCCAAATGTCTCACACATCAGTCCACTCTGGAAAGGAGAGAGACAGCCAACTGTGGTAGATAATGTGGGGACTGTGTTAGGAAGTTGGATATACTCAAATCTGTGGAGCCAAGCAGAATCCAAACAAGGATGCTGAAAGAGTTGGCTGTTGTATCTGTGAGGCTGTTGTCTATCGTTTATGAAAAAAATGATGATTGAAATAACTGATGATTGAAAGGATAGCAATGTGCTCATGCAGAAGAAAACAAGAAGGACACACAGAACAGTAAACTGATCAGCCTTCCTCCAGCCCTGGAAAGGCCACGGAACGCATCCTCTTGGGATCCACTTTCAAATACATGGAGATTAAGAAGGTAGTCAGGAAAACACAACATGGATGTACCAAAGACAAATCAAGATTGGTTAGTCTGGTGCCTTCTGTAATGAAGTGGGTGGCTCTGTAGACAAGGTGACAGTGATGCAAGGTGGAGTTATTCAATACAGTCATTGATGAGGTAGATGACCAGATAGAGCAGAGGGGCTGGATTAGTAGGAGTCACTGCCATTCTAAATGACAGGTCTAGAGGGACCTGGAGACACAACAGAATCTCATAACTTTGCATAAGAAGTTAAAGTTTTGTTCCAGAAGGGAGAATGACCTCATACATCAGTGCTATCATTTTGTGCTTAGACTTATCTGTTGTTGTTTATGATATTAATATTCCAATTTACTAGTGGTATGATTTGTATTCTGCTCGGATATGCTACAAGTGATCATTTCATTTAGCTTGTAATTCTGTTTTAGCTTGCAATTTGGCTTTATCAAATTTTGCCACCCTTTAACCAATTTTGGGGAGCCAAAATTAGACAGTCCCTTCAGAATTTGGATGTAGCTACTTTTGCATCAAGATGTGTGCTGTGAGTAAATTTTTTCTTAGATATTGTACTGTCATGATTTTTATATTCTACCCATGGAGTTTGCTCTTTTCAGAACCACCGAGTTTGGCCGGTCTCTTTGTGCAACTGTCTATTCTCACACATCCAATTGGCTCCTGATTTCTCAAGGTGAACTTTTACTATGTCAAGCTAAATTCTGAAATTGTGCATTGTTTCCTTGAACAATCTGTAGCCTGAAGACACCAAGAAGAATTCTGTATCAGCTGCCAGCTTGATTCTGAATTAAAGTATAATCAACACATTCAACAGTTTGAATTGATTGGTTTACTGGTGACATTAACTTGGTGTATGGATTGAAGCCAGCAAAGCATTTAGGCATGGATATAAATTTAAACATATAAGAAGGCCTATTCAGTCAGATCACTAATCAGATATTTAAATATTTTGTCTTTGTGCATTTAATGCATTTTCTATGCATACTGAGCAAATAAATCTAGGAGTCAAACGAACCAAATGCATGAAGGACAAAAAAAAACATAAACAAAAACTGTACAAAATTCTTAAGTCTTTTTGTTATCAGTTACGCATAGTCTTCCCTAATTTTCTTTCAGCCTCTCCTTAGAAAGATTGAAATATTCTCTACTAGCATACCATGTCTGAAACATTAATTTCAGTGTCAACATCAATTACAAGATATTATCTAAATTGTTTTGCTATCACTAATCATGCTCTAATTAGGTCTCTCAATCCTCCTTGTTTTTATGTAATAATTTATAGAAAGCTATCCTTAATTGATTTTTAATGGCTTTGTCATGGATTTCTTGGAAAACATTACATCCAAAATCAAACCATTAAGGAATTTCTTTCATGTCACTTTCAATCAGTTCCTTTTCACCTCTATTAGAGGATCAAGCCTACCTTGCTTATACCTTATTTTACAACAGCTATAACTGATGACATTTTTAGACTTCTATGAGGAGCAGTCACAATCCCTTAGAGCTTTGTTTGTACTCTCAAAGAGTTTTCTCGGCTATGGTCTTTGTTATAAATGTCATTTCTACTTCCTCCTGTTGATGATTCAAATATTGTGAAATGGAATTGCTCAAACAAGCCAAGTCTAACATTTTCAGTCACGAGGAATCCATCAGATCACGAAATAAACTGCTATAAGGGGAGAAAAAATGCCTTATACTTCTGTAATTGTGTTGTGCATACTGGTAATTAGATCAGCCTCCTGTTTGCATATCTGAAATGACACTGGTGTGTATGCGTGTGTGTGTGTGTGTGTGTAGAGAAAGAAAGACTGTGAGATTTAGACTTACTCTTTTTACAACATAAGCACTTATGTCATCATTCAATAAGTCTTTCAACAATTCAAATTTTTTAAAGTAGGAGAAAGGCTCCAGTAAAAATCTTTACAGAAGCCAGAACTTCCTAAGGATTTAAATAAAGCCAGAATTTTTTCTCAAGCATAGAATTATATCTTACCTAAAATATACAAACATTTTATCAACAACATTATCTTGCTGGAACTACAAACAATTTAAACATATATAAGAAAGGTCAAAGAGCATTAGAAGAGAACATGGACAGGCCTGTAGAACAGGCATTTTTCCCCCTCCTGATCTTGTTCTCTGATTTCCCAGCTTTTTATTATTTTGTTTTGTTTTTCTTCTCTTTTTTAATGCATGGCACTAGTAGTTGTTAAAGTGAATGTTCAGAATCTTGCCAGCTCAAAGATTTCTATGATGTGAGCTTTCTGATAACTCAGAAGAGTAACTTTGAGATGGGCAGACCAAGTTCCAGAAGGCCAGGGGAGTTAGGGGAGCCCACTCTGCTGCTCCTTCACAGTTAGTGCCCTCTGTTCCGAGAGGTAGCTTTCTAGGGTAAAGGCCGGGTAAATTTAAGGCTGAGACAATACCTCTCAACCTTTCTTTGATTTATGGTTCACTATGGAGCATATGGCTACCAAGGGCAATAGTGTGCTCTCTGGTCATAAGACTTGAACATTAAAAAATCAATATTTTCATATGAAGGGGTATTTAAGAGAGATGCTTACTTTCCAATGATTGTTGCATTTTTCCTTGAATATTTAGAAACAACCAGAAAGAGTAACTTCTGATCTGAGTAAGAATTGGTAGAGGAAAAACAAGGCCAAATCTCTTCCCAGTTAGGCTTTTGTTGTCAATGAACTGCAGGTGAAAGAGCATTTTTAATGTAAATCGGACATTTCAAAATATGCCTTATATATAACCTGACAACAGTGCAAAACTAAGCTGTGTCCAGTGAGATTTTTTTCCCTTTTTCCCAACTTAACAGTAAGCAGTCATTCCCTAAAGTGAAAGGTAATAAATATATATATATTACAAAGAAACACTCCTGTTACAATACGTGACTAGCCTGACAAACTCATTTATCACAAGATTTTACTTAGCTCAAGCTCAGCAGACTTCTAAAAGATCTAGAAGGCTCAGACTATCCTGGTGATATATACATACCTTGTTATAGTGAAATAACAAATAATATAATGGAGAGAAACTTTTTATTTTCAGTGCATAAAAAGAATGAGTTTCAGGAAAGCTCTAATAACATGCTCTTGCAATACATTTTATATCGTATCTGAAAACCTTGATGCTCCTCACAGGCGGAAGAAGCCACTGAATTAAAGACTTCTCCCTCAGATCAGGCTGGTGGGTCCTAAGATGCTGGTATCTGTCTTTTATGTCTTGGCAATTCACACATCTTTGTTAAAGGCTCCAACACCTTACTTCCTGGTTTTTGGACAGGAAAAGAACTCCTGGGGTCCTTGAACTGCCCCTGAGGAGTATTAGAAATTAACCACAATCATAGCCGTGCATTTGCTGGGCAACAGTCTGTGCTTACATGAGACGTTCTTAAGAGCTTTGAAATAATAACAATAATGCTGAAAACTACTAATAGACATTTATAGAGGGCTACCATATGATCTAAAAGTTCAGCGTCTGTGTGTATCAGCCAAGGGAGTAGCAACTCTACTTTATCATGTGTGAAATAAGATTGCTTTCACAGTGATTAGGACACTAAATAGCCTTATAATATTGAAGCATATTCCCATGAGGTTAAATTCTGTAGGTTTTCTCCCTGCAACAATCCTATGTCTGAAGCAATTTTATCCATATATTTTTAGCGATCTCTATTATTGAAAAACGAACAACACATTAGCCAAATTAATTTATTCATTATTAAAAAGATCTAAGCAAAATGTTTAAAGATGTTCTATGTGCAAGAAGAAAAGAATTGATATCTCCTTTCTCTTGCTCATTGCTTTATGTCACTGCTGAAACTACACATGCTTGGCTACTTGACAGATGACAACCAATTCCAGAGCTTGAAGCCATGAAACTAGAATCAGCATTTATAGTAAGAAATAGTATAATAACAAAAAGCCTAGTAGTCTTGCAATAGTAGAACTGGGTGAGGAAGGCCTCTTCAGACAAAACTGGGCAAAGCAAGTGTAGTTAGCAATAAAGTGGGAATTGTTGGTGTAAGTCTTGTGAATTTGGCTCTTGATATTTGCTGTGTTTGTGAAAATCTGCTAGACTCTAAGGTCTTTGGATAAAATAATGTAATTCTTGTGAGGAAAACAAACTATTGTCAAGAATGGGGGAAAATGGACTAGAAAGGCACTTTGTCTGCATGACAGAATTGTAACTTCTAACCCACACACATCAAAGCCAGAGTAAATATTTATGTCAGTTATGTGCAGCAGATTACCTTAGATCGACACTTGGTGTGTCCTAGATTCAGAGTCTGCATTATAAGGCCAAAAGAGAAAAGAATCAGAAAATCAGTCTGGAGTTTAACCAAACTGCTGCAACATTCAAATTGTCCATTTGTTTTTTTTCAGGGTTTATTCTGAGAGATTTGGGCCATTCTATACACTTACCCTGACTTTCTGAAGGAGAAAAGGTTACCTCTGTTAAAGTAATTATAATTATTGAAAAGTAGAAATATGCTGCTCCTTGTTGCAAAGGAACAGGCACATAAGCATGGGAACCTGGTTTTTATCCCTTTTGGCATGGATATCCTCCTGTTATAACTGTGCACAAAATACTTCTGATTTGCTTCACTGGCCGTGAATGCCGAGCCAGGCCTATATGGTTCTGATACTAAGTTGCTTCAATGGATTTGATGGCCTTATGAAAAACAATAATCATTGTAATAAAAGAAGTCTGAGCTTTACTCAGTGTAACTCAGCAAGGCTCAGATGAAGTATCTGAATGCACCGTATGAACTTACACCAAGAGGTTTGGCTGCGTGACTATAGTTCTAATGTGCAGAGGTTTTAGAGCTATTTCTCTAGCCAGCTGAGTAAAGAAATTGTACATATATGAGATACAGTATGCACTGCATGGCTGCTACGCTTAAGTAATTCTCTGCATTATCCTCAGCTGCAGAGTGTCAGTTCATTCCCAATCAAGGAGACAACGTGGTGAAACACAGAACTTCAGGGATCTTTCTCCTCTACTAGCAGGAGTGAGATACAATACTGAAAATGCATGGCAATTAAATGTATCTGTCTCTCCAGACACTGAGGATGTTAGCAATGAGAAAATGAGATTTTACAATGAATTTTAAAGGTAAGGAAATTTTACATTTAGAAGGGAAAATATATGGAGTTTTTTGCAGTTTTTCTTTTCCCAGGTTATAAGTATATACATATATATATACACACTTCGCAAACAAGTATATGAGCTTGAAAAATGCTTGAGCCTTCTACTTGCTTCTACTTTCTTCACCTTTGATGGATCTTCAGAGACTATAATAAGAGGGAATTGATGAATATAAATCATATGTAGATAAACAGAGGTTGGAAAAAGTTAACCTTATTATAGACTCAGAGAAACTTAACTCATTCTCTCAGCTGCCAGAAAGAAAAGAAGGGCAGCATAACTATAAATATTTTATTCTTCTGGTTCATTTGTAATTAAAATGCAAAAGTCTAATGTGTGCCTTAAATTACCACCATTATGAGAAAAAAAAAGGTGATGCCCTCTCTGTCCTTCCCCCCCACTTTACCTTAGAGGTTATTTCCCCAAAATGAAAAAATGCGGTATCAAGACATAGTAAACTTTATACTGTAGAATGCCAGTGGACTTAGATTCATCACCAGTGAGGTCCTCCCAATGGACCCAAGTGCCTGCAGAGTGTCTCAGGGGGCACCAAGGGGTCTGGACAGGGTGCTGGGAGCAAGTATGTGACAGTCTGCAGCAGAGATCTGTAGGATTCATATCACATATTATCGGGATATGCCAGTGTTGCACCTAAGACATGTTAGCTGTGCCTACACTGTGTCGTGTGGAGGTTGGAATTTATTTTTCCTCAAAGATCTATACTCCCCGTGGAGTAGTGTGTGGGCTGGACAGTGCGCTCACNCAGTGAGGTCCTCCCAATGGACCTAAGTGCCTGCAGAGTGTCTCAGGGGGCACCAAGGGGTCTGGACAGGGTGCTGGGAGCAAGTATGTGACAGTCTGCAGCAGAGATCTGTAGGATTCATATCACATATTATCGGGATATGCCAGTGTTGCACCTAAGACATGTTAGCTGTGCCTACACTGTGTCGTGTGGAGGTTGGAATTTATTTTTCCTCACAAAGATCTATACTCCCCGTGGAGTAGTCTGTGGACATGCGCTCACCTTGCACTCTCCACGTGAGAGCCTCTTCCCTGACACCCCACAGCGGGGATGGAAGGTGTGTGTCTATCACTCCTCTTCCTCTGGTGACAAAACTGGTGATGAACCTTTGCAGAGAGTCACCCTCAATGCAGTTGATGTTCCCTCCCTGCTGGCACCAAGACTCAGCAGAAAACTCAAGTCACATATGTATCTCCTGCTTACACATTTTTTTGGAGCTGCACTTTTCCTTCAGCTCACCTGTATCTAGACATTTCTCTGTCTTAAGCATCAAGAAAGAATTAGCTCACAGGAAATTGTTCCAAAATTACAACGCACATATTTGAATAAGTGCCCCCTGCTAAATCTCAGCTGCGGCACTGCACTCTCTTATTACCTTCCTCCATAAGAGGAAAGCCATTGCGCTCCACTGCTTACAGCAAAATGGACAAATAGAAAATGTTCAGAAATGCCACTTAGGGGATGGTCAGTGAAGCCGCAGCCTGGCACAAGCCTAGGACTGAGAACTAGCTTTCAGCACTGCACTATCCATCATCTTCCTGTCTTACGTAAGTGCCCAGACTGGCCTCTCTCAGAGCCCCAAGCTTGACCCTTCAAAAAAATCCCTGTTTAACCTTTCTGAAGTCTTTGTCTGCTTGTAAAATGTTACACTCTGATTCATTAATGCTTCTGAAATGCTCTCTGATAGAAGGGATAATAGAAATATATGAAGTTTTTTTTTCCCTTATTAGCAGTTTTTACTCAGTCTTCAGAAACTCAGTCCTCCCTGTAGTGAGCATTGTCAAAAGTTCTCCAGTATATAACTCATGGTTAGGAATTTTTTACCAATTGTGATATCAAAATATTAGAGAGAGGACAGATAGCATTTTCTCCTTTCTCACATCCTCAGGTTGCATAGTTTCAGAATCACAGGCACCTTGCTTTCTTGGACCCTGGATCATCTCTGATGAGGGTAGGGAAGAGAAGGGTCTGCTACGGTACAAACACCTGACACATAGGGGTCAGCTGAATTTTTAATAAAACGAAGCGATCTTGTCAGCTTCATCAGCTCAGACTATGGAGGAGTCTGCCACTGAGTGAAGGAAACCAGCTACAGTAAGGACGTGCACTCAGTCAATCCCGGCCTGTTTTTATCAGCTTGTACAATAATATTTTCCCACCCTGTCTAAAGGCTCTTGAGCAGTGTTTCATTGATGACATGCTGGAGACAAGGTTGGAGCAGCTTTGAATTTGTGCCTGGCCCTGGCCTGGCAAGGCATGCTTTGACGTCAGCAGTGCTGAGGTAGTGGCTGTTGTGCAGCATGAGTCTAATTCAGATGTCCCCCCCACCATCACTCTTCTCGACAAGGAGGACAAACATTGTCTCTACATAGCAAATATAAAATTAACTGCATTCTTCAAATATAAAATTAACTGCACATCTGAACTCAGAGCTAAATTAGTAGCAAAAAAACACAGACAAAAAGCAAGATGACAGTGATAATTTTTCTAAAATGTAAATCAAACTCACTGGCACGGAGACTGCTTACCCCAGTGCAACAGCACTGAAACAGGTGGATGTTTCCAGACCTAGCAAAAGTCTTGATTGACACAGCGAAATCTCTTATGCTCTTTGTCTTTCTCTTGAAGTAACTACCAGAGTTACCACTTGCTTCCAACAAACGCCTTGGTGCTTGTAGTCAGATGCTTGTATCTGTATTCAGGAGCAGCCAAACCAAGACCAAAGAAGTCTGATATCTGCCAAGGGGCTACAACTACTGCATGTCAGACAGGGTAGATGTGGCCCCATATGGCACAAAGTACATTCCCACAGTTCAGTGATTTCTGCAGTATTTTAGGAAAGGGTGATGATTCCAGACTGGACCTCACTAGGAAGTTCCAGAAGAGAGCAGGTGTGCTCCCAACCGCAAAGCCTCACTAGTATCTGCACTGCCAATACAGCGGGTCAAAAGATCCGGTCAGATAGCTATTGACATTAGGCCACATTGTAGTCTGAACACTTACTACTCAAAACTTGATTTGAATTATCAAAATAATTGCAGATGAACCACCAGACTACTCTTCAGTCTTGTCCAAGATCATCTTCTGCCTTGTCATAGATTTCAGTGGAACAGGACTAAAGAGAGTAATTGTAGATTGGACTGGCTTTGAATTAACAGTCTAGCAGTGAAACAAATCTCCAAAGAGATTTTGTTCAATTTCTGTATGTCAAGTTACCAAAGGATATACTTTTCCATGTCTCATTTCATTGTATTAAAATTTTAGACTTAAACCACCAAGAAAAACTGTTAAGGAATACATGAAATTAAATTGAATGAGATCTGAATAAAATGGAAACAAATTACTGGGAATAACATAGAAGACTGTTTTAGTCCTTTTTCCTCGGGGTTTTTAGGAATCTGCAATTTTATGATGTACTTGATGTTACATAGTGACATTTTATGCTAGCACACTGTCTTTAATGGCCTCAGTATGACTTGCTATGACTTTTGCACTGTGATTTCACTGTTAGGAATTTGTTATTCACACCTCAGCAGTAGTAACTTTAGTTATTTGCTCTAACATTTTCTGATTCGCAACATAAATGTTTGAAAAAGGAAGAGAAAAACAGATGTGGTTACAACTGCCAGCGGCTTTTGAGACGAGAGGCCAAAGTCTGCAGCACTGCTGGATGCTCCTCTGCAGCCACGTTGCACGGCACGGTGCCCCGGGCTGCAAGCCCTGTAGACGTCCAACGCAGCAATGTGTTCAGATACAAACCAAGATGTTTATGGAGCACAGCACCGTAACGTGGGGCACTGCAGCTTTGGATGAGGACAGCCATGCCCAGGGGCTGTTTGAGCCTGGCTGCAGATATCAAACAAACCCCTCCAGGGCTGCCTTAATCAGAAGGTGCAGCCCTTATGAGACTGTTATTTTTAATGAAGACTCCTATAGCATTGATGTTGATATTGACACTGTCAAAACCTGCGCATATCCTATTCCAACAAATAGTCTAGAACACATGTAGAAACAATGCAGAAAGTTCAGGGAAGAGTCTGGCAAACTTTTCCATAATATAATCACAAGTTTCATAGGAAAGACAGAGATTATATTGCATTTAGTGGTAAAAAGCAGTAGTTGCCATATTCATGGACAGTAGTTGCATCCCCTGGGTTTTATATCTGTGCATGTAGAGTACAGCCCACACCAGTCCCATCACCTCTGCCACTTGGATTTGTGAGAAAGACAGGGTTCATGGTCTCACTGAATAAAAGAGAAGCGTAAGGCTGCTTCGCCTTTTCATCATATTAAGCCTTGAAAGAATACCAGTGCAATCCAACTCCCAGCAATGTGAGCTGCTTTTATCACGGGAAAACACCAGCTGCAAAGCTCTGAGGGGCCAGACATCTCCTGCCAAGAAGCCAGCACTCCCCAACACCTGGCTCATCAACAAGCTTCACCTTTTTGATGGTATCGCACTAGAGCCAAGCCTGATAAGGCACATCTTTCCAAGGCTTGCTTGAGATGGCAGAGAAAATTATATTCTAATGATATTGTATGGAATAGCAGTAGGAAAATGAAATTTGGCAACGTTTTTTCCAAGCCTTCATATATATTTGGATGGATTAGTTTAGAGCAAAAATTTCTTTCCACACCTTTCTTCCTTGTGGCTCACTGAATTTGGTGTTATTTTAGTTTTAGCAAAATTATACATATTTTATGTAGACAGAAAGATTAAGATGTAAAATACAAGATTTATAGTGCTTGTAGTCTGATAGCACCCAAGCACTCAAACAGGGGTCATGAAGCACGGTTGCCCAAGACAAATCCAAGGAGAACTTGGATGTTCACGTACAAGGTCATCCTCATGGGCAGAGATAAAATATAGCCAAAGCTGAGTTGAAACAATGATGATTGACTTATGTATTCCCTGCAAGCCTGCTCTGAATCAGGAGCCCTTATCTTTTTCCCCTTGTACTTAATAGTGTAGTGGCACAAACATTTTAAACACCTGCAGTTCTGTCTTTATGTGCATTTTGGGAATCATTAAGTGCTATAGGAGCATAAACATAGTTGTCTTTCTAATTAGCTCTTCAGGTGCCCATTAGAAAAAGAAAGGCTTTTATGGCAACCCAGACCACCATGGAGCGAAGGTCCCACAGCGCCAGGAGCAGCTCATCCCCACACTAACCCATCAACAACGTGCACCCGATCAGGGGCTGCCAGCAGGGAAAGACTACGGATCATGGCTTCGTGTCTTTCTGGAGGTGAGTTAGCAAGAGCTGTCTCCCCATACAGTCAAGACCAGAGCTTTGCAAGATGACATGAAGAAGTGACTCACAAACACCTCACGCCCTTGCAGGTGTAGGCACAGGTCCCTCTGACTCCAGGATTTGTGCCTAAGGCAGCATTCCTAGGTCACCTGTAATCTATCCATAGTTTCCACTGAAAAGGGTTCCGCAAAGTCTCTTGAAGTGCTTTGATTTGCTATCCCGCATTTGCACATTGCCGATGACCCAAACAAAGCTGTAGCATATGAAACCATGGAACAGAGACAAACAAATAAAAGGGCAATACATAACTTGACAGAACTACTTTTAAAATTGCTGTAAATGGCACGTCAGCTACTAGATTTTGAGCTCACAGGTGAAATTGTTTTAGACCACTTGTTTTGGGGGGAGTGTGGCTTTTTTTTTCTTTTTTAAGTATGCTATCTACCTAGCTCTGTATCCACGGCAACAAATCTCCGGTTAATGATTCTCTAGAAAATCACTGTGCAGAAGGTTTATTACTTTTATTAGTTGTTCCAAGAACTTGTGCAAGAAACTTCCTTAAAATAAAATAAAAAGTTACCCTAAAATTATAAGTCAAGAAATCTAAAGATAGCTAACATCAAATACAGCTAAACTTTCTAAAGCAGGGGTTTAAGATTCATTTTGGCTTTTTTTTGTTTTGTGAGAAGTATTCAAAATTGCATGTCAAAATAAGTAACATCAGTAGTTGTTAGAATCAATTTGGAATTTGACTAGCTGATAGAGGGTAAAGAAGAAAAAGAATGAACAGATTGTAAGAGGAAGAAAGGATCTCTCAAGATCAATATCAGTTTTATTTAATATATTTAGTGTCCCAGAAAAAAAATGGAAGGGTTGTCACAGCAACACTACGTTCATACAAAAATATTTAGCATAGTTGTAACAAAGTTCTCATTCTATCTACCATATCTATTATCTCTATTATTTCTATATCTATTTTTTTTCAAAGAATTAGCCACTCTACCCTATACAGCTTGAGGGAGGAGAAGTGTATCATAAGAGCACAAGTAAGACAATCTAGTCTCTGCCACAACTAGATCCTATTCACATCTTTTTTGTCCAGAGAGGTCAAACTGGTGCCAAAGCAACTTGAGAACTTTATGAGGAAAAGGTTGCTAAAATATGAAGTAGAGAAAGAAGGTATTTTTTCCTCATCTCCTTCTCTCATCAATAAACTTTTTGGCTGAAAATTTCCATTAATAGTTTCTTCAAGTATATATCCATCATGAAGAAATTGATTTCAAACCGTTTACATCTATCTAAGTTAAAAATAACTATACCTATAATCTGGTAATTGAAGTATGATAATTACAAGTATTACAAGCAATTACACGTGCAACAAATTTTCTTGATATAATAGTGGTGTGAAACAGTTAGAGAAAATAGTCCTTTTGCTGATATAAGCTGCATCTCTTCTGGTTGGTGGTGATAATAAAGCAATAGCCATACAAACAAGTTCCCTTAAGTTTCTGCTACTAAGTAAAAGTACTTAAACCAGCAGGCAAACTTTACAACTCCCCTTATGCATAGTAAGCATCGTTATTAACATTTTATGAAAACCTTGGTCCAAAGATTTTTGAAAGCTTGCTGCTCAGTTCTTCATTATTTTGCTCAGCAACCCTAAGAATACTAATGTATTATACAGGCATAAATTTCTACCATGAAAATGCTGCTGGTATTCACCAAGATATCACATTCTCTAGGGGGTTTTTATGATTCTTTTATTAATTATTATCTCTCTTTCTTTGCTTGACACTAGTATAAGAGTCACTGACATATTATTCCTGGAATATTTCTAAGGGAAAAATGTCTTTTGATTCTCCTACAGTTTCTGCTAGTATTGACTCATAATAACCACTTCCTTGGCCACTAAGCTACAGTCTGGCAGACCTCAACATTCACAAAATATATTTGTATAAATGTATATATTTATACGTGTATATATTTGCATATATATATATTTGTGTGAATGTATCTCCTGTATTTTAGTCAGGATTTTGACTGACTTATTCTAGACTTAAATTTTATTTCCATTCTAGAATCTAGAGAGATATTGCTCTTAGCTTATTATAATTTATTAAAACTAATCACAGAAACCTCTTTCCCCCTACTGTCAATCTACTGCTCAATCTGCAGCATTAGATTTTTAGATTTTTATACCTCTCACTTTTAAAGCCATCTTTCAGGGCCTCTCTTGGTTTGGCTGCGGCAAAGCTCATTGTCATCATTAGCATCAGCTGACTTTATTCCGCTCATGTCTTCAGCAAAGAACAAACACTGCTGTGCTGGACACTAATCTGTCACCAAAGTGATAGAGCAATGTAGGGCTCAGACAGCTTAATGCTGATGCAGTCTTCACGGACTCAAAATGGGTGAAATTAAAGCACCAGGCAGAGTGAACTCTATTGCAGAGCAGTAAACTGGGCTGCTGGAGGGCACACATAGAGCTGGCCTGAGAGCATGACTTGGCCTTATGGGTCAGCTTGAGCGATGACCTCATCTTGCACTACAGCTCCTCCTCAGCGGGCTACATAAATACTCATGGGCAAATTCAGCATAACAAAACTTAAACACTGCTGAGTAATGCTCTTCTCAGTATTCACAGCACACATCTGCAGTTCAGCCCTCTTTCTGTTTTTATATTTTAAATCTTGTTTACTACTTATTTTAGTAAGTGAGGTGTTAGGAGCTTTGTTTTTGTACCTATGTGACATTCTCCTTGTTGGTGCTCTTTAGGTGCGCGCACACCTTCATTATAATTTTCCTTGGCAGCCACAGCCTCTCATGGGTGTCAACAAATTAAAAACTTAGCCTATTTTTTTCTATTTCAACAATGTGCATATTCAGGACAATTTGAACTTGTTTTCTCCCAAACTCTGGTTTAGTAATGCATCTTTCAGCTCTACTGAGAATACTGTTATGTTCTGTGAAGATGCAGAAAACAGTAAACAAACCATTTCCCTTAGATTTTTATTTCTACAATGAATGTTATCTAGCTTGTAATTGCTTTATTTCATACAAGCAGTCACTGAAGAAACTGTTAAAAAATTATCATAGTGTCTCAAAGGATAATAAAGGTTATCACTATCAATTTACTCTTTTAGTGTTCTTATCGTCTCTCTTACATCAATGCCATGAGTGTTTGGTTGCTTGATGTGATGAAAAATCTTACTGCTATCACTCTGACAGATATTATCCATATCCATATTATCCGTTATCCAGTTATCCATGAAGTCAAACATGTATTACAGGAGCTAGAGCAAAAGATAATTTTTTTTTCCCTACATGGAGTGGAACAACCCAAAAGGTCTAGGTAGAAATCCAAGCCCATTTTGAGGTTCTCAAAGAAACCAAACTTGCAGTGGTTCAACGGGGCAGAAAGAAGTTCCAAAGAGACTGACGGGTTTGTTTACCAGTAGTGACACAGCCCCAGGGAGACACTGCTGGATGAGAAGCACAGGACGACGACAGAGACTAGCTTTTCTTCCCTGCATTGCGATCTCAAAACACCCCTGGTTTGTCATAGGGGAGTTGCAGGACCCTCCTCATCATGGTGAGATGTAATGGACGTTCATGGACACAGAGCGATCAATACCTGCTGGAGGCCTGGAGGCTGCTGGCCGCTGCTTGATGGAGCCACACTTCCTCAGTACTCTGTGTGAAAATAACATGAATAGACAGATCTTTTATCAGCAGTCCTTACTTACCTATAAAATATTGCTTTTCTTTATAGAGCCCTTTCAAAAAAAATTAAAATTAATACATATATATATACATCTTTACACAACACAGAGCAGTTTTGGCAGCTGCAGCCTTGTCTATATCTGATTTTAGGCCACACAGGCCAGAGTGGAGTTAATTGCATCTCTTTGGACTTAGACATAAAGTTACACTAGCCCAATTTGACAGCGATTTCCACGCAAGTCACCCACCTCAGACGATTTCACAGGGGAAGTTTCACAGGGACCCATGGGCTTTCCCACTTTGCCCACAACGTGAGCGAAATCCTTCTACTGGAAGTCAATTACTGCTAAAGAAATAGGAGCCAGGAGCTCTCAGCTTGCCTTTTTGCAACACTGTTGATTCAACGGTGCTAATGCCTTACAAAGTAGTAAGAAGAATGGTAATGTTGTTAGTAACATAATGAATCACCATTCATAGCAGAGCTTCACATGAGCAAGCATCACTTCTGGACAATCAGCTTTTTGATTATAGTCACACCTGAAGCTACCTACTGTCTTCTCTCCTGGTGGAACTCAGATGCTTGGCCACCCAAAAGAGCCACATTATGAGTAAAAATGTGAGAGAAGGTGAAGATGCATGAAATAAAAACATGGAAGTAAACAAGGTATAACTTCCTAGATAATTAGTAGTTAGATGACTGAAAAAAACTTGCATCGAATGGGCCCAAAACTTAGCCTCACTATCTTGTCTCTCAGCTCCCTGACATAATTTTGTGCTGCAAAAAAAAATCAGGAAAATAGTTTTCCCAAGCATCTACCATTTCATAATTAAAGCATATTTTCCCATTCTTTGCACTCAATAATGTGAAGTCTTTCACGAGGTTATACTAAAATTTACAAATCCTTGTAAAGAACAAATAAATGAAAACTTTGAAAAACTTATGAAATTATAGCTCTGCCACTTCTCCTGTAAAAGTCCTAGACTTTCTCCAACAAAGCTCTTAACAAAAGAAGCAAGAACACACATAAGAAGCATCCTGAAAAAATGTCTAAAATGGAACATTGATCATAATATGTAAAGGAGAAAGCTCTGTGAATTCGTGAACATGGAAGGGATATCTCAAGCGAAAAAAAAAGTTTGAGAAATATGTTGGATTTCAATCCTAGAATTTCTGCTTTGAAAGGGAAAGTGAACAATGGAGTGCCATTGAGCAATAACCTTTCTCCAGCAAAGAGAAAGGTTAAAACTAAAGGTAGAGAACTTCTTTTTCCCTTTACTACCTAGATGGCAATTTCTGACTTTAAGCAAACAATATTAGTGAAAGTAGAGACAGTTCATTAGGTGTGTTCCTTCCCTGTGAAACCTTCTAATGATAGACCTAGTTGCTCTCGTCTCTCAGTACTGAGGTTGCAGATACTAGCTTGACACATTCCCCTACACTACAGTCTCCCCAGAAACAACATGCAGAAAAACGTGAAGACTGATCTTCTGTAAGGAAGTAGATTTCAGACACTTTCTCTCGAAAGCTTTTCATTCAAGACCAGAGCATGATCAAACCTTTTTTTCAGTTTTCAGTTTTTAAGAATAAAAGGGAATCATTAATAAGTTAGGTCACAATGTGGTCAAAATGCAGTCTGACAGAAGCCACTGTCTTCTCTGAACCATTTATCCTTCCCACCCCACATATTTTCTTAGTCTTTCATCACTGTCGTTTGTTTCTTGTGCTTTGTTAACTCTAGTATTTAATGATTTAGTGGTCTATGCAGTTTCTTAAAACTCTTACCTGCTGCTTTGAGTTCTTTTTCTTCCCATAAGATATTGTCCAACCTACAGTTTTGATCTCACATTCAATCCACCTTCGAAGTACGTTTGATCAGGCCATTCAAATAGGTCTGCCACTGAAACTGAACAGGAAAACACGTGACTAATTGTATCATACAGTGACATTTTACCTAGTATGTGAGCTTGCTCACACTGATTTCCTGCATTAAAATACAGGCCTTCAGAGCTGAATCACTGAAGAGGCTGAGGGTCACTGAAGCACGAGCACAGAAGCTGCTTCCCTCCCTCTGCTGCCTTCTGTACCCCAAGACATGAGGCCCCTGGGTTGAGCACCTGGGTGACTCAAAACTGGCATATGTGCATGCTCCCCAAAATAACAACACCTGCAAGAGAATATCTAAAGCGTTGTTTCTCGAGATCAAGCCAGAAAGATTATCCATTGAGGAGCTTCCATCTTCTGTTTTCTGTTGTTCTCTATTAATGTGAACAGCACATTTTCAGTAACATTTATGATGTCTATATACATACCTACCTTCATTTCAGAGAATAATCCTAGGCAACTTTTACTTGCTAACACAGGCTTAGGCAAGGAGAAATACCTTGCCCAGAGGACTCAGCATCCAAAGAGTCAAGCTCCACAACCTCCTGCAGGGAAGGAGGATATTAAGTGGGAAGCTTAAACAGTATCCCAACATGGAAACATCATGTTGGCTCTAAATCTCTCATGTTTTGAAACTGTTTATGTTAGAGGTCTCCAGCCCATGGCTCACAAGGTAGTGTCTGCCCACCCACCATCTGGCATGGTTGCTACCAAAGACCTCACACAGCTGCAAGCCAAGTGGGCAAAATGGAGTGTTTAGAAACTTCCAGTTTTTTCCTCTAACTCTTTTGTTGTGCAGGCTTAATAATATCTTTAAAACTTAAGGACAGGCAACCCCACCTTTACTTGCTTCAAAGCAAGGTGCTACTACTTTTTTGCTATTAGATATGTGCTCTCTTTCAAGGTGAATTTTATAACAAAGGGCAAATTTTTCTGACACCTTATCAATAAGAGATGTGTTATTAAATAAGTTCCTTTCAGATTCCTGAATACTAATCATTCTCTTGGGTGAACATTTCAGGAGTTTCATTCTACCTTTTTGGTTTTGTAAACATAATAGTACTTTTCTTCCAGTTAAACATAAGGAAAACTAGTTTGGCATCTTTTCTTCCTCCCCATTTTCTCTTTGAATTTGCAGGCTTTGCAAGGAAAGTGAATGAGAAACAGTCTGGCTTTTACTCTCACTTTCAGCAATGACTTTTTCTCTGACTGATAGGAAATACACTGTCTTGGAAGATGACAGAAGATGCGGTAGGAAGAAGAATATAATTTGGCTTGTTCCCTGTAGCAGGAACCACTGTCAGTCAATAGAGGAAAAGAGAGGAAATAAAAGCTCCTATGCTTTCTGTTATTTTGCTCTCCCCCTCCCCAAACTGCTACAGAGCTGGTGCATTTTCATCCTCTGTGCTACATTTTGTCCAAGTTTCTACTATTATTAATTTCCCTTCTGAAGCAAGAGCTGAGCTGACCCGCATGAGGAACTTCTAGACAACCGCCCTCTGTCAAAACACAGCATCCGTCTGACTGAAAGCTCATTGAGATCAATGAGACACCTTCAAATAAAGTTAATAGTCTTTGCATCAGACTCAAAATGTTGCTCTAGTCTGAAAAAAATGACTGAAAACAGCCCCTAGAGGCTCTATGTTTATTGCCTCTCAATGATTTCCACATGAAATGTGTTCAAGTTATAAGTAAAACAATCTACCTCTTCCTTACTTCCTGACTTAAAATCTCTGCCTGGAGTCTGAAGTCATCTTATATATTTTCTACAACCGTTCTGAAAGTTCAGGAGGTTAAACTGGGTTGTGGTGGTGAAATAAAAAAAAAATATATTAAAAAAAAAAAACAAAAGCAATGAAATTTCATTGTCAGTATGGTATTTTTACAATATTCCTTTGTTGAAGGGAGGAAAGAAAAAAGCATCCATCACGTTTCTTCTTGTCATTTGTTGTCATGCCATAGTATCAACATTAATTCTGAGCATTCCTCTGCATCTTAAGTACCATGAAGAAAACAGGAAAGTGTGTTACCGATGGAGCTGAGCAGTTTTTACAGCAGGTGCAGCGAAGAGTGCTAAACAGGCTTGTATCTTAGCCCTAGGAGCAATGGCGTAAAATACAACTACTCATTCCATCACTATGTCCATGTTTTCCAAAGGAAGGCCCTGCAAAATGCAGCAGGAATCTGTGAGGTGCTGCCTCTTTGCCCCTTACAGTGAAGATTTATTGCAGCTCCACTAATCAAGTGACTCAGGAAAATTAAAACAGCTGATGGCACAGGAAAATTAAAGTGAAGAAAGGAGAGTGAAAGAAATATGTTAAAAGAAAAATGGTTTCCAAAGGAGAAAATATTCTGTGAGTAATAAGTAGTGCTGGTGTTAGTTGCCTGGACACACTGCACTCAAATCTCTCATTAGCAAAGAATTATGAGCAAGGGAAACTGAAGTAATGTTATCTTTGACAGGCCGACAGCCATGGTTCACTGCTCTCCTAGGCAATAGCATAAATTAACAGAGAATTTATTTTAGAGACCCCTTAGAGCAACTTTTTTCCCCCTACCATGTTTTAGTTAGACACCATCGGAGCTTTTCCCAGCATTGTATTTTTCCCAGCAGAGCTATACAAAAAGCTTGTACCAGCCCACTTTCAAGTGTGACTAGACTTCATTGTCCAGCAGATGCACAGATAACTTCAGTAAAATATCCTTGTAAAGACAAGGTTGATATGTTGTTTGCCATGATCAGTTTTCACTTGCCTTTGATCCCACCTGGAAATAGTTTATACATTTTTGACATGGGTAAAAGAAGAGCCAAGTGCTATTATCACTTTCTCTGTAGGTGGATGATAGTTATAGTAGAGATCTGATTTTGCATTTAGTCAGTGTTACTAGTGTTTGCCATCAGGCCAAACAAAGAACTGCTGCATTCATCTCTCCCAGGGCTTAGCAGCAGATCCCTCACCCAATGTTGCTGAAACATTGGAACAAAAGACAGTAAAGCAGATAACTCACTGGAGAAGTGAAGGGAGTGCTGTGGAATTAAGCATATAGATTGAACTGGACAGTATTCGGGGGATCTGATAAACCTTGCTGTTTGATAAATGCAGATATTTCTAATCCTGGAGCTCAAAACAGATCTAGAACCCCCATAGATTAAAGCAGTTGATTGAAATGAATTCACAGTATGCAATGTATTTCCCTTTGCCTCAGATGAAAGATCTCAGCCTATCCTTTGTATAACGCTCAGGGTTCTCCAGGGTCTTTGAAAGTTCTCCATCAATCTTCTGTGACAGGTCCCATGGCTGCTAGTGAATCATCCTTGTTAGATAAGACCAGAATCTTTATATGAATTTTAATTACTTTTTTGGCATTTAGGAGATGCACAAATACCTAAAACAAGCATACAGACAGGCTACCTACTCGATGGAGTACCAAATTCATTCTGTTAGGTCACCAATATTTTCATTTAACCTTCAAGAAATGGATATTTCCATTTAAATTAAATTTCTATACCTGCTCTACTTCCTGATCATTCACCCATCACTCCTCTCTACTCCCTGCTTGACTGTCAAAGCTACACTGGAATTCAGTGGCAAGTGCTATAGTGATAAGAGAGGTGGTAAGTGCTATAGTGATAAGAAAGATAAAGTCAAACTAGCACACACAGTGCAATAACATAGTTCTGTCATAGCTAAAATGCAACTCATCAGCTTCATTGTAAACTAACAACATACTTTGGCTTCATATATCCATTTCTTTCTTTTGTTATTTTTCTGTCTGCAGAAAAATACTGTAAAAACAGAGGCTTTTACATTTGTTCATTTTGATTAACATCTCTAGCAAAAAAAAATGAATCATTTGTCTCAGTTTATAATATTTTTGGATTGACTTCCTAAGAAAGAGAGACTGAGGCGGTCACACTTAACTGTCCATCTGCCTTTCCATCTGTTAAGTTGTCTGTCAGTCCCTCCTCCTCAATAACTTCTTTAACCCACTAGCCACTTTCAGTCAAATTTTACTAATTAAGTGGTGGGTACCAAATTAGAGTCCCCACTGAGGGGAGGGCAGCAGCCAGCTGGTCAACCCGTGAATGCTGCCCAGCCCACGTGTGCTCCCAGCCAGCCCCAGGCAAGCTACTCCTTGCACAAGCAACAGGTTGGAGAACTGGAACATTGCACAGGTGATGTGTAAGGGATCTGGGATGCTTCCTCCACTAAGAGAATCACTGTTCATGCAACATATCAAATTGATAACTGATTTTGTACTTGGTGCTAGATATGCTGCACACCAGTATCTGAGATGATATGAATACAGGAGTTTTACTACTGAATAGAAAGGATATATTATGTCCTACATTCAGGTAAGTTTGGGAGAGCATTTGTTCTATATCTGTTCTGTCAAAGGAGCAGGTTTTGAGATGTCAGATAAAATCTTGGTTTACCACTGGATGTTGTAAGAGATGCTGGGACAGGAGAGACTGGAAGAAATAATATTCACGAGTTTCTGGTATAGAATTCTTTCAACTTTGAAGTCATCTCCCCTTTTGCATCCCTCTTGACCCCTAACTGATTTGCAAGTACAAAAAAAAATCCAAATCAAAGTCCTCAGAAATAACTGAAAACTTCTGCAAAATATGGGCTTATTCTCAGCAAGGGCCTTTCTACCATGCAGTATTTAGAAGATGTAAAAAATGCTTTTTTTATGGTAGAAATCACCCATTGGCAAAACCACATGCAAGTGTGTAGGTTTTTGCTCTTCTTATCATGCTGTTATGTTTTTTCTTTTGGAGAAATCCTTTGTTGTTGCTACTTTTTTTTTTTTTGACAGAACAATTATTGAGAAGCTGTTGCAAGCAGCAAGAGGAGATTACTTTCCATCACAAGCCTAATGTAGGAAGAAACTGCGATGGTAAACAAAATTAATGAATTTCAAAAAAAAAAAGAAAAAAAGCAGACTCCAGTAACTGAGGAAAAGGGAAGAAAAAGGAAGATAACCTGGGCTATATGACAGTTCAAGGAAACTGGCAAACTACCAGAACAAAAGACTATGATACAAGCAGAAGGGTAAATTATTCCAACATGAAGAAGAAATGGTAACATTTTTAAGAGACACAAATGACTGCAATAGGAGTGTACTAAATACCTGAAGATCTTAATGGAATCATGCAAGAGAAACAAGAGTGAATAACTAAATGAAAGGCATAAGGGCATGTTACACTGAATTGCAAATATGGCAAGCTAAAATCAGAATAACTAGCCTTAAAAGTGAGATATTACAAAACAACAATAATAAATCCTACGTAGGCCCCTTTTTGAACAAAGAAGAGTATACCAGATGACATAATGCCAACTGAAGCAAACAACATCTTTACTTCTGTCTTCACAATAAAGAAAAATTGTGAATGCAGTTACTTTTCATAAGGCATACAGGCCAAAATGGGAATGAAATGTTTTTTAAAGTATTCAGAAAAAAAACAGATGTGTTCAGCTCGGCACAGACTGTTAAAATTCATTCCTGAGTGTTTAAAATGCTAACCAGACTGACATTAGCAAATATCATTAAGAGCCTGATTAGAGTAGGGACTAATCAAAGAACTGGAGACATGCAAGCGTAATACTTGCATAAAAAGATGTGAAAACAATATGCTAGTCAGTCTTACTCCACGCTTCTAGATAGAAGGTATTATAACAAGCCTCTAGGCCTATAAGGCTCTGGAGGACAATAAGTTTACATAAATCTGTCGGTCATAGGTTGGAAAGAACTACTTGGGTTGAGCTGACTCAGTTTTCTGTTTTGGTTTCATATTGAGGTTAATGGAGAACAATGTGATATATCTTGACATGAAGAGACTTTTCACACTATCCCATGTGTGTATCCCACTCATAAGCCCAACAGAGATATAATGGTTGGGTGAAATTGCTGAAAGACAAATAGCACAACTGATAAAAAAAAATGTGCACTCAGAGTGGTATCAATGATTTGTCCTTAAACTGAGAAAAAATTTCATTAGTGGATTTAGCTTCTGGAATAAACAACCCTGAGCCTGTTGCTCTTCCATAATTTTTACAACTTGGAATATTGAATTAAAATTCTAAATTTTGTGAATGTCCTCAAGCCAATAGAGTTTCCTGAACATTTCAAAGAATTTAGAATTTTAATATAATTAAAATTCAGAAATCAGTTGCCCAAGCACAGAATGTAGTATGTCCAAGAGGGCCTCAGATATGAAGGTACTGGAGTTGCAGTAAAATGCAGTCTGGGCATTGTTCTATGTTTTCTCTGTGATCTTACCAGAGACAAATTCCCAGTTGTGCTGACAGGGCTGCCATACCTGAGTCAAGGCCAAATTCATCATTTCCTTACAGCTGCCAGTATTTAGGTCTCATCTGTAAGGCAGTGAACAGTTTTGGAATCTGTTCTTTAAGAAAAGTCTGTACTTTTAAAAGAGTCTCAAGGAGAGCAAGACTTGCAAAAGATTACGCAGGGGAAAAGGCTGAAGGAACTGGGCTTGCTCAGTCTGAGAAAAAGAAGGGGAAGAAAAGCCCTACTAATTGGCTACCATAGTTTGAAAAGCTTCTATGAAGGAAACTTGTATTTTTTCAAATTTATTGGGAATGTGATGGGAAGAAACTAATCAGATTTAAAGAGAATTGGGGAATTTTCTCCTCTGGAGATTTGAAGAATGCTTAAGCTGAAATATGTCAGGGACTGTGGGGGGTATTTCTGATTTTGCTTTTTTATGGGAGCATGGATTAGGTGACGTAAACCTTTCAGCCCCCTGATTTTATGATTTTTCAGTATAGTTAATGCTATGCTTTGGCACAGATTTTTTTTTCCTGAAATCCAAAGAGCAGCATTTGCACTTGATTTATTTAAAGAGGGATTGACTTATACAAGTTTGACAGCCATACTTCAAGAATGTTTTATACTTCACAATTGTTTTATATGCCCAAATTAAGCAAATTAAGCCCAAATTAAGGTTTTGACAACAAAACATTAGACAGAATCACTGATTTTTTTTATTTCAACAGAGAACCTGCAAGGCCTTGACACCTGCCAATATTCATCAGAAAGAAAATAAAATCTTTCAACATGAGGTTTAGATAGATAGTGAAAAGTGCTATGCACCTTGATTAAGGCATATATCCCCTAGAAAATGATTTCTTGGGTTCAGCTCACAAATTTCAATTTTTTTTTGATAAGAAAGGACTCACAACACTGTTCTACAGCTCTCCCATGACTGTTACTTCTCTTAAAGTGTTCATTTATTTTAGTCTTGATTTGGTTATACTGGTCCAGTGAAGATGGATATTAAAGCTAATGGTTCCTGAAAAGAAAAAAACAACAGCAACCCCAAAAGCTAAGGAACGGTACCTCTGACACTGTCTCTGAAAACAGAGTAACTGCTTCTTCAGATTCACGATTCTTAATTTCTCTGGCTGCAGCACATTATGCCTAATTGTATTAGTCACAAGGTATGAGGCTTCCTGGTAGAACATAACTGTGTGTGACTGCTATAGGCAACTGTGATGTACACATCCCTCTAACATCCCTCATCATTAGACACATCAGCCATTTTAGACCAAGGTTGCTTTCCATTCCACACAGTCCCCATATCATCTTGCTGTGCAACGCTGAGAATTAAATTAGTGACAGTTTGAAACTCAGGTTGTAACAACAAATACTCCCAAAAGGAAACAACCTCTCTCTGCAGTAGGATTTGTCTTTTGCTATTTTTGGTTGCATCTGTCTCCACTGTAACATTCCCTGGCATGCCAGATCATCTTAGTGTCAAAAATAAACCTGAAGTGCAATGTTTTTCTTTCTTCCCAAACAACAAAACTGGTTGGGAAAGGGAGGAAATGGAGGATTTATTAAAATAAATAAATAAATAAAAATCTGAGCTTTCTAAAATACTGAACTAGTCTTTAAATTTGCCCTGGGCCAATCTCCAAATGCCATAAGACATTGAAGAACTCTGAGACAAATTAAATTAAAGTGAATATGTTTTCAGAAATATACAGGCTACTCATTTCAATATATCAGATGAACCATCTAGCCAGGACAAATTGAGTGAGCAGACAGAACATATTTCTAAACTGAAGGATGTATTCACCTTTTCTTTTTGGGGTGTGTGGTGTGTGTGTGTGTTTTCATTTGTCTTAAATTACTTGAGCTTTTTGTTCTTCACATTTTGCTTTCCTGGAAAATCAAAGTTTAGATTAGGGCATGCATTTTTTTCAATGTCTGAAAAAAGTATTTTCAGCTTCGGTGTTAGTACATCAACCGATACAACTGCTTCAGTGCTTTGTAATCATCACAATTAAATACAGTAAAGCCATGCACAGCAGTCCATAAAATATTGGATTGCATTCTCAACACAGTGAAGCATAAACAACAGTCCCCAAGAGGACTGAATGAGTAATACAAGCAAGAGAAAAATAGTCCCTTTTAAGACACAAATTGTATGTTGCACTAATGTAAGAAAACTGCAACATGATTCCGTCATCAATGTCACCGAGTCTTCAGTCAGCCGTGTCATTTACGGGCTTAGTGTTCACTGAATTTTTAAAAGTTATGCTAAAATATTTAATAAATAATGCACTAAACATCGGATGATCTGTCAACTGCAACTATGCTGGAAAATGTTAAAAAACAGGCAAATGCTTTTATCACAGATTGTGCTTTCCACCAGTTTGTTATTTGCACTGCATGAATAATTTGTGATTCTAAAAGTAATATTAAAATCCATTTCCCAATGGCATCTACATATATTGCAATGTACTGCTAGGTCCTACAACATGAAATATTTAAATAATTTGAATATTTTTGTTAGTCAGTAGAAGAGGCATTAGCAATGGGGGAGAAGAAAGTAGAGGATGTATAAAATATTTCATATAACAAGCTTTCCAAGACTATAAGAAAGTGCAGCAAATAAACGCATGTAATATTAATAAAGATGGGGAAAGCCATTTCCTTGTGCCCTCAGTGGATTTTTTTTTCTCCTTTTCAGGCTTTGTTCTAGTTTTATTGTTGTAGATGCTTTCTTAACTACAGACCAAATTACCTCATATAATAGTCTGCACCCCTTGGAATGAAAACGTTTTATTTCAAAAATGTCACCACTGGTCTTATTGGAGATGCCATGTTGCACCTACCTGGTAGAAAGATTTACAAGGCCAATTATCTTCCAGCAGTGCTGGTTTTCCCTAAACAGTACTAAGGGAGGGCACTGCTGTATGACAGAAATCTGGCAAAATTATGGTGAGCATTTCCTGGACTCCCATTTGGAACCCAAGCGACTTTTCTTCTTTTTCTGTGTGAAAATTCCCATAAAATTCAAATTCATCTTTTGCTTAAGTATCTTGGCTCTCTGGCTCTGGACCACCAAAATTCTTGGCCCAGTCAATTTAAAGATTGCATATGCACAAGGCCCTTTTAGCAGGTTTGATTGCTTCATAAGGTAAATTCCAAATAGAGTGATGAGACAAGGGAACCAATAGCAAATTCTGCATATTAGACTAGATCTTAATCCTAACAGAAAAGATGCACATTGATTTCGATAAGCCTCGACACTATTAAAAAATTAGTTGCAACGTAACCATTGTGGTTCATTGACTGCACAGCATCTTTAGGTGAAATATGTTAAGAACAGTGTTCTCATCTCAAGGACCTTTAAATGCATTCTTGCATTGTATCTATCTCTCCATTTGACTTTCAGAAGATTATTACAAAACTTGCAGCATAACAAAATGTTACTAGAGAAATTTTGAAATATGGCTGCTGCCAATGCCCTGTAACAGGAACAGGTGCCTGAGATTTCTCCCTTTTTTCCCTCAGTTCCCATCTCCTGTTTTTCTCTTTGAATGCTCAGTTTCCCTTTCCAATACTTTGGCAACCTGTGTAGGCAGTAAAGCCTTCAGGGCAGGGTAGAAATTGTCTTTTATGATACATGTTTGCAGTACTTCACATGATGGAACTCTAATCTCCCAATAAATGATACTTGAGTGGTAAAACTGTCATCATTCTAAAAATACTTTGTTCATTAAAAATTATATATTTAATTATATATTTATATATTTATATATTTATATATTTATATATTTATATATATTATAAATTATATATATGTAGATATATATAAAGTATATAAAGTATTTTTATACACTGACACAAGTTGTAGATTCTTGCCAGTTGAATTAAATTGCTGCTTGGTACCATTCTTGATATTTGAATTAAGGGATTTACTTCTCTATCTCCTCTTTAGTTACAAAAACAGACTGCTTCTGATTATGGTCATTCTTTCTCTCCTACGCTAACATTTTGTGCTTTATATCACATGCGTTTTTTGTGATTTTCTTAATAAGCTATTGGGCGATACTTGCCAAAATCGTTAAGTGTGTGTGTGCGTGTGTACATATACATACTCCTACAGAAACACGTTAAAAATGGTAGCTCCAGTGAGTGATTTGTTCTGACAACTGCATTGTCAAGCTACTGGAAAAATGAAAAGGAAAGATGTAAGCTGTAGTGAATGAATGAGACTCAGCTGTAAGACATCTCAAGCACCTTTTAATACATATTGCTAGCAGAAAAAAACAAAAGACCTATTGAGCTAAAAAAAAAATGAAGGGGGCTATAAGAAGCAGTAGCAATCTGTAGGGATTAAGGCCTTCCTGAAAGTCACTTGTCAGAGAATTTAGATGGGAAATTGCCAGAAATGCCATTCTGTTTATGGGGCCGTATGTGGCGGGCCAGGTCTTACACTCTTCCCTTCTGCCAAGGGAGTTTTCCCACTGAAAATGTGCTTACCCAGGGACCATCATTTACTCCATGTAAGGTGACTGAGGAGTCCTGTGCTCCTCTTACCCCTTCAGCCTGAGCTTTTCTCCTTGAAGAACATTACCAAGGAAAAGGAAAGATACACAAATCCAGAGAGAGTAGAGAATTAAAGATAAGCAGCAGATAAGTTCTTGATATAATATATAAATATTCCTGGAGAAAAAAGGCAAAGCATTCTATGACATGAAAAAGAGCTCAGATCTGTGTAGCTTAAGAGCTGGAGAACACACAGCTACATGCTCATGGCCCTCCCTGTCCCCATCGTAATGCACAGGGAACAACGAGTTTAAACGTATGGCCGTGGACACAGCATTATAGTAGACTCACAACAATTTTAAGGCCAAGAAGACCAGGGGAGCTGCCTCTGTCCTGCAACATGGGGATGTGACGGGAGATGCGGCTGAGGTGTCATGCTCATCAGTCCCCATGACAGATGAACCCTGAGGCCACCACGACTGACACACAGCCAGGAACCTCCCTAAGTTTCCAGTGCAGACAGATTTTGCTGTGGTCCACGGCCTCTTTTCTTGTCTGGAAGGGAGAGAGAGTAGTGGGGGCTCTGTAGCTATGACTGTAACAAACAGCTTGGAGGAGGCAGCATCTCCAGTTCAACACCAGCAGCAAAGGCATTTGGGACGCGGCAGGCAGTAGCGTTTAAAAACAGCAAAAGCAAGGATAGGTATACTATTAAAGGAACACTGTCAGATTAAATATCATACCTTCCAACAAATTGGTGTGCCTGTGTTATAAACAGATTATTAAAATCTAAAGAGTTTAAAAAATCTAATTTACTCTCCTCTGTCTAACGTGTTTGCTTCCTGCATTGCTCCCAGCTTGCACTATTAAACTAGACTAGTCCATTTAACTTTTACTGGTAGTTTCTAGTTGAGTTTATTCTTGGCCTCTAATTCTGTGGTATTACAAACTGCAATAAAGCCTTAAGGCTTTCAGCAGGTCATGGCAGTCTAGTGCAGAGCCCTATGCTAACGCAGTAAACAGCAACCCAAAAGCACACATAAAAGCAAGCCGGTACAGATGAAACAGAAGAGAAACAAAGAGACTGGGACTGCAACAAGACAAAGACTGTTAACAATATATATATATAGTATATATATATGTGTATATATATACACACATCTGTACCAATATATTTACTATATCTGCAGTAAATATTACATTTATCCAATATATATTGCACATATCACAGAGAGCCTATAGCTAGTCATGATCACTTTGCTACTCTTTCAGATATATTTGGTCCTTCAATGTGGAAATACTGGGGAGAAGACTGGCTCTCTTTAGGGGAAGCCACTTTACGCCATGTGCTACTCCAGTATAAATCAAATATTGTAACAATGTTCTAAAATTTGAGCTGAGCTTACACTTCATCTTGCCTTCATCAGCACAAGGAGGTATTGGCATTGCATTTTTCAGCCCACAATTTCCACACCCAACCTATTAGACGACAAATGTCTGTCGGGGAGGGTGGAGATAATACTGGTGTTGGAGAGAATAAAAAGGGGGAAGACAAAGAAAAACATCCTATATCATAATCTTTTTAAAAGAAAACAAAAGTGTAAGGCTGGATGAAGTTCATCTTAATCCGAGGATACAGAATATGTAGCTGCTAAGTCATAGCTTGAATGACTGGCAACGACTTGGCCTTAGAAACTGAATGCATCAGCCTTCATTCCAGTCCGCTTTGTCTACTGAAGCAATGTGTATGGGAAAAGAAAGAGGATTAGCTAATTGTGCCATGACTTCAGCACTCATTCAATTACAGAAATGCATATCTGTCAACCCAAACTCTTTGGGAAGGGAGGCTTGATATCTCTAAATTCAAAAAAAAAAAGTATTTATATGCATACCTTTTAATTATGTGTCTTTCAAAATTGTAATTAACATACTGAAAAGTTCACAGCTTTCAAGCTCAAAGTTAAGTACTTCCAGATTATCAAACAAAATAATTTCATTAACTATTTTCAAATATTTTATTTCCACAGAATGAATATTTTACCAAACAAAAAAATTCTTTATTCAAGAAAACAGAGGAAATACATTAAGAATCTGTCACAATTATCCTCCTGCATTTCTCTCTCATTTTTCTAACTCATAATGCTCTTATTAGAATAAAATGTAGACAAATCTTTGCTGGTTGTGATTTTCTCCATCTGGATTGTTGTCAGAGCCTGCCTGCTTATTTCCAAGCTAGCATGCTATTTTTGTGGTGGGGGAAGGGAGGGCAGGGCAAAATTTATAACAGCATTCTCTTTGGGATGCTGTTCTCATAATGAACACAAATTGTTCTCATTTATCATTTTGTGATGTAATCATATAAAAGCCTTTCCCATCCTCATCCCCATAAGGTACTGTTTTGTTGTATTGAATTATAATGACAAATGACAAAATCTTTTGCATGACTTCAACTATCACGAAATTCTAAAGGGATTGTTACTCTGTAACGTTACCGAGGATGTCTGATAGAGGCATCCCATGCTGAAAGCTGCAGTTATAAGTACTCAGTCTACCAATAACTCAGTTATACAGCACTGGCTTTGAGAAAAAAAAATAGTTGTCCTTAAAACAACCCAAAACACCACAGGGAGTAAGCTGTAGTCATGTTACTCAGACATCCAAGTGAGAAATAGAGCCAGGAGTAGAGCTTTGGGGATATTTTATTCAGTAAAGAGAACCAACATGGAGTTTTCAATATATCAATGCTTTGAGGCTACAAGGGGAGTTATCATCTATGGGATTTGTTTGCTTTCTATCTTTTCAAAATTGATAAATCCATTCCATTCACTTAGGGCTGCTGAAACATGCAGAGCTCAAGTAAAATCTCATGGAAGAAAATGGTGCTCAACGTTGTAGAAATGTGTTTACCAATTCTCAGGCACAGGCCTTGATGCTATTTTGAGTAGAAGAAACAAAAACCCTCCCCAGGGTTCCAGGAATAGACTTTACCATCTCCCCTGGAGTGTCCTAGCAATTTAAAATTTGTCATGGTTTATTTGCAAACAAGAAAGTATATAATTAAGAGACACAGTGCAGAACTTAGAACATTTAGTTTTTGAGCACAAGGTTTGCCCCATAAATGAACTGCCCTTTTGGGAAGATTGAGTATAGTCATTTGCATAAGCTGACAAATAGCTGCATAAGTCCTCAGGTCAACAACTATCCCCAAAGAAGACGGGCCCTGAACTTCTGTCCTCTGCAACTCTTTTGCTGGAGATTTCCTTCAAGTTCTATGGGTTCTTATCTTTTTACTCCTGTAAAAGGGAAGAGTCAGCTTTTCTGATACCATTATTTCTTTCATCTGTATCTTAATTTCTGTGAATGATGACCTAATGACTAAGAGACTCTGTATTATTTTCTTTATTAAAATAAATAGTGATATATTTAAAATGTACTTAATCTAAATAGCATTAAAACGCATAGCTCCTATTAAAATATATTGCAAAAACTGTACATTTCCACTATTTAATTAGAGAACTCTGTAGGCCTAATTGGCCTTGAATATACATTGGTTTTATCTCTTCACATGAGTAAAATGAAATGGTAACATAATGCAATCCTCTAATTATGATATCAGCCCCAAATCAGCTCCTGCATCTAATAAATGTTCAGTGAATGTAGTGGTGGGAGTACTGTGAAATCTTTTGTTACCTTTATAAGGGTAGAAAAGCAGTTGACACAAATCAAGCAAATCCCTTATCACTCAAAGAAGAAAACAAATGTTCCACATATTGCTCCGGTGGATAAGCATATCAGCAAAACTCTTGCCTGTAACTTACATTTTTCTCTGTCCATAAAAATGACTGAGGTGTTGAGTGGTCTGGCTACTCAGTGAAAGAAGGCAAAATGAAGGGTCTTCCATGAGGTATTCTTTGCCTCTCTCTTCTCTTCTGGTAACTTTTCTCAATGTTTGTAGCCTTTGAGGTAAGCATCACAGTGATGACACTGACAGTGAAGGGATCAAGAAATAGAACCAGGAGGACCACATGCATTTGATGCAGTGATAGACAGTTTCATCTCGTCTGTGTGCTCTTGAGTCCCTCAGTTTGTAAGTGATATTCACAACACTAAAATGACCAGCAGACAAGGCAAAGGAAAATCACAGGCACATAAACTGAGGATTCAAAGGGATATTGGGAAGCCACCTACTCCATTTGCTGCCCTATACAAGTCGTCTATACTAGGAATTCACAGTTCTGCTAAGCATTTCATCCTTCAGCTTAGATAACCTTAATGTGTGGAAGTCTTATGAGTGCCTGAACTGAATCTCCATGGCTACAAATTGGATTCATGATCAAAGAATGCTCTTCCTAATAAGCAGGAATGCTTTATGTACTTGAAGACTGTTATAATTGCCACCCAAGTCTTCACCTCTGTAAAACAATCGAAGTTATTCCGTCTTTCCACAGAAGCCACATTTTCTGGATCTCCATTCTCTCTCCTCAGGCCCTTTTCTGCAGATCCATGGGACCAAATGGGACTGAGATGGCAGCCTGTTCTGAATAGACAATATTTGTCTTATCACAAAAATGTCTAAAATCCCCATAGAAATAATACATGGTGCAGCTGATTCTTGCTCTTAAGGAGTAAATACAAAAGTTTGCATAGAGCAGTTTGCAAAGAGCAAGTAAAGCAGGAATGGGAATGGGATTTAGAAACCTATATTTGGATGAATTTCCATTTTGAGGGTTTCAAGACCTGCCTACTCCAGCTGTTGGCCCTACCAAGTAGACTGTCTCGATGTAGTACAAGGCTCTCAGTGAGTATGAAGTGGGGGAAACAACCTAGACAGAGCCAGAATACACAAATGCACATCTCTCATGCCTGAAAATTACATAATTTTAAATTTTCAGGGCACTGGAGTACCTATGGTGACAACATCATAATAATCCTTTGAATTAGTGCACTTCTACAAGAAATAAAATTGTGTTTCAGCTACTACTCAAGATCCTAATATTTGGAATCCTTTGCATTTAGAATTCATAAATACATTCATCACTGATTTTGCTACTTGAGTTATGAATGTACACTTATGTACAGAAAACGGTACCCTTTATCATTAGTTGAAAGTTCTGTTTAACGAATTGTGACAAAAGTAATATTTTTTCTCTTAAAATAGATCTACTTTTTTACAACACCTGATTTTATTACTGACATATTTTTCCCTAGGATGTGATTATCTGACATTTTTGTAGATCTTTTGCAGGAGTGCTTTTTTACACTTAAGTCAAAAAATTGTAAAAATAAAAATTATTGCATCCCTGCATTGAGAGCTGTTGGCCTATTTATTTAGAGAGAATCCTTATCATTATTTCATGTGCTCAAAAATGCAAAAAAAAAAAAGGCTGGAGAAAATGGTTGTCAATATTTTTTTTTGAAAATTCAGAGAAAACCACAAAAAGGTGAAATGAAAATAGAGAGTTGGGCCCTTTTATCATAAGTATTTTTTTTATCGTACCATGAATCTCAAGAGAATCATTGTCATTTTGCACCACATGTACCCGATATTTAAAATAACTGGAGGCTGACAAAATATGTCTTTTTATGCATGTCTCAACGGCCTGCGCAAAGCAGCCCACTCATTTCACAAGTTCTAGCCATCTTCCTTCCTGGGGCAGGGAAAGGAGGAGGCATGGAGCCCCATGATCCACTCTTGCTACTTCCACGCATTTTTCAGTCATAGCCACCTTGGGATTTATGATGGTCTTCTCAAGTGATCTAAGAGCAGCTCAGCCCTTCTAGGTCCGTTCTCTCAGTATCAATTGTATTTAGCCACTAGCCAGGTCTGATGCAAAGCAAAGTACCAATATTTCATAGGAAACCTTTCTAAAAAGCACATATTTCCAGCTAGTTCCCCTTTATCACCTGGGAAATACTGGCAGATAAAAACCTCATGTCTGCCCAGGTCAGATGATCTCATTCTTTACAGCTTCAATCCTTTTTGTCTTAGCTCTTTGAAGAAGGTCAAAACAACCCATAGTTCCTTCCCAGGCAAGTAATATTTCAAACTCTTGTTAGCTGCATTCTTTCAGCATTCAGAGATTTTCATTAATTACTCTCCTGTGCTTCTACTTGCTGAAAGAAATATCCTTTGGGTTACCCACATCCTCAGTAGCTGATTGATCTGCAAGAATATGTTTATAAAATACAATAATGCCAATAATACAATAGTGTAATCCCCGCTTTAATGCCACAGATCAGACCTCAGTGGAGTATTTTTGAATAACCTTTTATTCCAGTGCACAGGGACTATCACAATAGTATGTTAGGTTTCAGAATAGCTACAACAACTGATTATTCTTTAGATTGTTGATTTTAAGCTACCCTTCTCAGCTGCTTTGAATCACAGATGATTCAGAGGGGGTTCAGGGAGGGTTGCTGTTTCTTTCACTAGAACACTATTTTGTACCTAGATCTGTTTTCACAGTTCTATCAGTCAACAGTAAAACGAGCATATTCACACCGGGCAATGGTCAGAGCAGCTCTTGTACAGCTACTTCCTCCCTCTTTGCCAACCAGAGCTAAAATAACTGAGTGGATAACCACATAGTATGAGAGTGGAAAAGCAAGTGAGATGTCTGCAAACTTAATGGACAGAGTTTGTGCTGACCACTGTCTTTAAAACATGCATCTCCAATCTCATCTATATTTGATCAAGCTGAAAATGAACATCAAATTTTCTAGCAGTTGCACCCTGGTATTATTTTCAAGTCAACATGATGTTATTATTTTAAAGAAGTTCTAAAACATCAGTTCTTTGTAAAGCACAAGCATGGCTAGAAAAATAGATGCATACAGGCTAAGCGGGGCACGCTAAATATTTATGCAAACAACAGTGGGCAACTAGATGTAAATGACACTTTGATAGCACATGTGCTTGAAGGCTCTCTTTATTGCTGGTAGGGTTTGTTTGCTTTTTTGAGGAAAGGCTTAAGTCAGAAAGATAGAACATCATAGGACTGGGTTACTAGAGTGAAAGTGTGGTCTCTGGCTTTAAATGGATGTAATAGTCAAATATGGTCTATGTCTTAAAAATCCTAATAAAAAGTCCTAATTTATGCTCTCTTGTGATCGCATTCAAGTCTTCTCAGATTTTACCATCTTCACTTTCTGCTGCTAGTCATCTTGGCTGAGATGGCACTCACTAGCAGGGAACAAGGGGAACAAGTTATTCTCGCCTTAAAATGAGCTTAGCTT
Organism: Crypturellus undulatus; assembly: GCA_013389825.1. NCBI lineage: Eukaryota > Metazoa > Chordata > Aves > Tinamiformes > Tinamidae > Crypturellus > Crypturellus undulatus. Next base: position 153,906 of record VWPW01006732.1, on the reverse strand, counting down.
ACTCAGTTACCAGACTTAAACTGACCAGACAGGAACTAGTGCCTGAGGAGAAGTGGAAAGCAAAGACAATAATGTCTCAAACCACATAGATTAAACCACACAAGCACATGTGACTGCATCATCTCAACTGAGGCTGGTATCTGTCACCGGCTGGAAAGAATCAATATCCACTAATCCAAGAATAGTCCTGCAGATCACGATTTACAGAGAAAATCTCTCACTTTGCTAAAAGCTTATTCTGTGATTCCAGTCAAATTGTAATTTGCAGTATGTTAGTCTTCCCCAGAGACAACACCAAACTAGATGTGATCATATATGCTTCACAAAGGCACATCCGTGCTTATTTCAACAAATTTTATAGAACATCTGACCATCTTCCGAAGACAAATACTATAAAAAGCCAGATTTCAATATTTGTGGCAGAAGGCCTTCAAGACAGAAGATAGAATCCACGCTTAAATACTTAATAAACAAAATCATTTTGACAAATTATGTACTATTTTTAGCTTTGCTCTTTACTATACTCAAAACAAGTTATATAAATCATCTGTTCTCAAAAGGGTAGAACCTCTGAATATGATTTTTAAGGCATAGGTCTGGCTCCAAAAAAAGCTAAACTTTTTAAAGTGAATAGATATGACAATGCAAAACTATTGTGCAGACCAAAGCAATTTAGCTACCAGTTTAACTAATTAAGGAAGTTGGACCTGAGCAAATATCTTTCCTCCTTTCTTCTCAGCAAGTTCCTCACTTTTTCTTAGCAGTTCAAACAGACAGTTTATGAAATCAATGGTGTGGCAGTTCACACTATTGCAAGTAATGTGTGGACTCTTTTCACTTCATGTTGTGTTTCTAGCAAGGGGGCAGCCAAAACAAAGCACCAAGAATTAAGGACTGCTCTTTTCTCTGGTTAGTTCCACAGACTTCAGTAAGTCTGTATGGCAATCAGGGGTAATTACAAGACATACAGACAGTTTGGCAGGTATCACGAGCATTACTTCACCTTGCTGCCATTAAGACATGCCCAATAAGAGTGGCCTAAACTATTACAAAAACAGTGTCAAATTGAGAGTTAATGAAAAATGGGCCTTTCTCTGCAGTCCTTTAGTCAGGAAAGGGAAATAATATTAGTGAGAGGCTGTAATAAGAGAAAGAGAAATGCAGCTATCTTCCAAAAAAAGCATTTTAGATGAAGACAGTGAAGACTGGAGGATGATATTTCCTTCGGGCAATCTCACCAGCAGCCAAAGTTGTAACAAAGTGTAGCCTTTTTGGACAACAATCTATCTTGGTGCTAGGGTTGTAGAAAAATTGAAGTGTGCACACTGAAATTTAATCTCTTCCTTTTCTAAAATTCTTGGGAAAAAAAGAGATCCTACTATGCAAGCTTTAAAAAGAGGTTGGAAGTACACATGCCAAATGTATAGACAGTTGCAAAATGACATATTTGCACATGGCAGTAGGTGGCTGAACACACATCTATGCACCTAAATGATTGCTCATTTGCTCAGATTGAGTGATGTCCCTCACAACTTACAATTAGCTGTTTAGATGTCTGCATAACTTCAGGAGATGGTGGAAGGAGATCTTCAAGACCTGCTTGGACACAGCCCTGTGCCACGTGCTCTAGGTGACCCTGTGCAGGGGGGTTGGACTAGATGATCTCTAGAGGTCCCTTCCAACCGTAAGCATTCTATGACTCTATGATTCTATGATTAGATCATACAAAGACATCTTCCACCTAAGCCAATGGTAGCACTAAGAAAATAAACCTTGAATGTAACTACAAGCAATGCAAAGAAACAGTATGGCAACTTTTCTTACAGAAAATGGTTGTGTCTAGAAGTGGATTTTCAAATTATTTGAATCACTTAGGTACCTTCATGGAATAGCAGGTACTTACCTTTCCCACAAAAAGCAATAGTGATTTCATTAAACTTCATTTTTCAAAAAGAGATAAATAAGTCATGTAAGCTTTGAGAAGAAATTGATTTTTGCTTTGCAAAGTAAATGATGAAAATCAGTGGACTGACATACTGGAATAAATGGTTGCGAGTGTATGCAACTGGTTATTGCAGAATGTATACAATCAGTTTAACAGAATTGCAATTGCAATTTAACAGAAATCACGTTAGGATGAGAGCAAAAGTCACAGAATTACAGACTGGTTGAGGTTGGCAGGGACCTCGAGAGATCATCTAGTCCAACCCCCCTGCTCCAGCAGGGACACCCAGAGCATTTGGCACAGGGTGGCATCCAGGTAGGTTTGGAAGATCTCCAGAGAAGGAGACTCCACAGCCTCTCTGGGCAGCCTGTGCCAGGGCTCTGTCACCCTCACAGTAATAAGTTCTTCCTCACATGGAGATGGAACTTCCTGCATTACAATTTGTATCCATTATCCCTTGTCTTTTGGCCTTGTAACTGGCCACTACTGAGAAGAGCCTGGCCCCATCCTCCCTACGTCTCCCTCAGGTACTTGTACATATTGATCAGATCCCCTCTCAATCTTCTCTAGGATAAACAGGCCCAGCTCACTTAGTCTTTCCTCATATGATAGATGTTTCGGTCCCTTAATCATGGATGAGCTGCTCATTGCCTTTCCAGGGACAGAGGGGAGGCTGACCAGCCTGTAGTTTCCCAGGTCCTCCCTCTTGCCCTTTTTTAAGACTGGAGAGATGTTGACTTTCTTCCAGTCCTCTGGCACCTTCTCCACTTTCCATGACCTTTCCAAGATGATGGAGAGTGGCTGAGCAATACCTGCCAGTTTCCTCAGCACTCCTGGGTACATCCCATTCGAGCCCATAGATTTATGGGTGTCCAGTTTGTCTGAATAATCACCAACCCAATCATCCTCGACCAGCTGAAAGTCCTCCTCTCTCCTGATTATCTCTCTTGTCTCCAGGCTCTGTAGTTTATGGGGGACTGGCTTTAGCAGTAAAGACAAAAGCAAATAAGGCATTTAGTAACACTGCCTTTTCTGCATCCTCCATTACCAAGGCATCCTACTCATTTAGTAGCAGACCAACGTTTTCCCTAGTCTTCTTCTTGCTACTTGGATTTATAGAAGACCTTTCTGTTGTCCCTAAGATCTCTTGCTAACTCTAATTCCAAACTGGCCTTGGCCTTCCTTGTTTCACCCCTTCATTCTCTGACAATGCTCCTATATTGTTCCCATGTGGTCTGGCCCTTCTTCCACATTATGTATGCTCTCTTTTTCTCTTTGAGTTTCCCCAAGAACTCCCTGTCCATTCATGTAGGGGATCCCTGCTCCCCTTGCTTGACTTCTTTCTTGCAAGGATGCACCGATTCGGAGTTTGGAAGAAATGACGCTTGAATATTAGCCAGCTCTCCTGGACCCCCTTTCTTTTTAGGGCCCTGGCCCAGGGGATTCCTCCAAAGAGGTCCCTGAAGAAGTCAAAGTTAGCTCTCTTGACATCCAGGGTTGCAATCCTACTTCTTGTCCAGCTTCCTCCTCACAGGATCGTGAATTCCAATGTCTCATGGTCACTGCAGTCAAGACTGTGCCCAACCCTCACATTTCCAACTAGACCATCTTCGTTTGTTAGTATCAGGTCTAGCAGTGTCCCTCATCTTGGCTCATCAACCACCTGCATCAAGAAGTTATCTGCAACGTTCTGCAGGAACCCCCCGAACTATCTCATCCTAGCTGTGTGATTATCCCAGCAGAAGTCAAGAAGTTCCCCCCTTGGGACCAGGGCCTGGGATGTGTCGCTTCTTGCAACTGCCTGTAGAAGGCCACATCCACTTCCTCTTCCTGGTCAGGAGGCCTGTAGTAAACTCCTACAACAGTGTCACCTCTATTGGCCTGTCATTTAATCCTCCCTCACCCACAGGCTCTTGATCCACGCTATGTCCGCCCTTAGAGAGCTCCATACATTCCAGTTGCTCTCTTAAATAAAGCGCAACTCTGCCAGTTCACCTTCCTGGTGTGTCCTTCCAAAAAAGCCTAAAGCCATCCAGGGCCGTGTTCCAGTCATGAGAGCTGTCCCACCCAGTCTCAGTAACTGCAATGAGATCATGGCCCTGCAATCACACAGGCATCTTCAATTCCTCTTGTTTATTCCCCATGCTGTGTGTGTTTACATAGAGGCACTTGAGTTGGGCTCCAAATGTGCCTCTCCAGCTAGGGCACGTGCTACTTGACTTTGGGCCTTTGGTAGTTCTCATATTTTCGCCGTTTTCCCTCTCCAGGCTTTTGGCATCTTTCACAGGCTCTGGAGTTAGGCTGCTGTGTGTGGCATGGCAGGCCATTGCCTACCTTATCACCTGCTTCCCCAGTGATCCCCTCCCTTACCCCTCAAATCTAGTTTAAAGACTTCTTGGTGAGCCGTGCTAGCTCACGACCCTCTTCTCCCTTTGAGAAGGAAGAATCCCATTAGATACCATCATGCCTGGTGCCATGTAAGCCTTCCTGTTGCCAAGGAAGGCTGTGACAATGACACCAGCCACAGAGCCATATGTTGATGGACTGTATCCTCCCATTTCTTTCTATAGTCCTGCCAGCACCTGGGAGAATGAAAGAGAAAATAACCTGCACACTTGAGTTCATGATTGTTTGACCCAATGCCCTAAAGTCCCTTTTGATTGCCCTCAGGGTACGTGCTGCCACTTCTTCTCCTCCTACGCGTAGGACCATCAATGGATGGTCAGTGGTAGACAAAAGCCTACCCTGCAGACACTTTTTTTGCATCAGATGTCTACCCCTGTATCTTAACTTTATAAAGGATTCCCTAACAATTAGCCCTTTATAAAATTAATTGTTAGGGAATCGTGAGATTAATTTGTTAGGGAAAGAATATAAAAACTAAAGGAAGGATTGGATGTTTCATCCTTTGGTGTGTTCCTAGCTTCTGGCAATCAAAGCATTAGAGACTTCCTGAAACCTAGTTTGTGGCTGGACCGTCTTGCTTAACAGACATTTTCAGATAATTATTCACAGCAACTCAAAGGTCTTTTTCCTTCGTGATAACAACTAACTCACCCATCACTGTATATATCTATTTTGGGTTGTTTTTCCCAGGTGCATTACTTTGAACTGTCCGCCTGTATTTTATTCCTCTATTTTCTCAGATCCTCTGTAATCTCATGGTAACATATCTTCATGTGGAAGAAGAAAGATACCTGTGGAAATCCCCTTTCTGCTTAAACCTGTAGGATTACTAGGGACCAGGAAGTTGCAAGTACAAAAGTCTTTCAAGATGAAAGATGATTTTTGAAATAAAAAATTTCTATAAAACAAGTTAGCTGTGCAGGTGAAACGTTAAAGTACAAATGGTAAGCTGCATTTCCTAAGCAGTAGTATACAAAAATTGATATTTTCATTACTTGTCTGCAAACTGAAAAATAAGACTAATGAAATATATAGTTTCAAAAACCACTGAGTTCTTGATGGTATTTAGGAACAGGGATTTTTCTTGAGATCTTAAGTTCAGCAGGTGAGAAAGAGCAGGTATCGCTGACTGACTCGCTATTTTGAGCTACTTTGGAAAAGTTGTGCTACATAAAACAAAAATATTTTAAAAGTAAGATTAGCATCAGGAGCTTTAGGGCTATTAGAAGCTTTTTGAAATGTCAGCTTATGGAACTATTGGCTTTGAGATCTTTGAAAAATATTTTACTAAAATGGTGTCTTTATGTTATGGTGAAAGAAGAATATGAGTCATAATTTTAGATTTGCTAGTTATGCTTTCAAAACAAGATAAGCCAAAAAATGGAGTGTTATTGAATATTAAACACTTGGAAATAAAGAACACACCATTCTGATCCCTTTGACATGTAATTTTAGATAAGAAGAAACTTCTGTATTTGGTCTTTTCTCAGGTAGCAATATGAGCTGAGTTTTCTTTTCACAAGAGAATAATAGATGTGTATAGTTGACTTCAAATACTGTCTTACTACAATCTTAGTAGTGGAAAACATTCATTTTAATCTTTTTCTGAATAATCTTGATTGAGATGAAACAATATTTCTCATAAAGCCATGCATTTACATCATTACTATTGAAAAAATATTGAAAACAATTTGTATTAATCTGGGAACAAAAGCATTGCCATATAAAATGAAGGCTACAATCTGTATTTCCCAGGAACTTATTAAATATTAGTAGTTATTTGGGAAGAAGAAAGCAGAAAAGTGAAGGGAGAAAAATACAAGCAATAACCAGTATACAGAAAAATTGGAGCCACGGGGTTTGGGGGGGAGGGGTTCATTTTTGTGTGTGTGTTTTTTGGATTTTTTTGTTTGGTTGGTTTGATTTGGTTTGTTTTTTGTGGGAAAATACTAGTGCTAAAGAAGCAAACTGAAATGAAATATCTCCCAATATAATCAGAAAGACAGAAAATAGAAATAATAGAATAAGGCAAAAGAGCTAAAGATAGCAGACGCAGTTCTGGCCAGATATAGACATAGCTATGCCTGTGCTGCTGTGCAAGAAAGGACCAAGTCCTTGATACCTGTTCTCATCCCAGCCACACTGCCTAGGAGCAACTTCTGCACTAGAAAACAGTGAAACTGTGACTTAATGATGTTTTCTAGCACATACTTGAAGGATTTTCACTTAGAGCCCAGACAGGTCGGAAATCACCTGTTCCTGTGTAGTTTTCTGCCATCCTATATGGACAACGGTCTTGTGTGCTAAGGACTGACTGAGAGATACCAAGCAGACAAGTCTTTGCCAGAGTCTGTGTAAGAAAGACATTGGTGTAGTGTGCCATGGTTGGACACCATATCTACATATCAGGAGGGATGCTCAGTAACTCAGGGAGGCTCACTGGGCACCAGCCAGCCCCCTGGCTCAGAAAGGGGGACTTGCTTCTCTTGCAGTATATCTTAGTTCACTGATATACCCAGAGATTTGAAGTATGTGGCTGGTGAAGAAAAGTGTTGATTGTATTGAGAAAGGCTATCAACATCTGCCCTTTCATGGATAGAGCCAGACCCCCGTTTTTAATCCCTACTCCAGTCATTGAAGAGCCACTTGACAAGCTAGTGCCACTAGAATTAATTATAAGTGATTAACTGGTCACCGAAGAGAGTGAGTGAGGTTTCGCTAACATAGGTAATTGGTCCTACCTAGTAGGCTATATAGATGTATTTTAAAACAAGGACTTTCCACTTGTATTAAAAACTTTTCACAGTACATCTTCAATACCTCAAAGAAACCCTTACCGCAATTTATGCATTCCTGTAGTGTGATTGGAGCCCATGTGTTTGTGTATATTTAGGTATGAAGAAATTGATTTCAGCCAACAAACACAGAAATCTAGCACAGAGGAATGAAGATATTATCTGGGGTATTTCTCCACCCTGTGAATCAACTGTGTTTCCTGTCAGATGTTTCTCTGACCTGCTATGAAAGGAAATCTGTGACAGAGATTCCAGCATTTCTCCTAGAAATCTACTTCAGTGATAAAACTGCTTTGTTAAAAAAATGTTCCTCATCTCTAAGCAAAATCTCTATTGCTTGTCTTACTTATGAGAACAGCAGAAAAGGGAAATGTTTTTTCTCTTCTATAGCTACTTTAAGCTAAGAACAATCCCGCCCCCCTTCAAAAAAGGGTGACCTGTGAGAAGACGGAAAAAGTATGGATTGAAGAAAATGACAAATAACAACTTCAATAACATCTATGTCGTTATCTGGTCAGTCTTACACCTGCATGATTCTGTAGCGTTTTTTTTTTACATCTTTCTTAATTCATATTGTTCATACTATTTTTAAATTGAACACCCATATAAGCCAGAGATGTGCAGTGGACACTGGACCAGTACACTATGGGATAGAATTACTTATGACTTAGAGGTTAGGCATTAGTTTATCTACATCATACTGTGCTGTTTGCTTTTCCAAAACACTGTGACTCATGTTCAGCTTGTGAGCCATTGTAACCAACAGCTTTCTCTGCAGTATTTCTATACAATTATCATTCTCCGTTCTGCATCTGTACCTGACTGTCCCTATGTTTGCATATTTCCTTATTAAGTACATTCTGTTTTTATCTAAATCATCCCTCTAATCTGTAAAATAAAATTTAAGTAAGATCTAATAATATCTTTAAAGACTTTGCAACCCTAAGGAGCTATAGATTTAATAAGCTTACTTTTATGGAGTCCTCTAAACATAAAACTTTGCAATCCTTCAATATTTTATTCTTGTTTTCTCTATAGCACTTCTTTCAAAAATGCCATGGAGCAGAAAATATCCCAAACTGACCAACTTCCAACTTGTATTTATGTAAAATCTGACAGTTATGTGTGTCGTCCCAAATTAAATATTCTAGCATGCTAGAACAACACTCACTGGTTCAATTCCAAGAATAAATCCAAAACCAAAGATATCTAGGCATAGACATATTTTGTTCTCCTGATGGCTCTCCTGCCTCTCCTGATGTTCAACCACCCAGCTGCTTGAAGCTAATGAAGCAGTTATTTTCAAACATAATACGTGTTGAGGCATCAGTTGTTTAAAATCACAGAGGGAGAAAACTTCCATAATAAAAACACTTCAAAGAGTTTTTTTGTTTGTATGACAATAGGTTTCAGGATGTAAAAGTAATCTTTTTCAGTCTGGTGTTATGCATGTTAGAGTAATGCTTTCCTTTAGTCTCAGAGAGTAGTCTAAGTCCTGAAGATGACCTAACTTTTAAATGGGAGAAAAAGAAAAGTTAGTTATCTATAAAACATAGTCTACTTATCCTCTAATTCTATATGAAAATGCCCTTTTTTACATTGAAAAATATTCAAGAGACAGATGGTCAAGTTTTTTTTTTTAACATTTAAAATGGCCTCTAGCTGTTCAGAAGCAATGATACATCAATATTTGTCAGTAAATGGTCTATAGCAGATCTCAGTTAGAAAGTAATCTTGACAGTTACAGAGGATAAAATAATATTTCAAACACTCAGAAATAGCCATAACATTTCCTTGTACATACAGGAAGGTACAGAAAGAAAACCTTGCACTATATTTTTCCTATAATTTGACTTCCTAAACAGTGAGAGATGAATACATTCTTCCTGGATTCTACTTCTGTTTTTCCTACACAGTTCAACAGATGACTCATATTTCCTCTACAACCCATTTTTCTGGTATTAATAACACCAGTAGAAAGAAGAAGTATGAGATTGAAACATTTGTTCCTCAAGCTGCAAGGTGAAGAGTCCTGAATTCAGTTCAAGAAAAAACACATACTGTCTTAGGTATGAATGCAGTACATCCAGAATAGATGACAGATGGCAAAGACTTAAAAATAGTCCCCATAAGTAGCCAGACCAGGGATAGTTTATTTGACGATACTAGTGATGGATTAGTGATTTATCTTTAATACAATCTGTATCATTCCAAGGAATTAAATTGCCTGCAGGAATAGCTGGGCAACAGCAGTGGGATGGCCTATTCAGGTGGGTGACTTGCATATGTTGAGAGCAGCAAGGAGTAAATCTAAAGAATGAAATATCTGGATATTTCTAATTAATACATGAATAGCAACCAATGTGAATTATATATGAATATAATTCTTCCTCTCTCTCAGTTGAATAGAAAACCTAATTCATCTTGGAAATATCTGTCCTTGCATTCTTATGGCATCATCAAGGCTTCTGGACACAGCACCAACCACAGTCAGAGCAAAGAGCACCGGCACCACATCCTGGCAGTTCATGGTGAAGAATACACCTTGGATTGACCCTTCCAGTAGGCAGCTCCCTTAGGATATCAGGAAGAAGTTCTTGATGTCCCAGAATTATCCCAGATGTATGTGAGCTAGTATAGCAGCAATATATTGGAGAGCATCTATCTGCCCTTCCAGCATTTTGGTTACAATGACGATTGCTATACTGCAAGCTATCACAGAATCACAGAATCACAAAGTGGTTGAGGTTGGAAGGGACCTCAAGAGATCATCTAGTCCAACCCCCTGCTCAAGCAGGGACACTGTGAGGCCACATCTGGAATATTGTGTTCAGTTCTGGGCTCCCCAGTACAAGAGGGATGACGAACTTCCAGGGAGGGTCCAGCATAAAGCAACAAAGATGTTTAAGGAACTAGAGCATTAATCTTGTGAGGAAAGACTAAACAAGGTGTTTAGCCTGGAGAAGATTGAGAGGGGATCTTACCAACATACACGAATACCTGAAGGGAGAATGTAAAAAGGATAGGACCAAACTCTTCTCTGTGGTGGCCAGTGACGGGACAAGGAGTAATGGGTGTAAATAAACACACAGCAAGTTTCATCTCCATATGAGGAAGATTTTTTCTACCATGAGGGTGACAGAGTCCTGGAATAGGCTGCCTAGAGAAGTTGTGGGGTCTCCTTCATTGGAGGTCTTCAAAACTTGCATATTTGTTTTTTTTTAAGTGACAGAAAAGAAAGAAAACAGAGGGTATTATTAAATAGACACAATTAAGGTTATTGTTGGCTTAATGTATGCATTTTAAAACCACTTCTTTTTTACACAGTCAAGAAAAGCATACAAATAGTGCCAGACACTCATAAAAAATAATCAATATTTTAAAGGTATATATGGAAGGCCAAACAGAGCAGCTGTAACTTTAAATCCTGATAATTTAAATTATGTTGCACCATCATTTATTATAACTCATAAAAAATGTATTGTTGCCATAACAACTGCTTCATCACATGTGAGGCTGTCTGAAAAACTAAAGCCTTTCTTAATCAGTCAGCGTCACGGGCCCATATCTGACAATAACTCACCAAAACATTCATGAGACCTTCTCTTTTTCTGGTAAAAGGAACTTTAATGCCTATCATTACTTTTTTTAACATTCATTACTATTTTTAAAACTAAAATCAAAAGATTCTAATGAATTCTATTTTACCTCCTAGGCACTTGAAAATTTTTGCTGGTAATGCCTGAATTTCTCCAGATGGGATAGGGTATACAGATGCATTCTCTGCTATTTTCTTCCTGAAGCTCAGCACAATGGAATGCATTACCCCGGTGTATCATTGAATAACACTCAACATAAATCCCAGGTGACAGGACTCGCAAATGATCCAGTGTGGAAGCCCCTGTATGCAAGGATTCACTGAAGACAATTTCATTTTAATGGCAGTAGAAGGTATGCCACCTGACTCCATATCATTAAAGGCTTGATGTAATACACCAACATATCCAGTCCTTAGGGTCTGAAATAGATGGCTCAGCAAAGGGCTACTACTGAAGTCATATTTTCCAGGTAGAGACATGTGTTGCAGCTGGCAATGTCTCTGCACCTTGTGACAGGCCAATGCTGTCCTCTGATGGAACATGTATGTGTGAGAGCTTGGCCCTGTGGGAGCCGCACAGAGAGCGGTGTCACCACACCAGAATGAAGTCTGCTTAAACGCTGCTCTTGCCTGGCTAAAAGTTTTCACGGCAGCAACAGCCGCCTGGCTCACGTCCCAGACCTTGGTCTACCCACGCTGGGTCACGCTGGGTTTGAAGCTCTCCACTTGAAAGAGCCAACAGAGGGGTCTGAACCTGGAGTCCTGTTCCCACCAAGTTTGTGGGTATTTGGAAGCGTCACTCTGATCTGGAGCAAAAATTTCAGCCTTGAAATAGCAAGTACTTAATTTTCCCCAACAATTTTAGGTTTTTTGGTTCTGATGTACCAGCTCCTTCTCTGCCACAGAAATTATGTATATGATACATTAATATCAAGAGTAATAGATTCTTTCTTCATATACAGTTATTTTCTTCATTTTTTTTTTCATTTTCAGTTGTAAGTTCACTTAAGTGGCATTGAACAAGGAATTTAGTTTTTCTCTACCATGTTTGTCTCATATTGAAGTTAAATTTAATTTTTGACTCCAGAAACATGCTTTGAGATTTACAGGTCAAAGTGTTTGCGTCAAACCCCACAGTTAGGTAGCTTTCTGTGCTTCTTTGCTTTGTTTCCTGAATGACCTTGTGTTCGTACACTCATTGGTGATAAGTGCCCAAACTAGCTTTGTAAGTGGAAAGTGTACCATCTATTATACAATTCAGGCTTCAGCAGAAATCCCATTTCATGCATTTATTTATGAAGACAGAATGGCCTTCACAGGCCAAATCTGTTTTTACTTCAGCTGATATGCTACTGTATTCTGCTGCTACATCACTGTTTCCATACTTCTACAGGCTATGCCAAATCTACCCCTAAAAAGGTGGAGAACACAGAAAATAAGCATGGAGAATGAAGATGGTTCAGACGCATATGCATCTAAGGCCAGAGGATGGTCGATTAGAGAAGTCATGAGTGTGATGCTTTCTGGTAATTCTTCTATTTTCTCTATTATTCTACAGAAATAGACAAGCAATTGATAAAGCAACTGTCCTTGACATACGCTGCCCTGCTGGTAGCTTCCATCCATGAGTGAGATAGGGGTTAGAAATGACATTGGATACATTTTGCAGAGCAGAGGAAGAGAAAAAGAGGAAGATGATAGGACAAAACTATGACTTCTCACAAGTTCAGAGAATGAAAGGATAAGGTCAGAAGCTAAGCAAGAAGAATACTAGTTTAAGCCAGCAATAAATGGATCATTTCTCTCACCAATCACTGCTAGAAAACACATGCTGAGTCACGGGTACTACAGCCAATAATTTGAAGATAGATGATAGTTTGATAGGTCAACTGCTATGTATACCGCTTTGTGAAAGGTCCCTCAAAACAAATTAATGTTTTTGGAAACATTCTGAGTCATTAAATAAATAAACAAGAAAGTCTAACCTAAAACTCAGCGCTTTGTCCAGTCAGTTTTGGATCAGAAAGAATTAACTGTTTCTTTTCTTCATATTCCTCTTAGAAGTTTATCTGTTAAATTCAGTACTAATGAGAGGAAAAAATAATGGTGCTCACCTGCCACTCCCAGAAAAGAATCCCCCCTAGAAAATTTGACATTAATTGTCCAGATTCTTTTGTACTTCAAGTTCACACAGAGGCATAATGTACTTCCATATTTAACTATGTTTTCCTATACAAAACCTGCTTTCTGTCTGACAGACTAAATCATCTGTCTAGTTGGAATGTCCCTTTTGGCCACATTTCAAATCCTTGTTATAAACCTTGATGAAATAGGGAAGTGAACAGTCCTTGTATTTAATCAGAATGAATTAAACTAATGAGATTGCCTGGCAGACTTCTTATGGTTAATCATATGCAAGCAAAACAAAGTCTTATATAAGACGTGAGGGCTGTAATACTTAAACCAAAAATAATATATCTGTGATATGTTCCTAGTAAAAACTCAATACGTCTTGTTTCTTCACTCTTGTATGATGAATTGGTCAGGAGGGATCAAGGCAAACTTTAGGGTGGAGACTTGGCAGTGCATTATATAGTGCCCGACTGAATCTTTTGGAATCATAGTAAAATATATACCCTCCAAAAATATTTATTGGGCACACATATTCAGGGCTATATATGGAAAAAAATACTATTTTCCCCTTATAAATCCAGTGATGGTAAGGACTCCTCCTCTTCACCAGGAGAAGACCTTGGATGGAGCTTGCTCTTGCTGCCGTGATCCTCCTCTGCATTACACGATTCAGCTGCAAGAACCAACAGGAGAGTTTTTCTCCTCAAGCCCCAGACTTCTTTCAAATGGTCTGAACAAAAAGCTTGCCTTCACTCTAGGTTTGTCTCAGGGTTGTGCCAATGTTTGTGAAGTGTCTAACTGAAGCCTTCTGCACTCTTTTCTTCCTTCCTCATTGTGTTCCAGCAATGGCCCCTGCACCTGTATTGCTAATGCCTTAGCAGATTCATGAAAGCCTTCAATCTGGGCAGTGTTTTCATTCTAGTTTAATCTTTTCTGTAACAGTACTGGGGAGATGCTAGGGTGAAGGAAAAGGTCACTTTTCCACTGCACACTTACCACACTATATAAACCTCTTTCAATAGCTGCCTGTGTTGTTCATTCTTCAGCCACAGGTACGAAAACACAAAACTGGTTTTGTGTGCAAATTCTGGGAATCAACATTACTGTTCTGAACTTCTGGAAAAGGCACAAAGGTGCAGAAGTATCAGATTTGATACCAGTTTGGAGTTGATTGATAGCAAGAGTGGAAGGCATTACCCAGTATGTGGTGACAGTGCAGAAGAGATGTGATCGTGCATGAATTTCACAGGGAGCAACAGGCCAACAATGAGGCTGATGTTGTATCAGTAAAGAGAAACAAAGTTCAGAACATGAACCAACATGGAAATCTTTATATCTGGGAAATATTATTTTCCCTTTGCAAAACTTTCCCCTTTTCTCCCTCTCCTGCCAATCAGCTAAGGAGTGGGAGGCCTGTTGTCTGCATGGGCAGGCAATCACTGCACCCTCTATGCAGTTTCCAGAAGGAAAAAGCTCCCTGCTGCTGCTTAGGGAAAATCGCAAACCTGAGCCAATTACTGCAGACTTTCTACACACCACACACTTGTTTCCTTATCATACTCAGATAGAAAAGTAATTTCAAATGAGATTCTACAGCTTAGCTTCTCAGACCTCTTCTTATGCTTGTGTGCTTTTAATGAAATAGAAGAATGAAAATGATTAAGGTTTCTGCTTCTGAAATTCAATTATTCATACTCAGTCCAGTCACACACAGTCATTTTAGCCTGTATAATGCAGGTCCAAGGACACGGATAAACTGTTTGTAGATGTGCCTTTCACAGATCCTTGGAGTTGCAGCCACCTTGTTAAAAGCAGCAAGTAGCTCTGTCTTCTGCTGCAGACAGGAGGTGTCTCAGGTGCTGTCCTCTGGCTGCAAGCTCCTGCATCAAAGGGCTTCTGGTCCAGCACAGTCTTTGCAAGGCTGTTCAATAAATCAACTGGATACTACCCTAGCAGGGCACTGTTTCTGTAAATATTTTCTTCTGAATTTCTTCTCCCCTTGTGAAACACAGGTAAGAGAAACCTTTTATCCAAGAACAAATCAAGGCACAGCGATAAAGGCACCCTTGAAAGCAAGGGTGAAAAAGTCGGGCAGCAAGATTATTGCAGAATAACTGTAAGGGGCTGAAATTTCTGCAGTAAAAAAAATCAAGCTCTAGCTACTAGCATTCATCTTCTTCCTCTCACACACTTCTTTTAGGAATGATAATCCTTGATAACTACTGCTAGATTCTCCCTTAGAAATAGACAGGAGGGAGCTCCAGGCACAGTGCAGGAAGGCAACAACAGGAACAGTGCAATTAAATTCCACAGTGTACTCCTTTTCCTTTTTCGTAAGTTTGGCCCTTCGGAATAGAAACAGTTTCAATGTAGCATACATGGAAAAATTACTTTAAAAGGACCAATGCAAGAAAGCCTTCTCTGATTTAATTTTCAGTAGCTCATTTGATTATTGAATGAAGCAGTTACATAGAAAAACAAATCTAGATTGTTCTACATTCTCGAACTCTGCCTTGATTACATCTGGTAAATATTCTGCCCGTAAGTCAATTAATAACTCAGCTTTTCCACTTTGAAATAATATTACTAGTGCATAAAAGGTAACCTGGAGGGCCCCTTCTAATTACCAAATGCATCCTGCATAAAAATATTCAAAGTTATTTCCAAATGCTTAATAACCAAAGCTTCAATAATGTTATTTTACAAAGAGAGTTTAACTGCAGTGTGTATCCATCTAACTTCATTTATTTTTCTGATTTATATGCTAGGTGACTACATTTATGGGTTTCTGGATTTTTTTGAAACAGGGGGCAATAACACTAAGTTCTGGTTGAGAAAATGGTATTAATCAACATATCACAATCTGCAAGACACTTAGACTTGAATTCTAAATTCAAGTATAATTGAATTAAAATCAAGCCTAGCCTCACAAGATGCTAGTAATGGAAATGTATTCATGTATTTCAGTCATTTTAGTTACAAACCCACATGTGCCTCAAACAGACAAATGAAAAATTGCAGCTCTAAGTTAAGTATGCAATTTTTAGGCATATGTGGAGGCAGATGCAACGTTTCAGGCTACCAGTTATTACAACAGAGTTTCATGGCAATATAGCCATTTTGTAATAATTGCATAGTTGGTAGATAATTTACAAGTGTAATCATGAAATAATAAAAGGAATGAAAGTTATTTGAAACTTTTCAGGATAAAAATCTCACTGTCTCGCTGTCAATAGTTTTACACTAATTACTGACAGAATACCTGTTTAGATATCCTGTCACTATCTAGAATCAGTAAACATATTCACCATCACTTTATGTGCTGTTGATTTTTTACCAATTCTAGCAAGCACAGCTGTGCCTCTTGAGTTTATTTGCATAAATGAGTTATTCAGGTTCAGTTATTTATATTTAAAACACTGCCTGATAGCTGTATAGTGTCAAACAATGTTCTATACTTATGTTTTATATAACCTATAATATACCTTTGGAATGATTTGAGAAGAGAGCTTTTCATATAAAGTAATCACAATTGGGAGAATAATATCAAGGATAAGCAAAGTGTGCTGGAGCTTCCTCCTACATGCCATATATTCATACACTGAAGACAGTGCCAAGTTCAGCATTGACAGCTGAGAGGCTCCTGGCAGCTTTAAGAAGGGTTGATCAGGTCATGACAGAAGTACTTCTCTCAAACAACCTAAATAGAGCTTATATTACTTCAATATTAGCACATCACTAGTTTAAAAGATAAACACATTCCATCCGACAAAAAATGCATCTGTTTTGGCAGTGTGATGTAAAAACCTCTAAAAGAAGACAAATCCAAATGGATTTTCCCCAGACTATTGGATTACACACCTAGAGGCCAAGCCCCTTTGTTCCAAGCAGATTTAAAGTGTCTATTCCCAATCACCAAGAGCCACTTTCCTGGTTAAATTGCTAATACTTTTAGTATGTCAACATTACAGGTGAGGTGAGGAGAAGAGAAGGAGGAGGAGGTCTTGACAGAAAAGAAAATCTGCTAGGGCTCAGATTTCTAACAAAAGGAGTGACCTTGACAGAAGATAAGCAGGCACTATTTCAAAGTGAAAGGCAAATATTTGATGAAGTTAGAGAAAATTAGGTAGACCTCTCCAAACAATACCACGCCCAACCTGAACTCCAACAGGACCCTGCTGGTGATGAACACATCGAGCCATTGCCTCGGACCTCAACGAGCAAGGCTGGCCTGAGATGTGGTGCTGGTCTCCAACTGAGGTGTTACCTAGGGCTGAAATATGATTTATAACCAGGGGGAAGCATCCTGGGGCCCCACAGGTATTTGTAACAAAGATAAAGTGGGTTTTGACATAGACACAAGCGCAGAATCTGACTTTTCAACCTTACTTTTGTTAGGGTTTCCTAACAAAAGACATAGTACGTTAGGACAATGCAGTGCTTTCTGCTGACCTCCGCTGTACCAGTGCATGAAAGATCCCATCCTTCTTTGTTAATGTATCATTAAACTGCATGTCCCTTGTTCTGTCTGGTTGCCGACCTTAAGCTGAGCTATACAAGCTACTTAATTCATTTCCCGTCGTTCCCTGGTGAGCTCATCAGATGAGGCAGAATTAAGCTCTCATTTAAAAGAGAAACAAAGACAAAGGGAAAAGTCTACATTTTCTGTCTCTGAAATGAACTTTCCTAATGTGATTTGATGTCGTTGAGCTTCCTGATCAAAGGACTAACTTTCCCTGAGAACTCTATAGTGTTTATTCTGAGCACAAGAGATGCTATGGGAAGGGAGGAAGTTCTGTATATAAAAATCTACAGAGTCCAGAGTTATCAGAATGCTATTTGAAGTGGACATATCTCTTTCTTCCCTGTTGTATCTTCTTATACATTCAGTCACCAGAGTAAGCACAGAAAAGAAGGAGAATCTGCAGCCAGCAGGAGCTTCTTGATGGAAATAATTTCTAATTTTTCAAGCAAGATGGAAACAGAACCAAGGCCTGATGAGCCAGGCATTATTGGGTAACACATTAAACTGCACCCCCTTGCCTTCATTGGTTTAAGACATCATCAAGAGAAAACAAAAGCAATCGGGGTGAGTAGTGTAATTCCCTGGCCATGCAGCTTTGGAGAAAATTCCAGGTGCTCATTCATACACTTGAAGGTTGCTGCTGGCTCCAAAATCATTTTGTTTCATGCTGATGCTAATTCGCACCTAGGAGGGTGAACATCCAACTTCAGGTCGAATGCAATTCGGCTTGAGTGGTTCGTTGTCTTCCGAACAAAGCCTTTTTTCTTTTTTTTTTTCCTACCCTGAAGAAATTCAGCATGACAGATATTGGCAGTGGAAAGAGTGCTAAATAATGCACAAGGATAGAGATGGATGTAAGTATCAGTTTTTCTTTTTATGCCCTTTTCCCCTATAGCCTTTGAAACATATTTCTTGCAGTTGCTCTGTAAGCCAAACACATATATACAGGCTGACAATGCGCATTAGGTTCTGATGAATACGGTGTGCAAGCTCATATGCAAAGCAGTTGTAGCCCTTGGGCCCTCAGCATTTGCTCAGCTCCAAAAGAGGCATCACCATGTTGTGCAGCATGGTGTTGTTTCTGGGGATCCCCTGGAATTCAAGGCAGGAATGAAACTCAATAGAACAAAGGCAATATATTTATATACTCCTTTGCATCAAATTACAAGCACAGACCAATATTCTCACTCTACCCTTGTGGGATTTTAACTTTTTCCAGCGTATATAACACTGGTGTTGCTATTGTTCCTTCCCTTTAAAAATATCTATAGTCCTATCAGTGATCTGAAAGTGGCTGTATGGTAAGACTCTACCTCAAAAATCTGTTTCCATACCTACAACAGAATTTATTTCCAACATATGCACATTTGTACTGCTTACTCAGAAAGAGCTAAACTGTGACTAAATACAAACAGATTACCCCATTCAGCAAATCTTTCTAGTCAAACTTTTAACCACCAGACACTTTGACCAAGAAAATATCCTAACTTGATAAGCACTTGAGGTAACATCATTGCCAACATGGAACAAAAGGAACACACCTTGAAAATATTATTCTAACATGATCCAGACCTTATTGAAATCATTGGAAAGACTTCCACAGTCTTTCCTGAACTTGCATTAGTACTCTAACCCCTTGCAGCAATCATAGTCCATCATGTATTGGTTCCCCAGCACTAAATGAAGAGGAAATATTTGCACATCAGAAAACTACAAGTCTGGGAAAAGCAAGAACAAAACAGTACTCTCAAAGCACAGCTTCTACTACAAATATAATATTAATATTTTACCACTAGGCTAAGACACCAGAGAAAACAGCATATTATAATCTTGAATGGTGACATAAGAAATCCATTAAAATCCTAATTAAAGCACATTCTGCACAACAGCAAGACTTGGCAGTATAAGTCATCTACCAAACCCTACAAAATGCATTTGAGATTTGGAAAGAATATGTGCAATTCTTTATAAAAATATATAATTTAGCTCAAGAGACAAGGAAGATTAACAGCATCTGAAATGCCCAAATTTTTATGTTTGTCTGAAATTATACAATTATATCCTTGTAAAAAATATTCTTTATCTCGCAAAAATACCCAGCAGCTAGCGAGACTGGGTCCAGTATACTGGAACTGTATAGACATAAGCAAGTCAAATTTTTCCATGAGTTTTTAACACTTATTGCAGCAAAATGCCCTCCACTATAATCACTTTGGCATTAATAATTTATTATACTTAATGAGACTTCTAACATGCAGAAAATTAGATAAGTCGTTATGTCTTCAAAGGATCATTTCCTGCCAGGCAAAAGAAAGAAAGCAACAGACACAAGGTAGAGGAAGGAACAGGACTGCGAGGCAAAGTGATATGGCTGACCATGGCTTAGACAAACAGATCACAAATTACTTTCTCATGAGCATGAATTAGTTACGTCCAATTACCCTTTACAAAGCCATTGCTGGTTATTTTAAATAAAAATGCTATACCTCAGGTTTTTTTTGTGTTGCACAACTGTTAATTAGCACTATTGTCATCCAGGGCTTTGTTAAATTCCGTTGTCTGATAGGCTTTTTAAAGGCTAAAAGCACTTAATTCCTTCTAAGGTTACCTCTCAATCCAGAGTTAACTTTAGAATAGCACCTTCCTCCTCTCTCTTCAAACATCCTTCATTCATTTCTGTGTCAGCAGTAATTGCATTTTCTTTATACAGAATATTGCTATCTCTTGACATTCATGGCACCCAATTCCCACTATGGGAAAAATATTCTCCCTCTTCTTTTGCTGTGCTTCTTCCCTTCTTCTTTATCTCACATGCACCAGATGATGCAAAAGTTAAAGGATCTTCACCAAAGATGATTACCCCAAATGCCATTTCTGGATAAGGTTCAGATTAAAACCTTAGATACAGGGATGCTCAGAAAGGCTAGGCCATCACAGCATTTCCAAGTGATTTTGCAGACACCCCAGCACATCTGAAATTATGAAGAAAGGAGGGGTTGAGAGGAAGGCTTAGGTCCAAGTAACAAGGCTGCCAGATGATTAACATCTTGCACTTCATCACCCTACTGCATGTAAGACATGGCCTTACCAAACTTGGCCTGTCCAAAGCATATTTTCCTAATAAAACTTTGTTTTTTTTTTTTTGTTTTTTTTTTTTTTTGCTACTTCCAACTCTGTGCTGTGGCTGTTCTTTCTGCAAGTTGACTGTAAAAGGCTGTCACATTAGTCATAGTAATATAGGCTGTGAAGGTACACAACTTGGCTTTGGACAACCAAATGTTAGTGCAGAGAAGCAAAGTATCAGTGATGGACTAGCCTCTATGCTAGTTTTGAAAATAATAGGGAATGCATTAACATCAGGAAAAAAATAGTATGTTATGATTAAATAAGGTAAATATATGATTCAAGTCTGATCTGCTTTCTACTTTTCCACTCAAAAATCACAGATTCAAATTCCAGCTCTTCTTTATTCTGAAGGAATAGATTACATCAAAGGAGAAAAGTGGCAAATCAGAATAGGTCTCAGTCCATTTCAGAGACTGAATATAGGCTCAAAACTGGCCACTTTCTTTCCCTAAGGGATCCCTTCCTCTAAAGGAGGTAGAGACTATGCCAAGGGTGCAGCTGTTTTGTATTGGCACCACATGCTGGCTCACACAGCACATGTACAGAACTAGGGCAGATCTAACCAGTCTCCAACTTTTCCTTATCTATGCCCAACGCAGAATCAGTGTTCCTCCTTTTAGGAAGAAAAAATTAACATTTAAGTTGTTTGTGTTATGATTTTTCTAACTACTGCATTTTCAATCTACCAAAAAGAACACAAAAATCAGTGCTTCTTGTGGTTGTTCCCAGATTTACCTTTTTCTCACTAGAATTTATCTTAGTAATTATGCATCACTTTGCAGGAGCAAAACCGTGCCCTTGTTTTTGTCAGAAATATTACTTTTAGCATGCAAAGTTGTTTTTAATCTTCAGATTGGTCTGCATACTTCTAGATAGCGCCTTTCAGCATTGTTTTTGCAACCTTAATGGGGAAAATGTACGCGCTGGAACAAAGTAATTGGATTTCAGCTGAGAAGCAAAATTTGAATGAAATCAATAAAGATTCTGTCATCTAATATTTTAAGTTTGGTACAATGTGTATATTGCAGGTCAGTGTCAATTCATTAAAAAGATCAATGCAGTGGAATTTGTCTTGGGTGCCTAGAAATATCCTAGGGTGACTTGAGAGGAAGTTGCCAAGGAAACCAGAGATACAACTCTGAGAAGCTTTTGGGTGTTTTAAGGTGATAGCTGGATTCTACTGAGTTTATAAGTTATTACAATATAAGAGTTGTCATGGAAACAAAATCCAACAAATGGTTAATGAATTGCAAAGCTGGGCAATTACTGCAGCAGCAGTGTCAAAACAATCTGGTCTAGAACAGCCTTAAAAATGGGAACTTTCCACTGTTTTTTTGTTACTGTTTTCCCCCAGATAAAAAGAATAAGTGGTGCTTAGGTATCAAAATGACAGAAGCATTAGAGAAACTATTAATAGATAGACTTCTTTTTCAGTTGGGATAATTCTGTATAATACAATTCAGAACTCCTTGACTAGCATCTAGAAGCTCTATTATATATCATAAACGGGGTTGGAATTTCAATATACTTCTTTTGTCTTATTGCTCATATTAAATGAAATATTTTAATTAGACGTACTTTTAAAACTCAATTTCTATCTTGACTAGCGTCTTCTATCCACCAAGAACTCTTTCTTAGTGGTGATAAGTTGGTTTGCTTTTGTTCTGGTTTTTATTCCCACATCTACTTTTCTTTAATAATAAATTCTTGCTGAAGTTATTTTAATTTTTGTAACAGAGCTATCAGTCATTACCCAGGATCATCCAGGCATCAATGTTTTTCTCCCCCGCCAGTGTCTGAGCTCCTCAATTTCCTCTCTTTATTAAGGATGATGCATTTCTTAGTTTGTGTACACTGCTTTAGGGTCTCTACAATAATGTGAAAACTCTTATAACTGTCTCCATCAGATTACAAAAAAAAAAAGAATATATAGAGTAATATGAGATATATTATCTTTTTTATGTCTTAAAGGAATCTCTTGCTTTCAGGGAGATTACCAGATGCACACGCTACAGCTGAAGGTATAGAGGACATGCTTTCATTCTTCAGATATAGATATGGTATGTCTAAGGCACAGATAAGGTAACATTTCCACGTGAAAATTCCCCTCCAAAAGCTACTCATTATTTGTGGAAATTTTAATTCCTCAACAAAATCTCATTTGTAGCCCTCAAATATTTGTTTCTGGGATGTTTTTCCTCTCAGGCAGGCCTAAGAACTTCATGCCATTTATTAGATCAAAAACTCCTGGACATTACGCTGTAAGATCAGCCTGTCACTTGTTAAAAATAACAACCTTTGGAGGAGTTTCATAGATATTTTCATCTGCTAAAAATAGCAAAGAATTAGGATGCCAAATGGCAGCATTTGAGTCTATCATCTCATCACTCAAAATTATAGGTACAGTTTTTCACATTGGATCACTTTGGCTAGCTCCTCAAAACCGCCTTTCTGAGTATGTCTGGTTTTGCACAGAAAGGGAGGCTACACAAAGCCTGTGACTCTTGCAAGGCTGGTAGAGATGGCTGCTAAGCCATTCATAAGGTTTAGCATGTTCCTGAACATGCAAACACCTTTTTGTTCCTTTCCCACTCCTCACCCTTGCAAGCCTACAGTGACACAGCAGCCTTTCCGAGCAGATGAGGTCTGCTCTGTGCTGGATGTCAGGGGCTGGACGTGGCCCCATGCCTCCTTTTGTAGTGCTCAGTGCAGGAGGATACTCGAGTGGTGGAAGATGGAGCACCTAGCGTCCACAGGTTCTCTAAAAGTCTTGTAATTTCAGTGTTTCCTCAGTCCGTTAAGTAATGTTCTCCCAGAGAATCTCAGCTTTTCTGTAAAGAAATTTCTAGATTCTTTTTAAAAGATTTATTTACAAACAGAGTTTGTTTTTTTTTATTTGTTTTATTGATTTAAAATATCTCCTGCTGTTGAGAGGCATAACTCGTAACGCATGAATGATTGGGACTAGTCAAGAATCAGGCCTCTAAATGCAAACCACTTTTAGCATGAATGTGTGCCCTTGGAAACCACACACTATTTATTTTTCTTTCATTCCTCCAAGCAAAAACAAAAAGATACAATGAGGATTTTGCGGAGCACCAAATGCCATCCCTGAGCTCTGAAGGGCACAGAAGATGGCAAAAGCAAAACAAAATTCATTGTAATTTGCAGTGCTATAGTTAAGTCTACCTTGCCCTTAAACATATTTTTCAACCTGCATGATTCTGTAACCATACAGCTTTGTGCTAAACATAATAAAATAACCTTGATTTGTGCTTCATAGCAACACAATCAATTAACTACTTACACATGGACAAATACTTGAATATTTTGTATTGTGTCTGGAGGGTGTGTTATGCTTCTCTCTCAAACCGCATTCAATTAACTCAAGGCTGTTGTTAGCTCCTGAGCTTGCGGGAGAACACAGTCCTTCAGAGAAAGGGCATTTGCCTCTTGTGCATCAACATATTCAAACTTTCAACATGAGTGAATCCTCTGAAAGTTTAATTTCAACAACATCATTAGTACTAGAAAGTCTCTTTCTAAGGTCCTGTTGCAGTTCAGGCAGCTGAGAAAACAGAACTAACCCTGGTTCATTGCTCATTGCACAAAGATGCTACAGTCAGCCTAAGAAAGGCAAAAAATCTTTTTTTTTTTCAATGTTTGCTGTGATTTTTTTCTTTTTTCCCTAGGTTTTCTTAGAAGATATTAACTTCTTGAAATCTTAACTCAAAGTATCTGGGATTGAGAAATCTTAAGATCATTTTTTCCTTCACATTTGCTTACATATTTGCATTAAATAAGGAAAAACACAAATCAAAAGCCCAGTTGTAAAAGCAGTATTTGCCCAATAACTGATTTTGCTACGTGCAATGCAAAAGCAGATGGAAAAGAGAGTAACACTCTTAGAATCTTGGGAAGCCCAAGGTTTAATATTTTGAAAATTGTAAATGGTTGTATGGGTTAAGCACTTACTTGTGCAAGACAAATTACCACCATTCGTGGACTTATTGTTGACATTGTGATTACAAGTGCTACAAGACTCACTCAGGGATAATAAATTTTGCTGCACCTAAGTAATACTACAAACATTTTAGATTTTGAGTAGTCCCTGAAAAAGTTACCTGCATTCTTCAAAAAAATATTCACAGAAGAAATGCAAGCAGAAAATTTAATGAATTCATCTGAGAAATTTTCAATAGGTTTATAAAGGAAAAAAGCAAAAATCCTCAAATTATTCCTTAAGAGTGATCTATTTAATTGTAAACACAAAAAATGTCCTTTAAAAAATAATCAACGGACCTATTCCTATTACATAACTTCCAATATGAGCAGAGTTGTAAGCATTTTATTCCTGAAAAACAGCAAAAACAACTAGTGAGACCAGGGCTTCCTTCTTAGGAGAGAGCTATTAAATAATAAATTAAAAAAACAACAACTTTCAGGCACTTCAAACAAGGCGCAAAACAGAGAAACCTCACAGTAGTTAGTTGGTACATCAG
The DNA here is from genome assembly GCA_013389825.1 of Crypturellus undulatus. Lineage (NCBI taxonomy): Eukaryota > Metazoa > Chordata > Aves > Tinamiformes > Tinamidae > Crypturellus > Crypturellus undulatus. Next base: position 128,876 of record VWPW01006732.1, on the reverse strand, counting down.
AACCACTTTTCCTTGCTTGTGCAGCGCAGAGCAGGGTTTTGTTTTGTTTTTCTTGCTGAAGTGCCGTTCAAAGAAAGCATCCACAGTAGAGAAACATTTAAAATATGCTGCATGTAACTTCCAATTAGAAAGAGCATCTTCTGATATGGCAACTAAACGTTACATGCCTACATGCTCCTTCAGAAGTTTTCAACATTTTTTTTCTCATTTGCAGACCTCCCTGCATCTCCCCCATGCTGACTCATGTGTAAATTAAGCCTATGAGAGACCTAGCGGGAAAGCGGCATGAGAGTGCCCAAAAAAGGGGCACAGTTTGGGGTGGAGCACCTGGCCCTGATGAGCACCAAAACCAGTGCCTTTCACTGCAGGACACGAACACGCACACACACTGCTTGCTCCCTGCTACACGCTGTGCGGCCAAGTCCCTAGCTGAGCCACAGGCTTCAGCTCAGAGCTGAGATAAGCCCTATCTTATCTTAGGTGAAACACCTAAACATGCTGCTGGCAGAGAGATTGGTGCTGAAATGTGAGTGAGAGCCTGAGTGAAGCCTTTGGGTCTGGATGATCCCTTGGAAGAAGGGTTGGCTTGGCGTGCATGAAGGTGTGTTTACTGTCTAAATTACACTGTGGCTAGTGTCAGGAAAGAAAAACATATAAACAGAGAAAAAATAATGGTGAGGACACAACATAATGACTGAAAACAGAGATTTATATCCATAGGAGCACACACACTCCACACACATGCACTGTGTAATATAATTGCATTTCCTTTGATAACACTTCAGGGTAATGTTTCAGTTTCGGTCATAAAAGACAGCCCCTGGCTTCTTTGATAGATCATAGATTTCAAGACTGTAGTTTCTAACTACCCAGCTGGTAGTTTGGGGTTGAAAGAATCACCTCCATTCATTTTACTGAGAGTAATCATGGTGTCCAAAGCCACTAATTAAAATAATAACTTAACACAAGGCCAAAAGAGAGAGAGTACCTCTTTTTTTTTCCCCTGCTCTCTCTCCTCACTTCCCACTTTCAGTGCTGGATTCTTTAACCTTTGCCATGACTTGCTGATAAATAGTCTGGGCTAAAATTAGATATATAGCAAAGGGTAGGTGTTACCATCTGCTGCATGTTGTTAATTCTTGATGGCCTGATAACATCTATTTTTGATGTTCTTTATTAGCTTGCTGGGGAGGAGGATAAAGGAATAGGCCTCTAGTGCCACCATCAGTGGTTTTCAATATTTGCTGCTTTTCTTCAGTTGACAATCACCTTTGCTTCAGCTGAGGGCTTTTAGAAGGACGTGCTAGGTAGGACAGCAGGCCACCAATATTCATCTGAAGGACACAGTTGAAGAACTGGCAGTAACATCTGGATCCGTATCCAGCTTATTTGATAAATTGCATGTCTTCTTCCAATGTATTTCTCAACTGTTTATTCTGCTGTAATCTTTTTGTTGTTGTATTCAGTAGTCATATTAGAACCGAGGAACAGACTGTCCATCTATCTTGGTTGGCTGGCAAGACAAGATGTCTCCCAGACATCGAGCGGTTTCTAAATGTATGCACACCACAAATATCAGCTTGGACAGTCGATGAGTGACTGATAGTTGTAGTAGAGGCTAAATAAAATATAGCGTTCAAGCAAAATAAGTGTTATTCTGCTAAATGATCAAGGAGGCACCAGCTGATGGACTTTTTGTTTGTTGTTTAGATCTAAAGAAATGTAATATTCTTGTCTCAGGTTGGATTTTCAAGAGTCGGATGTCCAAGTTTAGTGGAATTCAAAAGCATATGAAAGGATAAATAAACCTCAACTTGCACAGCAAGTTGATAAATTGCTATGACGACCTTGACACACCCCAGTACTGTCTTAAGGAATGCTGTCCCTTTTAATTACATTATTTTAGGCAATTCATCATTGCAGCATTTTGAAATATCCTTCTTTGGATCTTCCACTTTTATTCTCCTCCTTTGTCGGGTTCGTTATCAACCCGTGGTGGTTGTCCGTGGTTATAGAGGGAATACTGAGGCCATCCACCTCAGGGTCAAGAAGCACTGACACCTATGAGATGATAGGCCAAATGACGTTTATTGAAATTCACTGCTGGCTCTTATAACTTCTGTCCAGGCGGAAGTTGTCTTATGTACCAATTAGGCTCCAGATATCACTTTTTGCCCTAATATGGTTAAACCTTTGCCCATTCCGTGACACCGCGAGATCTTCCGTCCGCCATTCCCTATCTCTGCTTCTGTCACGTACAACAGGTCTCGTTAACAGTACGGCTGCAACTCCCACAACGTGCAACAGGTCTCGTTAACAGTACGGCTGCAACCCCCACACTCCTTTAGACATTCTGCCAAGGATGGAGTAAATAAACCATAAAAGAGGCTTAGTAAACATGATTCTTAGCCACTTATTTGGTAATGAGCATGTAAATGACCATCCTTTAGAACAAAAGCTGAAGGCTTGAGTTGCCTCTCTGGTCTTTTTCATTATACATAGCTGAGCATTTTGCATCATGCGTGACTGAGCATATTGCCAGCATAAACTGGGAGGAGAAAATAACTCAGAAATGAGCTCAGACTAAACAAGTTAGCTTGACACTTCATCACAGGGAACATTTTCCAGAAATAAATGAAAGGTTCATTAAATATTTTAAAGGTTAGTAGTAACCCACATAGCAGATATTTCTTTTTTTAACACAGACTCGGAGTGCTTTCAATTACCATTTTTTCATTTGGAATCCTAAGCACCTTACCCTTTATTTTGGAATTCAGACTTTGTGTACACTTCTTACCTTTGCTCTTGGAGGTCCTGCATTTCACACTACTGGTCACCTCTTTCTAGGCTCCCTGTTGGTTTTACTCAACAATTCAGTTTCTTCTCCTGGTGCTAGAAGTTGAGGCAGGCACCAGTAGTGCCAGTGAAGCATTTCCTTCCCTAAGGAACGAGACAAACACAGAGCCCAGCTGCTTCTCCCTTTGCCCTGTTATCCTCATCTGGCTGGCCAAAACCCTGCCTTACTTTTGCACTTCCAACTACACGCAATCACAAGCCAACCAAGCACTGGCAGCACAGGAGGTGAGCATATTTGTTTTCAACATCTCTGTGGTCACTCAGTAAGACAGATAGACTTCAGGGCTAGTGAAGTTTTGTTGCCTTTTTATGAATAGCTGAGGTATTTGAAACTGCAAAACAGCCTCCCAGAGGAGACAAATGAGGCTCAGCCTGAAACTTCACAGACCCTCGTGGAAGACTCACTGCCTTGAAATGTTAAAAGGTAAAAAAGAAATAGCAACAGCAGCTGTAAATGTCAAAGAAGAATCTACTAATGATACATTAAAGATCTCCATCCAGAGAGAGAACTATATATGATATTAAGTTCCCCCTAGACACAGAATTGTGTTAGGCAGAGCTGGAATATTTGTAAATGGGTAGGTAAATGCTTTAGCTGCTTTTACAAATCCTCCTGCAATATTCGGTCCTTTCCTTTCTAACCATATTTAAAGTACAACATGAAGAAATTATCCTAAGACAAGTGGATAAATGGGAGTGTGTCTGCAGGTGACAGTGTTAACATAAAGGGCAGAGAACTGTGTAACTTAGAGGCAAGTATTGATGGATACTTAGCTCAGGATTTCTAAAATCATGGTTTGTGAGTCTCAAGAGTTAATGAAAGGTATAAAGGTTGTTAAAAGTGTTAGGCAGCAACAGGATCTGCTGCTTGTTTCTATGTGAGGTGGGGTGTCTGAGGAATGCAGATGGTTGTAAGGAGCTACAGCAGTTTCCACAAGACAGGGAACAGCAAACTACCTTTCACTGACAGCCGCAGCCCCGTTCCTCTGAGGCAAAGAGCTAAGTGAAAACACTTGCAGTGTTTAATGGTGGTCTGTTCTGATGCCCAGACAATAAGTGGAAGGAGCTACTTCTGATGCAATGACTGAAAAGTATGAGAATTAATAACTCAGTGGGTCACATGAAAAAAAGATGAATCAAAAGATTGCCACAGATGGCTTGGAAAATGCTACTTCTGCCTTAGAGAGTGCTGTCATTTTCTACTATCTAACAAAGCTGAGAAATGCATAGAAGGGATGGTCAAAGATGGAGAAAGTAACTGTCAGATGAGGGGCTGTGGGTTTTCATGCATGCAATCGTAACTTCATTAACTTCAGTGAAACTTCCCAAATCTATATCAGCTGAGGACTGCAGGTCCAGGAACTGCTATGTACAAAGGTGAGGAACAACAAGAGCCATAAATAAAAAAGAAAAAAAAGCTGCACCTACAATACCCAGCATGAGGAAGAAATATAAATACATATATCAGTAAATCTTGCTCAGATACTCAGTTTCCTCACAAACACACAAACACATAAAGTAAGCCAACTAATAATCACTGCTTGCTAATCCCTGAATACTGCAGAGGAAGAAAAGTAATCCTCCCTAATCAGATCTGTATGAGACTTTTATTTTTTTCATAATAAAACATTCATGTTACAGATGCCCTGACAGATTTTACCATCTTGCCATTTTATTGATTCTTAAATAGGAAAGCTATCGTACTTCTGCCTGCTTCTCATGAGGAGACTAATTAGATTATTTCATCATCTGGTTCATCAAAGCAGGAAATACTTAAGTGTCACAGCTGGTCTCAGACTAAATATCTAGTATCAAGATTTTAAATGAAAACTCTTACATCTTCACTGGGTAAGAATTTCATAAATGGCTAGACAGTAAATTGATGAAGACAACAGATATCATTTCACATTTCATGGCTGCAAAGGGAGTCTTAACTCTATCAGTGCATTTGGACTTATTTTCACTTGCTTTTCTACTTCCGTCATGCAAAGAGGCTTTGTATAATGATCCAATCTGGAAAACTCAGAGAGCTGTTTGGATTTCCAGCTAAGATTTATGACTGAGAATTACAAACTCAGAAACAACTTCTTAATTTTCAGTGTGTCTGCTGTTACTGATGAAACTTTTCCACGTAGCGTAGGTGGAAACTTTTCCACCACTGAAAAGCAGGCAGCAATAAGGAAACTAATCTCCCACAGAGTAAACCAGTCCCAGTGTATCATCATTATTGCCCATCTTTCCTCTCCACATTTGTGGAATATCTTGCACCCTTGCACACATGGCCGTGTACAAATTAAAATCTTACTAGAAAGAAATACATATGCCAATACCACATGTATAATTTTATTGTGCTTCTTTTCATTTCTCTTCTTATCTACAGGATAAGAATAGACAAGTCACTCGTTAGAAGAAGAGTTTGCTCATTGTAGTGATTTGGAGTGAAATTGCCAACTATCACCAGCAGACAATTAGCAAAAAGCTTTGCCTCTAAGGTCTACTTAAAATCTCAAAAATAGCAGTGTGATAATGGATAAATCATTTCCTTCAAGTAGCATTTTCAAGAAAAATATATGTAAGTGCAGAGTCTTAGTACAATACCAATACCACAGTAACTTTGTTATGGAATAATATAATCCTGTTTCTCTTACAGGGCCATAATGTTATTATGTAAATGGTTATACAAAGGCATGATTATATCAACAAAATGAAATTGTAGAGTAAGCCAGGTCCCAGCCTCTGTAAATGTGGCTTTTCAGCATTATAAAAACAGAAAGTTTCTTCTTATAACTTAAGGCCTTCGTTCTGTTGAGTCCTCCTGCATTTTGAATCACAATTAACCTTGAAGATCGCATGGCCAAAAATATGTAAGTGTACAAGCTGCATCATGCAGTGCAAATTCCAACAGTGTTTAGATTTCTCCTTCGTTTTGTGCCTCCTTGACCTCATTAGAAACATAGAAATCCTTGTAGCATTGACTGACCATTAGTTGGTCACAAATTGTTCTTTGTGATCTAAATCCACTTGGGCTTTTTAATGAGTTAGGCTGTAGGCCTCAAAAAAATTTAGATGGAAGTTTTGACTGAGTCACTTTGATGTGGGAAAACATAATTTTATGGCAGAACTCTCTCTTTGAAGCTATAGAAACTGATAGATGAACCATGAACCTCAGAAAAGGACATATACTTTCTTTCTGAGCTCTGCCTAAGTTTTGGAGAGCACAAAGTAATGAAGTATACAAAGGTCACAGAGTTAAAATAATACACTGAACACTTGGAGGGCAACCAGTGTTGTGAAAATATTTTCAGCAAAATACCTCCTGAATTAATAGAATATAGTTATGTTATAAAACAATACAATTAAATAAAACAGCAAAATTTAGTTATGAATTTCAGTTATTCTTTTAAATCATGACCCACACTGCTGATAGTTTTAGCCTATTAAATTGTTAGCAGTCTTTTGAAACTTTAACTTCTGTGTAATAAATTCTGCTTTCTTTATACATATGATAGAGGTATATCAGTCATTTTTGTCTTTGTGACTCTTATTTTGCAATCTGCATGTGTAAAGCATTGATTAGGTGGATCTTTCATTACATAAGATACACATTTTTTAAAAAAAGCAAAATATGGAAGAAAATGACCAGAAATCTAATTCAAATTTGTACACTCTGAAATTGACCTTTAACAAATATTATGTAATAGCCACTCTGCCAGCAAGGCAGGCACAGGAGCTATACTACCAACTCCTATCTAGGCTAAAAGATGAATCCTCAGAGGCTGCAGAGGCACAAATTGCTTTAGGAGTAGGACAGCAATGGTGGCTTAGGAAGGCACCAGCAGTGCAGCGATTCTAAGTGTAAACCGGACTATGAAATTGCACAATTCTCCCTTCATTCTTCCACTGCATTTAGAGCACTGGCATCTACCTTGTCTGTTATTTCCCTTTTACATCCCTTCCACATTAATTTAAAAAAAAATGCAGGAAGGAAGGAAAAGGAAAGACAAGGGAAGACAAGAAGGAAGACAAGAAGGAAGACAAGAAGGAAGACAAGAAGGAAGACAAGAAGGAAGACAAGAAGGAAGACAAGAAGGAAGACAAGAAGGAAGACAAGAAGGAAGACAAGAAGGAAGACAAGAAGGAAGACAAGAAGGAAGACAAGAAGGAAGACAAGAAGGAAGACAAGAAGGAAGACAAGAAGGAAGACAAGAAGGAAGACAAGAAGGAAGACAAGAAGGAAGACAAGAAGGAAGACAAGAAGGAAGACAAGAAGGAAGACAAGAAGGAAGACAAGAAGGAAGACAAGAAGGAAGGAAGGAAGGCAGGAAGGAAGAAACGATCTAAGACAAGCCATAATTCTTTTGCATGAAAGGTGAGGAATATCTCACCGCTCCTGGAAATATATCTTCCTGAACTGACAGTTCCATGTGGTTTAATCTGAGGCAAATAAAGGTAATATTACAAGGAAAATGAGAATGTCTGCACTTCGCCTCCATCAGCAGGGAATTTGGTTACAAAGGAAAAGAAAAAATGAACGAAAGTAGCCAATATTAATGCTAATGATGATCAATACTCTTGTTATATTTTAACTTATTTTAGCTAGCTAGAGGGGAACAAAAGCAGACACATTGAAAAACTGCAGGCAAAAAAAAAAAAGCTTACTTTGCCTTCATAGCATTTTATTAGTAGTATTTAAACATGAATACTTTCTCCCTAGATGATTCAAAAAAAGCAGCCTATATTCAGAGGTAGGGTCGTCATTTCATGCAGTGTCATCAAACCACTTCGCTTTGTTATCACATAGCATTAGAAAAATAGCTGGATCAAGGTGCAAAGGCAGCTTCATCTAACACTGCTGATGCAAAAGCACATGTAGAGCTACAGCTTAAGAACCTGAGCCCAGAGGAATTCCTCTAGGATACTGAGCCTCCAAATTTACACAGATACTTAGCTTGCCATGAATTATCCTTTGTGCAGGATCAATCCTCTAACAAGACAGGATATTCTGCAAGGAATCTCTTGAGAGTAACGGGCCTTTCCTTTGAACCTTGGAGAGTCTGTCCTTCAATAAATAAACTTTAAAAAAACTATTCTAGTACATATCCATGCAGAGAAATATATAAATAAAAAGATGAATTGGGTTTTCCCCAACTGCACCCTTTCACAGCCCAGTCTTCTGAACAGCTACATGAATTCTTGAGAAAAATCCAAGAAAAATTACGAGACTTTAACAAAACAGTCACTGATGTGTAAATGGATGCTTGACTGAAGCCAAGCAGCTGAGACATTGAAGATGGAATAGGAGAAAGGAATAGAGGACGCCAGCAACAACTAGGGCTAAGGGAAAGTCAGATTTTTATTTCATTTTTATCTGCAGCAAATAGCAAACTTCTAAGATAAGTAAATATTCTGAAATGAGTAGCAAATTTTTCAGATTTTCTTATCACAGTGAAAACACAAGAAATGACACACTTCCTAAGAAAACAAAGTTGGGATTCAGTGCCAAGACTCCAGGATCATCTGTGAATTCCAGACTGTCTTCTTACAGGACTGATGGGGTGCCCTCAAACCTAAAAGCCTCCTCTGAGAAGGGCTACCTGCAGCGGTGGGAGCCAGAATGCTCCCAAGATGGGAAGCCTGGAAAACCCACCTGTTTTGTCCTTCTGTCCCAACAGAGCAAGTCTGGAAGTTCAAAAGTCCTCATTCCCTCGACAGTCCACGTGGTAGCCTCAGCTTCAAAGTTGGAAGCTCAGCAAGGTGACCCTTATGATCAGTGTCTCAGCCTAGTTAGAGCTGCCTTTGTGGCATGTTAGCAATGCTAAGAGGAATCAGAGCTACCCTGGGCAGCTCTCTTCCCTTCTACCAAGGGAACCATCCACCTGCCCAACTATTTATGTGCGTCCTGTGCTGTCCTGGTGTGGCCAGGGCCGTATGAACCTTGCCATCTTGGCAGCTGCTTTGCTGGTTACTTACCACACTTTCACTCTTAGGGTTTTCAAAAAATACTCAACTAAGAAAGATCTATCATGCAGTCTCCAGCAAGTTTTAACACCGCATGGATTATCAGGGTAGTTCTTTGTCAAGGCACCTGATGACTACTCAGACAACACGTCAGCTCCCATGGCAGCAGAGCCACAGGCACTGCAGCATTTGTGCTCTTCTCAGGTGACCACCACTTCACTTGGAGTACCCGCGCTGCGTTTTTTAGCTGTAAGTAGCATTTTTGATTGAACTACAGTAACACAGATCTCTGTGTAAGAAGATTTCCATCATACCGAGTATTAGCATTTTCCTCATTATTTTCTATTTGTCTAAATAGTTTGGAATAGTTTTCAGTCAACTCTTTCTACTGCTCCTGACATCAGAGCTGAACATTACAGAAATAAGGCCAGCTCAGACTAGTACTTCACCTTCTAATACCACTTCAGGTTTCAAAAGAAACTTTCCTGTTTCCACAGGAGTTCACACCTAGCAATCACTATTCCAAAAAACATATCTTACTGCTATAATTCTTTTTTCTTTATAAAAGTTTAAAAGTATAAGTAAAGGTCATATGCTAATTTGACATTTCAAAATCATACTCAAGACTGAAGCTTCATAAAAATAAGTTTGATTATGACACTTGATGTATTCTACATACAGAAACAGCTCAAAATTACTTTATGTAGTAAGTTTTTTTGGGGGGAGGGGACTAAGACATAATTTTAAATGACCCTAAAGCAGAGGAGAAAGTTTAGCCAAAGGACTTTATCATCCTTCTATTAAAATAAGCAGGTGTACTAATAAAGTACTTTTGAAAAATTCTTGAGCAACTGCTGTTCTCATTATACCAAATTGCACCAATAAAATGCAATCGGAACTGAAAAACAATTCTGCTTTGCCAATGTACTGATAGTAAAATGCACTTTGACCTTTTTTTTTGGTGTCTGTGAATTTTCAACACATCAACACAAAAAAGTCAGAAAAAATAAAAATTTTCCTGTTAAATTAGTTATCTTTACTCAGATTCTGCCTTAGAGGATTCCTAGAACTGGCACTAAAATATCTGATGGCTGGCTGGGGACACCTGGGATTTTCTGAGTGATCAGAAATCATAAGAGGTTCTTTAAATAATGAATCAAGCATAACAAGTCAATATTGGCATTTAAAAGATGACCCAGAAATTATCAGCTGTTAATACTAACATGAGATTTCTGAGTTAGGAATGCACTGGGAAGCTATATTGAACCTTCTCTTGGAAAAAAAACCTTACAGTTTCCATTTGGTTGCACATGCTACCAAAGTACACTTCTAGCATAGTCACAGGATTTTATCACCAGAGGGTTTGAGAAGTAGCAGAAAAAAAATATATTTATACAGAGCACAATCCTGTAACTACATTAGACCTGATCAGGTATTATTGAGACCTTAATCTTCAACTCTTGATCTCCAGTTTGACAAGCTGGGATCACGACTGCAAGGGCCTTCCAGCAGAGTAGTCCGCCCTGCGCCACGCTCAGGCTGACGTCCCAGCTGCAGGCATGAGCAGCCAAGCGTCTGAGCACCACAGCTCAGAAGGGAAAGAAGTCTACACCTTGCAGAGACTCGACTGGAAAGAAGAGAATAAATAGGTCTTTCTTGAATGCCTTGATGAGGATCATTCCCTTAGAAAGATTCTGATGATTAGCTCAAAGGAAGGGAAAGGGTTCTCTAAATTTGCTCACGTTCTTCTTCTTTTGCAGTTAAAAGATAGTGAAGAGACATTCATAGGAGTGGCTCTAGAAAAGACGGCATCTTAATCTCTTGTGCTCTTTTAAAGAGCACAGAGGAAAAAAAACAAAACACACACAGCCGTCAAGATTTGATGACATACTTGATTCTGATAAACTTCATTTAGTACTGGGCGAAACATCCTTGGGAGGGGAGGTAAATGCTACATGGGAACTCAGAAGCCCTACATAGCAACTATCTTCTAAAAGCAAAAAGAGAATCTTATTTCCCTTTTATATGGAGTTACATTTGCTTATGTATCATGTATTGGGAGACTGTGCATTAATACTTGTTTAAGAAAGTTAAAGTAAATAAATATTTTGCCTGACAACAACCCTCTCTATGACAGTATTTTTTTTAGATTTTTTTGTTTTAATCTCCATAACGCTCCGGTAAGCAAAACACTGTATTGAACAATAGTACAAAGAGTGGCTCTCCCAATAAGACACCGACAAGTTTTTAATCTTAATTATAATTATAAAATTTATTATAAAAGATAGTTTACTAACATCTAAAGTTTTAAATAAAATTTTGATAGCCCATTACTAGCAGAAGTGAACTGAATTTTAAAAAAGCATACAAGGCATTTACTCCCCATTATAAACAACCACAGCTCAGGAGATTGCCATCAGGAAAGTCGGCTTGTTCACCAGCTCTGGTTCTATGGCTGCAAACGAATAAGAGGCAGAGCTTCACAAGTCTCAAAACAAATTTAAGAATAGCAAAGAAACTATAAAATGCATCTTTTAAAAAAAAGTGAGTTAAAACACAAGACTCACTTGCATAACTTAGTTTTTCAAGAACATAATGAAATAGAAATTATATTTAAATTCTGTTAAAATTTCAGTTAAAAATAATGGTTTAATACACAGAATGTGTAAGATGCTGAGAGCTTAACTCCATACACAGAAAGACTGAATTGCTCATTGTTTTCAAACTGTAATTTTATATAAAATGTGCTCAGCCAACAATTCATGTACCAATTAACACAAGCACTGCTCCTGTTATTTCTTCAGAGGCAGACAAACAGATACAAACATGTAGCAGGATATGCTGTCTTTACAATTATTTTCGCTCAAAATCTATTTATTTGCAAACATCAACCTTCTTTGGGGAAACATATCCACTTTAGGACTATTTACTTCTCCTGTCACTCTTTAAAAATAATGCGTTACCATCCAAGCATGATACTGGAGCACTTATGATGCTCAGATTTGTGACAGCTGCAATAAGTATATAAAAAACAGTTTTGTTTTTTGCTTTTTTTCCAGTAGTTTGGAAAATAAATCAGGGCTGGCCTTGCACTCTAATGTTAGTAATTAGTTATTTTACTAAAGTCAGAATAAAGGACCAACTTGTACAAATGCAGATACTATAAGTATTCTGCCACTTCAAGAATTTTAACTGAAATGCAAATTTTTTTTTTCTTTCTTTCTTTTTTTTTTTTTTGTACCTTCCGAGTGCCCTAACAGTAATAAAAGCAAGTTCTAGAGCCTGCTGGGAAGGAAGGAAATTTCTGAGTTACCCTGAAAGCCCCAAATCAGTTTTCATCCTGTAGAACAGTAAAATAATCAATGTGCTGAAACTTCAGAACTTCATTCCCCCAGCTGGTCCAGCCAGGCTGTAGGTTGCGGGCAAACAACTCCAGACATTCTGCATCTGGCTTGACAAATTCTGCCAGAACCTCTGTGCAAAAGAAGAAAAAAAAGATGAGGATAACAATGAAAAAAGGTAGAAATAAAAATAATAATAAGCAAATGAAAAACAATCTCCCCTATGCTGTTAGTAGATGAAAAAAAAGGGAATGTTTCATTAAAAAATGGAGACACAGCAAATTAATTTCAAGGTTTTAATCAACCAGCTTGACTATTTATAGTCAGAAAGTCATTTGAAATACATGCCCTTGAGATTTTGAACAATACTGTCAAGGCCTTCAATAGCCTTGATTTATTGTTTTTCATTTAGAGAAAAGGAATGAGGATTTATTTCAGCATCTACATAGATGACTTCTGAATTTTTCACTATTACCAACCACATATCTCCTAAAGACTTGACTCAGCTCCTACAACAGAGAGACAACAATTCTAAAAAGTGAAAATAGATTAAAAAAACACAATAAAAGATCCTGCTTTGATTAAAGTATTTATTGATGACAACTGTTAAAAGTTAAAATAAGAAATATCAGTTTAAATCAGCATAGCTCTCAAAGGGCTATAAAAATTAAGGGACTTTTCCTTTCATCAGCCTGGCAACTGAATAAATATCTATATAACTATGTTCTTTCATTCAGTAATATAAACTCAAATTTTCTATAATTGGGCATTTATACTGCTCTAAAAATAAAATAATAATAAATAGAAACCTATCATTAACATCAATTGTGTCACTGATTATGAGTGGTATTCTGGGAGTGAGAGAAAAAGACCTGGGTTATTGCATTTCACCTGAGAAGTACTACTGCAAATACAGTTACTGTTAAATAGGTTACTTGTCATACAGATTCATTTAGCTTGTGGGTGAATCAGAGAAATTCTTAACAAGGTTTCAGGAAAACACTACAAAAATATTATATATATTAAAAAAAAAAAAAGTAAAGCAAAGGTTTAAGGAATAGAGCAAGATAACAGAGTAGGAAAATCTGAGAAACATCTACAAAAGGAACATGGGATGTAAGGGGTTAATTCTGTGGCTGACAAAGAACAAAACCCAAGAAATCACTCTCCTTTTCCAGAGGAAATCTTATTCATTTTTTTTCCACAAATTTATGAGAAGTTTCTTCATTTTTGTAGCTCAAATTACATAAATCCAGTACTATATCACTCAACTTGGTCTCTTCAAACTTGATCATTTCGGAAAGCAGAAATACATCTAATCAACACACATCAGAGCATAAGACAACATGGTTTTTTTGGGGGGTGCAATCCCAGCTTTTTGCATCAGGTTTGCCAGGCACAGAATCTCTTTGTTAAATCGCAGTTGCTCATGGATTCCTCCTGCTGCAGAAATAGGAGCATCCACTTCACATTCTCGTAGGTGGCAGCCCACCCCAAATGCATTTCCTACCTACACCACTGCTTCCTCAAAAGCTTCAGCCCATTCAAAACGTATTCTCAAATACTTTGTGACGGGTGGTTCCAGACCTTCTTATATTTTGATACAGCACATGCATCTATCTTCCTCCTCCAACTTTCAACAAATGTCAAGAAAATAGCACAGATGGGTTATCATCACGGCAGCTTTTAATCTGGAGAATACTACAGCCAGCAGGAATCTTATTTCAAAAACCTGTTCCTTTTAGGGGCAAACTAAAACATTTAAACAAATCTCACATTTGCAGGGAAGAGTCTTGGAGGTTTCAAGCAAACCGTATATTCTGATGGAAGACTTGTAACACATTGCTACACTGCTGTTTGGTGCCATCAGAGTCCACCAAATTAGATACTACTTGTCCTGCTTTCGTAACATTTTGAAAACCCATCATAACTAAAATATAATGCAGTAAAATGTATCGTTCTTTTTCCAAGCTCTATTCAAGAATTGCTGAGGCACAACTTGCTGCCAACATTTTAAGAAAGGTATTCCAAAAAACCCATTCTCTGGACATGTTGGAGAGTTGGGCAGAGAGAAATCTCATGGGATTCAACAAGGACAAGTGCAGAGTCCTGCACCTGGGGAGGAATAACCCCAGGCACCAGGACAGATTAGGGGTTGACCTGCTAGAAAGCAGATCCGCAGAGAGGGATTTGGGAGTCCTGGTTCACCACAGGTTACCTGAGAGGCAGTAGTGCGCCCTTGCGGCCAAGAAGGCCAACGGGCTCGTGGAGGGAGGGGGTCCTGCCTGCCCCTCTGCTCAGCTCTGGTGAGGTGGGACCTGGAGTATTGGGTGCAGTTCTGGGCTCCCCAGGACAAGAGGGACGTGGAGCTTCTAAAGGGGGCCCAGCGTAGAGCAACGAAGATGATTAAGGGACTGCAGCATCTATCATATGAGGAAAGACTAAGCAAGTTAGGACAGTTTAGCCTGGAGAAGATTGAGAGGGGATCTTAACATGTAAAAATACGTGAGGGGAGAATGTAAGGAGGATGGGCCTTCTCAGTCGTGGCCAGCAACAGAATAAGGGGTAATGGGTATAAATTGAAACACAACAAGTTTCATCTCCAGATAAAGAAGAATTTCTTTACAGTTAAGGTGGCAAAGCCTTAAGGCACAGGCTGCCCAGAGAGGTTGTGGAGCTTCCTTCTCTGGAGATCTTCAAAGCCCACCTGGATGCCCCCCGGTTCCACGTGCTGTGGGTGTCCTTGCTTGAGCAGGGGGTTGGACTAGATGGTCTCTGAAGGTTTCTTCCAATCTCAACCATTCTATGATCTAAATCTATGATTCTATGTTGCAGGAAGATGTACTTTTTTTCCACAAAACAGAAGGGAGATATTGCAGAATGCAAAGCTTCAAACCTTTCAGTAAGCTCTATGTGAGCAGACCCTGACATCCTTAAGACATTCTTTTGACCTGAGTGGCCATAAGACCATGCAGAGCTATTTGCAGGGATTAGACACTTTATGCGACCTTCTTCCTTCTACATAAAAATGAAGTAGAATCATCTTACGGGTTATATCGGCATCCAGGGAAGAAAGTAATAATTTAAGCATGAAAGTTTCATTAAAAGCGCATAAATGTCAATATGTATTCTGAAAACATAGAGATTAAAAATATCATCTCAACACGCAATATTGTAATCAAACATAGTTACTACTAAGCACAAAACACTTCCACATCTGAGAGAAAAATCAAAAACAAACAACAAACCACTCCTTAGTTGACTCAACAACAGGGATAAATTATTCTCAAAGAGAATTTGGCTAAAGATTGCTTGGCCAGAAAACAAAAAGATGTAGCCAAGGAATAGGCTATTTCAGCAAGAAACAAGATTCTGCCAATTTTTGAATCAGTTTTATCATAGAATTTAAAAAGGAAGACCCAGGAATCTCTCTCTCTCCTACTCCCAGAGAGATAGTAATTCAGAACAAGCCTTTTGAAGAAACAGAGCCAGATCACATATAATTCAAGATAACATTAGAATATGATTTTTCATTGCTTGGATATGGGTATTTACATAATCACATCAGGCAGTAACTTTCACTGCAATGGAAATTAGCATATGAAGAGGGCAATAATGTGGTAGTATTTTGTTGGCATAAAATCTCATTATATTGGTTTCCTTGAACATCAACTTCTCCTATTTTAAGTTATAAATTATAGTCTTTTTGCTAGGGTTTTTTATGGCTTTTATATCATCAAAAGGCTATCTGAATACACACAAGGATCTGACTTGAAGCCCTTAAGCAAACTCTGCAGTTTCTCCCCTGACAACAAGTGAGAGGACTTGCATCAGCAGGAAGATTAAATACTTAAATACAAAATAGTATTTTGTTGTTATTGTTTGCTTTATTTACAATTATTTCCTTTCATTTACTGATAAAACTAACAATAAATAATTTAAACATATTATTCATGATCACTTGCGGGTGTTATAAACCCTAAGAGGGCAACTTAGACATTTAGGTATCTGATGCCCTAGGATACGCAAAGCCAGCACACACTAAGGGTCACAACACAGGCCTTCTGGGAAACCCACTTTCTTCTGGGATGCAAACAGGACATCAGGCAGGATACCTGCTACATCCCAAACATGCATCTTAGATGCAAGCTGTTAAAAATGTTCTAAAAGGCAAAGGAAGGAACTATTTTTGAGACAAGCAACTGCTTCACGTTATCTTTTGAAATTCTGTTACCTACACAGCAAGTTCTGAACAGCAAACTGGGTATATAAAGTGAAAATTACTTTGTGGGTTTTTATTGTCCCATTTGTGAGCCATGAAAGGGAGAACATTTTGCAGCACACCTCCCAAAGAGTTTGCAATGTGGAGGCCCTTATTACCCAGTTTGTCTAATCCCTATTTGGAGTAAGACCAGAAAAAAAAAAAAAATGAGAAGCTCGGGCAAAATAACTGGTTTAGCACCCCTGCATCTTTCCCGATTTTCAAGTTAAACTACATGTCAGTACTCTCATGGATAATTCTAATAGTAGCAGATTGCAAGGTACATAAGAAAAACAAAATACATTTTCCTTTTACTGGCAGGAAACCTTTATTACACAGCCTAATATGGTTCAGACTTCCCATAGGGGGTTTAACCACTGTTTCCCACTGTACTCTTTTGCTGGAAAACATAAAGGGGTTAGAACATGCCTTAGAATTGAGCCTAAGGTTTTTGGACATACTTCTACATGGACATATTACTTCTAGCAATAAATGCATTAAATATTGGAGGAGAGACAGCTATAACAAGACAAATCTATAAGACAGAAGAAGGGAGGAAAAGACATTTGAAGTTCAATATTGCTTCATGTCTATGTTACAGAATACCTTCCAGGTTTTCTAAGAGCATCGCTGAATTGAATTAGGAAGAAAACCTGCTGTTATTTGAATCAAGCCCATGAGTGATAAAATTTCATTTTAATGCATTTGCATAAAGCAGTTTAAATACATTTACAATGACATATTAAAGCTCTAAGCATTAAACACAGCACATGCATCAAAAACCCCTACAGTTGCGATTTCATAGTTAAATGCACTGCAGGAACCCAAATGTCCCTTTTTGATGGCTTGCTTTAATTTGCATCTTCCTCTTCCCAGAGAGAGATAAACTATTATATTCAGTCATTAAGTGGCTACATATGTACCAACATACAGATTTTATAGCAGTAACAAGAAATAAAGTGCCAGGCAGCATCAGTAAATACTAATATTTTTGGCTTTGTTACTACTTAAACAAAGCATAAAGAACATGTGTGACTCATCAAGTGTCCTTCTCCCTCACTGCCAAACCTCTGATTCTGTTCAGTTTTCTTCTGAACCACACTGGGACGTAGCTCAGCTGCTCTCTAGTGGCCAAGAATATTGAACATTAAAGTGATACCCTTCACAATACTGATGTCAGAATATCTGTTACCAGGTTTTGTTTTATAGTCTACATTTCATTCCATGATCCTATTCTGAATGAAGCTGCCAATAATGTAGATGAACATGTATCTTTTTTTTAAATGTGCAAATCATTGAAACAGTTCAATAGTAAATTTACTCATTAGGAATATAAATACTGCACAATGATATCAAATCCTGGCATTTAAGTGGAGACTCAAGATATACATACCTAAAAACCAGCACAACCTTTATTTCAAACCCATTCAGGGATATGATTTAAGGGACATATCAATATAGTTTCTAGATTCGGTACCACAAAAAGGAAGCACCCCAAGGACCACTCTGGCACTAGCTATCTCTATAACACACAAGCTGCTGTGCTGCACCCTTGGATATCTCACAAGTTTCCTGTTTGTGTCCAAGTGTATTTCTAAGTATTGGTTTTCTGAATGGGCCCTTCATGGCTACCTCACAAATCACTACCCTACCCTTAGTTTAAATAAACACAAATACTTCTTGCACTCAACCTAATTCTTAAAGATGTAGCAACAGAACAGCAGTCAGATCCTCCTGGAACTTTTTTTTTTTTAAACTTAATATATGTCTATTACGAGTCTTGGAATAGGTATACATATGGAAGCCCAAAATGCAAATTTTAAACCCTTCCTAGAAGTATTAAAACAACTGCTAAAACTAGCATCCTAACTGAAGCCTGTTCTTTGGGAACAGGCTAAGGAAAGCCTGTCAGGGCAACGAAAGGAACATACCCAGGGCGTGCCACAGGCTACGACTTGCTTCCTCTGACAGCAGTGTGCATTTCTTCTACCTGCTTTCTCTGACATAAATACAGAGCACTACATGCATCTGGAATATCTGCAGATCTGCTGAGACTTTTCCCCTTGGAGGAAAATTCTTCCCTTGGGGGATGAAAAACCACTTGTGACAAGTATTAAACACACTGCTTGTTTTATCATTGTAAGGAACTTAGGTACTATGATGGTAAAAGAAGTAGGACTACCTGTTGAGAAAAGTAGCCAAAAGTAGATTTTCACCAGAACAATGGGCATATAGAAATGCATGATACAAACTTTCAAATCCTTTGGACTAAACCCTGGGAAAAGCCGCAATTATTCATACTCATTCTAACTAGTTGGTTGAGGTCATTGCATCAATTCCAGTAAAATAAATATGGCTTCTGGGAAATTAATTAGGTATGTTTTATTTCCTGCAAATTGTTAGCAGTTTTTAAAAAAAAGTATTATTTTTTTGTGTTTAAAGACACATCTGTACTGCACATGTATAAGCAACTCTTGCAAAAATAAATATCTTTCTGCATGGCATTAAAAAAAAGAATACTTTTGTGAACTATGTAAGAGATACTTAATTTTATATAGTCCCAAAGACATTTCTCCCAAGAAAGAACTCCAAGTCATTTGGGATATCTTCCTACATACAGATTTATAATCATTTCTGCAAGTTCCCCAATATTAAAAGAGAGCAACTTCTTTTTTACCTACCTATCCAAGCATTCACACAAGAATTCACACGGTGAATTTCTACTCTTTATACTCAGAGACAAAGATTTAGGTGTCTGAGGTTTTTAGAAATGCTGAGAATCAACAAGTCCTACTGAGCAAAAGCACTTGGCATGCAGAAAGTAACTTTTCATGTACAAAGACACCTGATTCTAGGTATTTAATTTCAGATATCCAAGCATAATGTCCTACAGAAATATTACACTTGAGCATTATCACAAACATACCAGTAAGAGGGGGCTTATGTGAATGCAGACTGCAGGGCACGCTGACAATTAACTTATGGTCTGGAATTGGAAGTACCTCTTCAGATTTCCTGCTGTATAAACCAGAACAAGATTAATGTGAGAATGAACACCACAAAATGTAAGGCAGTCTGAGGCTTTCATGGAGCTAGTTCAGATGGGAGGTAAAATACAGAATGCTCATTCACAGTCAAACTTCAGATAAGTCTGACAGAAGTTAAAAGTTGCTCAGCTATAATGTTGGAAGTATTTGACTAAAAGGACAGCTTATGAAATACTGAGGCTTTAAAGGCAACAAGGCTAGTAATAAACATCTGAAGAGATGAAGAACAATCAACACATGCCTGTTGGATTTCACCTGCAGAAAAACACCAACATCCCCAAAATGCCTTCAGCTTGTGTCAGGGACTTATGGTCTAACAGAACCTGGCAGCAAAAGAGGCTCTGCCCATGTACCCTTCATGTGAGCCAGTTCCCCAATACAGGCACATGTAAGGACAAACAGCAAAATCTATTTCCACATTTCCATCCTTTAATCTCTTTAGAGAGTTTTCCTCATCCCAAAGCTATCAACACTCTTTCTAGTTAAAAAAAAAAAAAAAAAAAATCAACCAGAAGATGATATCAAGATCATGGGACATTACATAGCATTACACCATTACACCAGTGACACATACAAAGAGAATTCTAGCAGCCCCCCCCAAAATACATTTACTATAATAGTCTGTCATACCTTAAGGCTTCCTCTATGCTTCCTTGAACTCTCCCCAATACAAGAACTTCATAGGGCTTTTTGTGGGAAGAATCCAAAGGAAATACAAATTCTCCATATCTGGTAATCTAACACAAAGGAGTTAAAAATACACAGGGGAAAATTCTCACATCCCTTTTTTTCTAATTAGATTTTTTTCCCATTCCTTAGTCCCCAAGAAAGCAACAAAAGCAGTAGGGAACTTACTTTTACCCAGTGCCACTCAGCAAGTGTTTTCACAGACCAATGTGGATAAAGTTCATCCTTAACAAACCTTAAGTGCTTCTGTCTATTAGTCACCCACGTGACTACAAGACAATTTGGAGCAGCTAGTGCTGACACAGGAATCTGCTTGATTTGCCAGGAAGACAGGTAGCCATATCTATGTGCCAAAACAGAGAGAAAGCAAGTTATCACACACCAATAATATAAACATTGAAGAAAATAATAAAACGGGATAAAGAAATTACATGCCTGGGACACTTTCAGAAATACTTCCCAACAGCATAAAGATACTGCAATGATGGGTACAGGATGCCACCTAGTGGCTAAATCTGCTGGATCCCGAGATAAAAATCTTTATCTACATATTTCTCTTCCATTGCTGCAAATAATTTTTGGCAGAAATTCTGATTATGAAGAAACCCAACAGACCACAATTAATTCAAGAGCTATCATTTATGGCTCAAAATTTTCACCTCTGCCATAACAAAGCTACTTAATTGAAATAGCTCTTTTTACTGGAATCCACGTAACCTTATTCACTTTTTATAAGATATAATCTCTCTTCTGAGTGAAAATGACAGGACAGCCACTTACAAGTGCAACACTAATTTGACTGCTGAGTTAAAAGATCATAAAAGAGCAATCATTTCTCAAGCTGAATGTAAAAGTCACTCAGGATTTGAAGTTACCACTCACTGTCAAACTTCTCTGGGTTATTCAGAACAGTTCCACATATTTTTGGTTAACTCTGCTCTATGGTTGTGACTGCAATATTTTTTATGGACTCTCTCCTGCTGTACGTTATTAGTGAGCTAGTGATGGGAGAACCTAGGCACACTGCAGCATCAACAGACAGTGACACATGGCCTGCTGGAATCCACAGCTCATCATCCAGGTACTGAGGATCCCTGTGCAACGCGATAATGAGAACAGTGACAAAAAGGAGTGTAGATAAAACCAAGAAATACTTCCTGGACTAGATCCTAGAGAAAACAAGTGCTTCACGTCTGGGTTATGGAGGGGGGAAAAATAAAATATCCATGAAGAAGGTAGTTGCTTGTTTAGCACTACACAGACTTGTTGCTTAGAATACGCAGCAACAGATACTTGGGTAGTTGTGGAACTATACCTG
Organism: Crypturellus undulatus; assembly: GCA_013389825.1. Lineage (NCBI taxonomy): Eukaryota > Metazoa > Chordata > Aves > Tinamiformes > Tinamidae > Crypturellus > Crypturellus undulatus. Next base: position 107,408 of record VWPW01006732.1, on the reverse strand, counting down.
CAAAAATACAGGGTAAGAGGGCTATTCTCCTTGGTTTTGAAGGTTAAAAAGCAGAGCAATAAAAAAAATACACTTAAAACACTTATTCTCCTGCATTGCATCACCATAATTCTAACATAAACAGAAATAAGATTTCTTACTACCATACACATTTCTCTCAGAGTATGCAGTGCTTTTAGTATCTGAAAAAAAAGTGAGAAAAGGTGAGCCAACAGTCAGCACAGGTATCTGTGACTGAATGAGCAACTGAACTGTCTGGAGTTCTATGCTGAAATCACAAATGGATTTTTGTTTTATCAAGCGAATCTAACGAGTATGAATATAGCAGTGTCTGAACAGCAAGACAGGACAGTGGTAGTGATAGCTCTGCCACCTTCAGACTATTTTATAAGGAAAGGAGGAACAGGCTGTTTGGCCTATGCCTGTGAATAGCTAAAATTTTCCTTAATTACTTGCATAGGTAAGAATTACACTCCAATGAGTTTAAGTCCAAATTTCTAGAGGCTTTTGTAGGGCTTTCAAAGGAAGACCTACTAACTAACCTCTTTTTCTTTGAATTATGTTGCCATAATGTTTCAATAGGTACAGCAAAAGTAGACAACAGTATTCCAGAAAGTTGTCTGGCCACATTTTCTGCTTGCCCTTCTTTCACATAGATGTGATTCTGTGGTCATCAGGAGAACCCTACTGGCATAAATTTGATGTGCCTCAGTGGAGAGGTCCAGAAAACTTCAGGTTAATGAATTCATAAACCACAGTACTCAGGGCCAGCTCCTATTACACTGGAGGAAAAGTGATAATGCAGCAGTAAAATCCTTTTATTCCCATCAGACTGAAGAAGATCTAAAACTTCTAAATCAATCTTCTAAATCTTTCTTCAGTCCTGGAAATACTTACACTTGCTGTAGTGAGCTTTATGGGCACTAAAGTAACAACTAATATAAAACAAGTATTGAAGGTCCCCCAGGACCAGGTACTGACTCCAGATTTTTCTTTTAAGTATCTCTAACACTCTCTCACCAGGTGGGTAATTCAAGATCCAATCTTGCATATATTAGTTATATGAAAGATCCAAAACATTTCAGTGAAATCCCTGTGAGATTGTATAGACTTAAAAGATAGGCAAGTGCCAAAATATTTGCTATTTTAAGTTACAGTCTTGCACATATATTGGTCTTGGATTGCTTCAGTACACTCAAAAGCTGAACTATACCCATGTAAGTAAAGATGATAAAGTTTGTTTGGTTTCTGTTTTAAAAGGCATAATAATACAAACTTAAAGCAAAATCTACCTGTTACTCCTTTTAACAGATTTATTTTCCCATGGTGGATCCATCACAATTACATCATATTTTCTCTTGCCTGAAAAGGAAAATTAGAAAAAAAAAGTCTTAAAACAAAGCATACATTAAATCTACTGGCTAAAAACAATAAAGGTTTAGCTACCCAACTACTACAGAGAACACTTACATAGCAGAGTATGTAAATACACTTACAATTCAGCAGTGGCTGTAAACATGAAATATCAGATAAAAGGAAATTGCTTTTTGGTGGCACCAAGTACTTCTGGCCCATTAACACAATCATCTTTGCACAGCTGGAGTTGTTTTCTATAACACACGAATGCAGATCCTGCTCCGAAAGCAAGGTTTTGTCATCTATTGCTCGTACAGCTTCATAGTCACTGTCATTTATAGCTGGAAACTGCTTTGCCATTTCACATAATTCGGCCAACCCACAGCCCATGTGTCCTGGAACAATATTCTTGCTACAACTGAGTTTTGTAGTAGCGCAGTGAAGAAATCCACTTTTGAGTCCTTCTTGGACTAAATGCAAAGTGCCTTCCCAAATTAGCTCCCTTATCTGTAAAAAGATACAAAGGAAGAAAAAATGGTCTTTCAAACATTTACAGGACATGAATCAAAGCACACTTTGAATCTGCAGACTGGGAGAAAGATCCTTGCTAAATATTGAAATCATTGATAGTAGGCATGAATTAAAACACAGGAAATTCCATCTCCATGTGAGGAAGAACAACTTTCCGGTGAGGGTGACAGAGCCCTGGAACAGGCTGCCCAGACAGGTTGTGGAGGCTCCTTCTCTGGAGATCTTCCAAACCCTCCTGGATGCCACCCTGTGCCACGTGCTCTGGGTGTCCCTGTTGGAGCAGGGGGGTTGGATTAGATGATCTCTAGAGGTCCCTTCCAACCTCAACCAGTCTGTGGTTCATGCCTCAAAACCTAAAAGGGCACACAAACAAGGTTCCACACTTTTCAGGGTTGGGAGTGGCTTGGGGGAGGTGGCAATATCATTAGAAATCTGGAAAAATAGAGAGACTGCTGAATAAAATGCTTCCTAAACTGAGGTAGATTCGAATTCTAAATAAATCTATTTTTCAAAATTATTCCAGAGGTCTGAATAAGTGTCAAAAGAATCTAAATTCACTTTTGGAGCTACAACCTTTAACATAACAAATGCATTAGAAAAAAAAATATTCTAATCTGTAAACAGTACCAGAAGCTAACCAGGATCATTGAATTTTCGGAAATATGGAGAGGTTTTTTTTTGCACATTCACCAAAAAAAAAAAAAACTTTCAAAGTTAAAACAGCCTCTAGAAAAATCTAACTTTTCTCCATTCTGTCTCTTATTCCTATTGTTGCCTGCCTTTAATTTAGTTCAAAGGTTTTCACACTCAATCTTATGCTTAAGAATGAACTACAAAGTTCTACCATTCTTCACACATATACCTTATATGTAAGAATAATTACAGGACCCCCACACTATAACGCAGCAAACTACATGTTTACTATGAGTTTGTGGCTATGCAACAAAAAGCAAAAGCAAGTTGTTTACTTAACAGTCCATGAAAAACAGAATTAAACAAAAAGCCAAGTATGACTACTGACGCTATCGGAATGAAAAAAAATGAAGTGTAGGTCCTAGTTTAAGTTCATATCACTACCCAGGAAAGTTGTATGTACACATCAAACACTCTCTGCAGATTACAATTCCAAGATATATTATTATGCTTTACTAGTTCCAAGATATATTATTATGCTTTTACCAGTACACCACAAATATGAGTCTAGAAAGAGACCCAACTTCTAATTAATTTGTGATGATTCATTTGTATAAATATCAAAATGTAAAATATCAGGTGGAAAAAACAAGTCTTTCTCAATAGTGGAAGTGAGACATGCTGGAGTACTTTTGGTCACAGAAGTATGGAATAACCCCAACATAGTACTCTGATATGCAAAAGATGACTATATCTTCAGAACAGTTCGCACTGCTTAGTTAAAAGTAAAATTCATCACTATATAATGCTCAGTGAGGCATAATAGTTAAAGACACTGTGAACATTGTGAATGTCCTTTGTAGCTCAGGCATAATAGTTAAAGACACTGTGAACATTGTGAATGTCCTTTGTAGCTCTTTGAAATTTCTCAGCTACAGTCTGACATCTATTTTGTAGGTTAACTACATATAAAATATTTCATTTCAGGACTGGAGAGATGACCATCTGATTAATGGAACAAGCTACAAGAAGGGGACTCATATGCTACCACATCTTGCCTTCCATATACTGCTGGTACCATGTACCCACAAAACACACCTTCGTTCAAACTCACCTTTGTATGGTATTCTAACGCATCCACTTCACCTTGGTTGAAGGCACATTTTCTTTTGCGTTTCTACAGAAGGGGCAAACAGGAAAAATAAACAAACCATGACACTCGAAAGAAAAAAAAAACATATCAAATTACTTAATTAAAATATCAACTCAAAATTGGAAAAAAAAAGTCGGTGTCTATCACAAGTATATATCTATTAAGAAAAAAAAAAAACATGATTTTAAAATCTCTAGGTTGTTACAAGCATTCTGAAGACACAAGAGCTTAACAAAGCTATTTTACATTGCTCACAGGCACTGGAATCTCATGGTATCTGGCACACACCACAGATCATTCTCATGTAGGCTTTGAGTACACACTAGCAGGTACCTGTTTAGTTGCGAGGTATAGTTTACCACTAACAAGGGAACATTAGCCAGGTCTTCATAATCACGTTTGTTGACTGAAACTCCTGATCCTTAAATTTTGTGGGTCCATAAGGAACAATACTGAACACTCATGAATATACTGCAAGTAAACTCACACTATCTGTTAATATAGACTATCACAACAGCTACCACAGTTTTAGTTGTTTAAATCCCCGTAACCACAAGCAACATCAGAACAGTTTGCAAGCAACCTACTGCACGTGAATGCACAACATACGAAGACACTATAAAGGAGACAAGGACATCCTCGTGAACATTTGTATTATATGTGGATCCTTAAAATTATCACAGAAACGTTTCTGTTTCTCCTGCAAAGTTCACGCTCCCCTACACAACTTTAGAAGACAAAAACCAGCAAGGTGATGCTAACGGTAGGTTATTTAGCAGGGAATACCATCGCAGACCATGGTGTTATGGAGAACATACCTTCCTCGCACTGGCATCAAGACTTCCAGTGCCACCCTGGGCTCCTCCTCGCTGCTCCACGCTGCTGTCACCAGTGTCCATAGGGGTCTCCTTAGAGCCACCCTGGCACAGCCGCTCCGAAGTGGCGGCCACAATGTGCGGCTTTAAAACATCAAAGAACTCTTCCCGAAACACGTATCTTGTTTTTCCTCTTTTACCTTCCAGTTCCAGAGCATTTCCAGGCGCGGGATCATCTCTTGATGTGCAGGTGGTAGTACGGGCAGCAGCACCATGGCAGTGGACAGTAGCAGGGGCACAAGCATCGGGAGCACCACGAGGAGGGTGCACCAGGGGGCCATGCGTCTCGTAGCCGCACCGGTTGATGAAGGAGAGGTGATCCAAGAGCCACCCTTCTCCCAGCCGCTGCACCACAGACATCGCGGGGACCCCTTTTCAGCAAGGGAAGAAAATCCTCTCCCAGAAAGCAGAGCAGGTCTTCATACTCAGTTTCTGGAGAAAACCCCTCCTGTCATAACTCTTTTTCAGAGTTCAGAATTGCTACTGTTCAGTCCTACAGGACCCATCTGGTGGAAGGAATTTCCATACACGTTCAGGACGTGCCAACAGCTCTACAGGAACTTCCAACTTCACTTGGTTTTCCCCTTACACGCTACAGGATCCTTCATCTTTTCAATGGCAGATAGATGTTTTAATTTTTCATAGTTTTATCTAGTACAAAACTACTCTAGGATCACTCCTTTAGCAGGTTGTTATGGTACCATAGCAGTTACTAGAGTTTTAGAATTGTCATCACAAGATGCAGGGACAAAAACATGAGTAGTTTTCACATGCTGTGAGCAAAGCAATCTTTTATCAATCTTTTATCAATCTTATGTATTTCTGGAGGCTCTCAGTTTCAAGAGAACAAGTTAGTTGATTTGGTCCTTCCATGCATCAAACTGAGGTGCAGGAGCCTTACGGCTTTCAATGCGACCAACATTCCTCGAGTAGTTCTACAGCTGTTAGAGAGAAACATAGAGTCTGGGTGTGTTTTTTTGCTGTTTTGTTTTCCCTTCTTCTTGTCTCTTAACAAGAAGAAAATAATAATAATAACATAACAAAAAAAAAAAACCTTCTTTCAGGACCTAACAGCTCCGTTTGCCCAGGAGCTCCTGACGCCGGCAGGAACAACGGTCGCGGTTAACAGTAACGGTAACGACCATCACGGCCATCCCCCCTGCCCCCACGCGGCCTTACCGCCTTCCTCCTCCTCCCCCGCGCCCGTCCCGTTGCGGAGCCGCTGCAGCCCCAGCGCATGCGCCATGGCCTCGCTCACCCGCCCGGCGAGTGCCCATGGTGCGCATCGCCATCTTGTTGTACGGCAACATCTCCGGCTAATACCTTCCGGGGGCACCTGCGCAAGGGTCCAGCGTGGTTTCGAAAAACGCTTTCCCCTTTTCTCCCGCCCGAGGAAGAGCAGCCATAACAGAAATATACATGTTTTTACAGATATAAGTACGCGTGTAAAAACCTACGCGCGGGTCTGTGTTTGCCCTGTGTATATGTCTGAGCCACAGCCCAGCCAGCGGAAGTGACGATTATCCCCGCATTTCCCCCTCCACCACTCGGCGCAGGGCTGTGACGCAATGCGTCCAGCCGCGGTGCTGACGTAGTCTCTGGCGGGCGGATTTGAAATTTGGGAGGAAGGAGCCACCGCGACGCCGTTAACGGTAACAGTTGGGCGGGGAGGGGCCCCTGGCGGCCCCCGTGGTCGGGACCCCACGGGTTGTTTCTCCCTCGAGGTCGGGGGCTGCGTGAGGAAGGGGCGAACAGCGCCTCCGGCAGCGGTGGCCGCCTGCCCTGCGTGCCGGGGCCTGGGGAACGCTGCTCCGCGCCCGCGTTCGGCTGCCTGTGGTGCTGTGCTTGGCGCCGCCCCTAGCCGGTCGCGTAAATACTCCTGTTTTCCCTGTAAAACAATTTAACTCCCTGTAAAGGCAACTGAATGCAGCTGTGCCCAGTAATACCTTGCTCCTATGTTTGCTCGGGTGCGTTGGTTCAAGCAAGCTGTAGTTGTGAGAGCGATTTGCTGCTTGTACCTTGTGTGTGGCAAATAAAGTTCTGGGTTAATGTAGCTTCCACCTATGCCGTGAAAATTAGGTCATAGTTGAAGTGCTTTTTTTTTTAGGCATTAAAAAAAAAAAAAAACCCTTAAGTCAAATTAATGTCACATTTGCAATAACTGAAGCTTGGAAGTATGATTGTGAAAGATAATTTTTGTTGATGGTATGTTTTGATAATGCTTGCTGTGATAATTTTTCTATTAGTTCAGTCATTAGAACCCACGCTACAGAAAGTGCATGTTCTCTGCGGAGCAGGTGCTATTTTTGTTGAGTGAGTGAGTTCAGTTTGCCTGAAAATTCCACCTAATGCCAGTGCAGAGAAAAGTTCAGCGCTTCTAGTTTGATTGCATTTTTTTCTCCATAGTTGAAAGGTATCCATAATATTAATTCAGAATAGACCTCTCAGGTCTTGTGCTCTCTGTGATACTCTGAAATCATTCACAAAATTGATAAGCAGGTTCAGAGATGGTGGCTAAAGAACTGAGTGATGGATGAAGTACTAGAAGCAACAGTCATGTTAATGTGGTCTTCTCTACGGTTAATCAAAATAGAAAAAAAAAATGTATTCAATCAGCCAGTTTGCTTTTAGTACCTGTAACTAGAAATACTCCAAAATACAAGTCAAAATAAAACAGTTGGTTTGGAGAAAGCACTACCTTTCATCTGTGAAATGGTTAATTTAAATGGCTGTACTGCTGAGGTTCCCAAATCAGACATGCAACATCCACCTGTTTATCAGTGTATATTTGAAAATTCAGGTAGCATGCCTGTTTGTAGCTGGAAGCCTTTTGTTTTGATTTTAGGGGAAAAAAAACACCCTTTAAAGAACCTGCAATATTTTTGGAAATTCTTGGCCTGTCACACAGTTGCTGGTCTAACATATAACTTGCTTAGCCTGACTCCTCAGAAAGTCACTGTGGTGTTATGAAAGGCAAATATTCTTAAATCCTAGATTCTCCTGAGAGACAGCAGTTTGTGCTTTAGCCACAATGAGACGAAGCTCAAGTACTAGTGGGAGTAGCAGTCGGCTGTCTGTGATGGCGCTGAGAGTACAAGACACCAACAAGATGGGTCTCCAAACACCTCAGATGTAAGTGCTACTGATCACGTTGAGAGGAGGGGTCCAAAAAGTTAACTCTGAAGAGATTTCCTGTGATATGTTTATAAGTAGGATTGTAGCAACTGAAAAAGATGGGAGCAGCAGAAAGAAAACTGTCTGCAGTAAAGGATATTTGTATATGTGCTCCAGTTCTGCAAAAACTTCTTTGCTTAACATCAAAAGTGTGCATTGTACCTCTGGAATAAATATGAGTATAAAGTTCAGTAGGTCTGGTAAATCTTTTCTTAATATTATAAGCTTTAAATGTCGGAACGGATGTCATCTATGGGCATGTGTAATATGGTTAGTATGTAATTACTTTGAAATGTAAGACTTTAATTTGCTGATATGATCATGCTAATTTAAATTAGCTTTTTTTACATATTTATTGGAGAATATGTGAATGTATATATATTTATAAAAAAGTATGCATATAAAACTTCTTTTAGAAATATTTTTGATAATGTACAATAATGTATTAAAACCACCTGACATCACCAAGAAGCTGCTGTGCTGAAGATGCTTAGATTTAAATGTTTATGTTACAGTTTTCTTGCATGAGCAAAAGATGGAATGGTAGAAGCAGTAGTCACTTGTATCCTTTCCCCTCTCCTCCAGGAAGGACAGAGGAACATTTGGGAAGCTGAGCATGAGCAAACCTACATCTGGAAATTCCGAAAGAAAAGTCAGCTTTTTTGGCAAAAGGTACTAATGTCTCTATAGTTCTGTATTGTAAGTTTAACAATAGAAGTTCCACAAAAGTTTGTAGCTGTTGTCCATTGTAGGGAAAAATGGATATGAGAACAAAGATTTTCAGGAGTTTCTTCCTCCACTTGTTGATCACCCATCAATAATGCTGCAGAGCAGGAAGAGCTTTGAGAGATATTCCTGCTCTTGGGAATGACATGCACTACATAACTTGCAGGGCTGCTCAAGACATTTATTTAAGGAGGAAGGTTCCTCATCAATAAAGCTTGAGATATGTTTTTATATCGAGATTTTGATAAAGTTTTCCTGACAGTCTGGCTTCCTGGGTTTATATTTTCCTTCTTCACTCAGAAAAACACAGGTATCTTTTTGCAGAAAGATTATTCCTCAAGTAGCTTAAGCTTTGATGAACCTACTGCAACATTTTCTTTCTTCACCCAGTAACCTCACTATTGTCAGGGGCCTCCACCTGTTCTGAATTGGTGTTTTTCTTCTGTCATTCTAATTAAAGAGAAAACTTTGGGTATACATTTGCTATCTTTATGTTACTCATAAAGATAGCAAATGTATAGACTTAAAAATATTTGGAGTTTTGGCTACAAGAATTGTTGCTGCTTTGGTTTTTAGAACAAGCAGCGTTGGAGGTTCACGCAACAGTCAGTATGGTGTGTTTGGTACAGAGAAGATCAAGGATCCCAGGCCACTTCATGACAAAGCATACATTCAACAATGCATCAAACAGCTTTGTGAGGTAACTTGTTCATTTTAAGCATTTATTTTAAATTAATATTTAATCTGTTTTTAATATTATTAAACTATTTTTAAACATTTAAGTAAAAAAATACTAATCGAAATATTTTTTATGCCTTCAATTTTGGATTTTATCTATTGACTGATCTGCTACTTAATATTTCTTTTTCTCAGTTTCTTGTTGAGAATGGTTATGCCCATAACGTCTCCATGAAGTCGCTACAGTCTCCATCTGTTAAAGATTTCTTAAAAATCTTCACTTTTATCTATGGATTTCTCTGCCCTTCTTATGAACTGCCTGATTCAAAGTTTGAAGAGGAAATTCCCAGAGTTTTTAAAGAGCTTGGGTAAGATCATTGTTGTCACTTTATTATGCTATTTTATGCTAATATTTTGCTTCTCTAGATTTCTTTGAGCCTACGATGTCAGAGATTTCTGGGATAGTGTATTTAGTTTGTGTTTTATAGTGTCAGGTCTCCTTAGCTGTGTATGTCTGTTCACTTCTCAGTATTTTAGGAAGATGCTTTAGTCTCTAATATTTCAAACTGCTGTTCTAGCAGAATCATTGAAAACAAAGTGCTCTAAGGGGACCTTATCCTGCTCTCTGTAATCCTCGATAAAATGACTTACGAATTCACTTTAAGAAATCTTTTGAGAGTTAGAAAATGGACATAAATAATTCGTTCTAAAAAATCCTCAAGCTAAGTTCTTAAGCACTTATTTGCATTTGTCAGTTTATTATAGCTTTTTGTCCTATGTTTCTAAAATAACTTTGTGTGTGTTTGCCCTTTGAATCTCTGTCTCATCATTTATCACATGTTCATAAGTCTCCTGCTCCTTTTACCTGGTCCTGCTCTGCACACCTGTCTTCACACTGGAGCTTCAGAATGTGAAAGAGACCTGATCTGAAGGTAGCTTGTACCAAGAGAGAAAAAGCAACATACTAAGCTGACTAGGAAGAGGATTGTGCATTTGGGCAAAGGAGTTTATAAAGAAATAGTGTATATTTTGTATGAAGCCATAATTTTTCCTAATCTTCATACATGCAGCAAATCCAAAATGAGAAACCCATCACAATGGAACTGTGCTATAAGAACTCAGCTTATCTCTTCTTCATAGAATCGTAGAATCATTAAGGTTGGAAGGGTCCTCTAGAGATCATCTTGTTCAACCACCCTGCACACGCAGGGTCTCCTAGAGCACGTGGCACAGGACTGCATCCAAGCGTGTTTTGAAGATCTCCAGAGAAGGAGACTCCACAACCTCTCTTGGCAACCTGTTCCAGTGCTCCGCCACCCTCACTGTCAAGAAATGTTTCCTTAAGTTCCTGTGGAACTTTTGGTGTTTCAGTTTGTGGCCATTTCCTCTAGTCTGTCACTGGCCACCACTGCAAAGAGGCCGGCCTCATCTTCTTCACTCCCTCCCTTGAGGTATTTGTATACACTGATTAGATCCCTTCTCAGCCTTCCCTTCTTCAGGTTGAACAGGCCCAACTCTCTCAGCCTTCATGTATAGTAGAAAGTGCAATAAAGTTTGTTCTCCCTTGTGTGTTTCAAAACCTACATGTAAAATTGTGCTTTTTTAGCTTTATTCCCTTTTTTTCCGCAGCTGTTAAAAATGTGTTTTCTTTTCCCTTTTAGGTACACTTTTCCTTTGTCAAAAAGTTCCATGTACACAGTGGGAGCACCACATACGTGGCCTCAGATTGTTGCAGCTTTGGTTTGGTTAACTGATTGTGTCAAGGTATTGTCTGTCTTCCTTAAGTCAAATAATTCCACTTTTCAGGTTGGAATGCTGTTTTCAATATCTTTTAATAGTTTTCTAAAAATGCCTTCATTTATTTACTTACATGAAGATAAAAGTAGTAGTTCTTTATTGCCATTATGAAACTAGTCTTTAGCCTACTTTAGTAAGCTTTAATGTATAATGTTTGTTAATGTGTAAATTGAAGGTTTTAATGTTATATTATGAACTTTTTAAAACTACATTCACTGGATAAATTGCATGAGAAAGTAAAAATAATCTATTGCATATACATATATAATGCTTTGTAAAGTTCACGGATAAAGCATTTTTAGGCCATAATTTAGGAGAATTAAAGGTGTATTTTTATTGAAGAAACTTCTTGAGACATCTGCCATCTTCTAAATTTAAAGCCAAAGGATAGATTTTTCTAGTACAACTATTCAAATAACCTGTGATTGTATAGAATGTTTTGTTGTTGTTGTTTAGCTGTTTGTTCGTTTGCTGGTAACTCAGCTGTTGCCAGCTCATGGCTGAGCCGTATTTGGAATTTGTGCCAGAAGTTCACTGCCACTGAACTGGGCACACTTCAAAATCTCATGGTAATTACTGAGAAAATACAGGTGACTTACTGAGGCAGTACAGCAATGCTGATTGTCCATCTAATGCCCTCTAGGCTTGTAGACACTATAAGGCAATAGCCCTATCCTAATAGGCTCTGAAGCATCACCGTTACATCTTACTTGCTCCCAATCCAAAGTTACTTTGCTTATCACAAAAATGAAACTAATAGGAAAACTAATTGAGGTTCTCACGTTTGTTCTTTGTATGTACGTCTATGCCTTTTAGCTGTATTCTGCCATAAAGGAAAGTGCACCATCATTTGATGATGGACAGAACTGGGGAGGAGAGACAGATGATGGAATTGTACATAATAAGGTACCATAAAAAGTAAATGATTGTCATACTATGTTTAGCTGAATTTGGCTATATGCTGTAACTAAATCATTTAAACATGGTAAAATAAATGTAACTGTTACATAAATACAAATGGTTTAGTTGACATCTTCCTAGTTTGGCATGTTAAAATAGTGGAGCTCTGTTAAATGGAACTACGACTGCTATAAACTCAGAGGATCATACAGTCTAAAGTGATAAACTGAATATTGTCTCTGCTATCTTGGATATCAAAAAAAAGTTTTTCTAACCCCTTTTCAATAATGGTAGATACATTCTTTTATCTGAATATCATCTACTGACACTCTATTAAAAAAAAAAAAATAGAAGGATGCCCAGAAGTCTGCCCACAAGTAGACTTTACAGAAAGCAGCACAGTCAAACTTATAAAGGATATTTTTTGCCTCTGTATACTGCCACCGATTGTGCAGATTTGACTAACTATTTTACAGCCCTTTGAATCTTCATGAAAGCTTTTTAAATCTTTTTCAGCTTTTCATGGACTACATTGTGAAGTGTTATGAGCACTTCATGAAAGGGAGCGATATTTTTGAAGAATTTGATGCAGAAGTGCAGTCAAAATTAAGTAAGTTTTCATGTCTTAATGAAGTCTGATTGTGTGACTTGCTTCTTTTCTCCTAGTATCAGATTTGCTCAGTTTACAAATAAGACTGATCTAAGACGAGGAAAGCTGAAATTGCCAACTTCTTCAGTTACACTTAGTTCTCTGTTTTATGCTTTGGTGTCACTACAGACAGGCAGGTCATGCTCTGCTGTCACCTGTACCTTTGTAAGCCTGCTGTTTTCAATGACTTTGTAATGATAGAAAAGCAGTATGCAGGTCATGGCTTGCGGATGCCAGCTGTGAAGATCATTCTTGTTTCTAAAAGACAAAAAAATCTCACTAAAGGCTGCAGATGTGATGAGAAAGAAAGGTCAGGTCCTTCAAAAACCTCTGAGAACAGCCTGTGAGCGTTACATACCCTATGATGAGAATTCCCAAGTATGACTCAAACCTTGTGCTTGCCTTCAAAGAGCTGAATGTTTTTGACTCGTTTGTTTCCTTGTCTACAGAAGTGCAACAGATAATGTGGGAATAAGGAGGGAAGCTAATTCTTCTCTTCTGGGTTCTTTATGCAGAGCAGACTGAGGACCCTTTTATTGCCAGCAGGAAGTTGGAGAGGAGGCACAAATTCCCAGACAGAAAAATATTAGTAGGAAAAAGAATACAGTTGTTGGGCAAAACCTGAGGGAGCTGAGAGATGGCTCAAGATGCAGGGTAGTACCTGGATGAAAAAGTAATATACAGATTCCTACTGAGACTACCCTTGAAAACCCAAAACAGATGGAAACTCTTGTAATAATTACTATTGCTACAGTGTTGGCTAAATGACAGTTTGGAAACTGACCTCACAGCAGTGATTTAGGATTTTGTATGATTCCATGACTGAGAAACTGTTTTAAGTATTTTGCCTGTTTGCTTTGTAATGAAAGCTTCTAATGTAAAATTTAGTTTTCAGTTAAAAAGTTCAGATAATGGGTATTCATTGTGCTGAAACTACAGCAATTATATAGATTACCAGTATAGATGATATTCAGTGAGATTAATTTATATATTTTTTCCCTCTCCAGAGGATTTATTCAACATAGATGAATTCCAGCTAGAAGGTTTAGCTGCAGAAAACAAAAGGCTTCATGAAGAGATTGCCAGACTAGAGAAAGAAAGGGAGAGTGAGCCAGTGAGTAAACTGTCCGTGCTTGCGTACTGGGGGTGGAGGAAAGGGGACCTCCCTAAATTTTCATTTATGGATACTGAAGGTTCTCTGTCAATATCCTATATAAAAACACTGATAATACGATATGAAAAATGGAAAATTGTTTTCGGTGTTATAGAAGATTCTAATGAGCCCTGGCTCTTACAGACTGTATCACTGTAGTAAAATGTGTTATAGAGTTTTCAGATACCATTTGTTTGATGGACGTGCAGATGTTTTCAGATTAGGAGATCTTGCCTTGGCTGAAATACCAATGAAATAGTTGAACCATTGTTCATTTGAACTTCAACAACATCTCTTCCAAATATTTGTACGAAAACTTTTAAGGGATGGGGGTATGGAAACAGTAATCAATTAAAATATATCTTGGGGAAAGTATTTGTGTTGACAGTTTCTTCTCCTAATACATATTAAATTCAAAATGCAAATAGAGACTCCAGCTTGCACACCAAATGTGTTCTTTATTCTTTCCTTTAAATTCCTTTGCTCTTTTTCTTTCCTTTATAACTTTCCTTGTCCTTAGTTTCATCTACTCTTTTTGTATTATTTTAATACTTCTTCAAGAACTTTATGCAATACCTAATACTAATCAAAAATGTCAAACACTAAAATGCAAAAATAAATATTCAAATATTTTTTTCAGCTTCTTTTTAGCATTATTTTAAAGACTTATACTTGAGTCAAATGCCACAGATGTAAACACTAAAGAACCTTAAGCAGATTTTTATTTATGCTCTTAAGGTTGGCTATAATTATTCTATTGTCCTGTCTGGAAAGTAAATAATTAGTGTAGATAATCAGCTTGTGGTTGTTCTTTCTATTCATTAACTAGGATCGTTTAGTATCACTACGAAAGCTGAAATCTTCACTTCAAGCAGATGTCCAGAAATACCAGGCTTATATGGAAAATCTAGAGTCTCATACAGCGATCCTTGATCAGAAAATTAAAAGCGTTAATGAAGAAGTTGAGACAGCAGGTAAGAAAGATCCTGCTCATGTGTGAAGCTAGCTTTACAAATATTTTATAATTATCAGCCTCAGAACAGAGAGAGACGCTTTGTGTATTGCAAGTGTAGTAATTAATTTTGCTAAATTAATTTCTCATAAAGAGATGTTCTTTGTCTGATAGCCATTTGTACACTAGAGACACAAACTGTAGATAACTAGTCACCAAAATATACAGATTGGGTTAAACTATATAGACTGGCGATTTACATCAGTTTTGTGAATGCTTTGTGAATTTAGAAATGGAAGTAGAAGCAATGAAGCAGGAAAACGCTCGACTCCAGTACATCTTTGATAACCAGAAGTACTCAGTTGCGGACATAGAGAGAATAAATCATGAGAAAAATGAGCTTCAGCAAACAATCAACAAACTGACTAAGGAACTGGAAGCAGAACAGCATCAGTTGTGGAATGAGGAAATAAAATATGCTAGACATAAAGAGGCGGTATGTGAAAATCCTGCTACTCTGAGACACAGCTCTCAGTTTTCATACAAAATTAAACCTGAAACTTGGGCTATTGTTAACTTCTTTCCTAAGTAATACAACAGTAGCATGGATGTCTCATAATGGCCTAAAAAATCATAAAATTGATTTCTGTTTATGTTCTCTCTGAAAAGTTTTCTTTTTCTCTTTTCAGTTTTGAGCATAATGTAAATGCTGCACCATTAGGGACATATCAAGAATATGCTTTACTGTCAACTCTCACTGTTAAGGTGGCAACTACTTTGGTAACATTAGCTTGAAATTGCTTGTGTTGAGATTTTATATCAAGGAAGTAATGCAAAACTAATGCTTTGAATTAGTACCTCTACATGTATTTAGAGCCAAATGAGTCCCTTGTATGGAATTACCATTGGAAACCTTTAAAAGGGACAAATTTATTAATTTTACAGAATGAGAGCAAACACTGAAAGAAACTTAAGGCTACATTTACACCAAAAAAATGCAAAATGCTGAACTGTCAAACTTACAGTTCTTGCATACTGTGGCATGTCCTGGAAATATGTTCCTAAAGAGCAATTGCTCTGTTGCAAATATAATCTTTACAAAGATTTTCATTTGTATTTTTCTAATTTTTCTCCTCTGAATAGATTGAAACACAACTTGCAGAGTATCATAAGCTGGCTAGAAAGCTGAAATTAATTCCAATAAGTGCTGAGAATTCCAAAGGCCATGACTTTGAGATTCAGTTTAATCCTGAGGCAGGCCCAAATTCCCTCGTCAAATATAGAACTCAGATTAAGGTAAGTAGCATCAAGTGTACTGAATGTTTCTTGTAACACTCTCGTAAGAATATATTTCGAACTGTTCCTTGGAAGTGTTGAGAGTGCCACTCTTAAATCTTCCATGAAGCTTCAGCAAAAAGCTTCTGTGATGAACTCACATAACTGCTTTGTGCTACTGGAAGGAACTTTGTTATCAGAAGGTAAAGCAGCATAAATAAAAACTGGAGAAAGGATCTCCATGTGCTAGGATCTCTCATGTGCTAGGATCCCTCTTAATTTACACTAACAATTTAGCTAATGCAATTTTTTCTTGTATATATATTACAGGCTCCCCTTATGGAGATCATAAACCAGACTGAGGAAGAAATTAGAAAAGCAACTCACCGGAAAATGAGTTTGGAAGATACTTTAGAACAGGTATGTTTTGGTCAATGAAGATTAGGATCTGAGACGTAATAATGGCATCTGCTAGTCCGAGTTGACCTTTTGGTCAGTTGAAGCGTTTCTGGAGGGAAGTGGTAAGATGATTGCTTTAATTATGATGGAGCCTGAATGTCTTTGTGAGAATTTTAGGGTCTGTATTAGCTGAAAGAATATTGAAATTGAACATTATGCAGTCACATATAATTTATGACCATAAGTACCTGAAAGATTTGGATTTAATACTTTAATAAACTGTCTATTCCGATCTGGTTTTCTAGTTTGCCATCACTTACTAATTGTCATTGGGAAGATTTCTAGCAGTACCAGATTCAAAAATGGTTGAAAAAGTAAAATTTCTGGTCATATAACATGTTGCAATATACATTAAAGAAATTAAGGGATCAGTTGTAAAATTGCTGTCTCTGGGAAACACTTAATGATCTAAACTTTATGCCAGTTTTTTTATGGAGAACTCCAAAAAGCCGTTGTCACTGAGGGTTACAGGTTACTCTTTCAAAAGGCATAAAAGCCTCTGGAAAGTTTTTTGGAAATTCAGTATGATTTGGTTGAAACCAAAGCTTGACACTGAAGTGTTGAAAACATTAGTATATTTTTCTAAACCTAAGAAAAGCTTTTCTAAGCTTTTAACATTGTTTCTACTGAAGATTTTTTTTTCATCCCTCTTTTCTTGGAAAAATATGATTTGGGGGCAAAAAGTTAAGCTTCACAGATATCAAATTACACTTAACCATTCTTTATATTTGTACCAAACAAAAATTGTTTTAAATATACACTTCCAGAGAAAATGAGTGCTTTTTGACTATCACAGCTATTATCTGTAAAGGCATGAAGTTGTATGTTATATTTCTCTTTTAATACTTCATTACATTTTTATTTCTAGGTGAACACAATGGTAGAGGAAAGGAAAAGCATTGTGAAAATGCTGAAAGAAGAAGCTGAAAAGCTGGATGATCTTTACCATCAGAAACTTAAGGTAGAACATTTTTATAGGTTGATGACAATTAAGAATTTATCAATGAAAAGTTTTGCTTTTGGGGGGGTGGTTAATTTAGTGATCCATTCATTATGGTAAATCTTATTTTGATATACTTCCTTTAGTGTTTATACATTGCTTTGAAGGAAGATGGGAGATCAAGGGTGAGCATCTGCCCTCTCTTCCTCCCACCCACCTTGTCTTAGATATCTTTTCAGATAAAAGGGAAAAACTCAAAAAACTCTTGTTTGCAAGGCTGTTTACTCTTTTTTTTTTTTTTTTTTTTTNTTTTTTTTTTTTTTTTTTTTTTTTCCTTAGGTGAAAATGAGACAATGTATGTTCACAAATGTGCACACATTGTATTGAGAAATATTTCCTATCTCAAGAGAGTCAGATTCCATTTTCTCATACAATCTGGTTTATTACTTTGGCAAATCCAGTCACAGAAGCAGCCACATCCACCTGTTAACCTCAGGATATCTCAAAGCATGTGCCTAAAGCAGATTTATGCCTTGTTTGCTCAGTTTTGTATAAAATAATTATTAGTACACTTTTTACTAAATGTGTTACCAAATTAAAGTTGGGGCAAATGTTATTTGACTAAAAGCACATTTTAAATATTTTAGTCTTATTCTACCTCCCCACCAAGGGGGAGCAGTCCTTCTCTTTTTTTCTCACTTTTGCTTTTGTTTTAACAACAAAAATAGCCCTCCCAGTTAACAACTAAGTAGCTGCTTTAACATCTTTTGAGTTCTTTAATAGCATGTCTTTTGAGGCTTTCATGGGTGCATAGTACTCAGGAGAAAAAAACGTTTTGAACTATTTTGAACTGTTCAATATATTTGCTCTTTCAAATCCAAACTTCTGTGATATAACCATAAAACAGAGGGCTATATCATTGCTAACGGCCCCATCTAGGTGGCTGAAGGTAATTGATTTAGTTTATTGCTTTCAAAAACATCTGAACTCATCTTTTAATCTTTGCTATGCATGTTTTTGTTTTTAAGGACAGTTCATTAAAGACCTCCTAATCAGTGCACAGGTTGTAATGAGACATAGTCATGTAATTCATATATATCCGTGCCATTCATAAGCTGAATTAATAAAACATTGCATTTCAAAAATACTTACATATAATGCTATACTTTACCAAAACTGAATATATAGTGACAGCAGAATTTGTTTAGGTTCTCCTGTGCCTTTCAGAGCATTGTGTATACTGTCAGCAGTGTCATTCTTCCTACAGAAATGACTAGTAATAATTCGTACACACCGTTCAGAGACAAAAGGGAAAAGTTTTTCATTCAAAGTGGCTTAAAAATAGTGTGTGATGTTCCATCTCTAAGCTATTTCGGGAGTCAGCATATATATATTTTTTTTTTCACGTGAGTTTGAAGGGAAGATAGCTACAACACAAACCTTGAAATGAGGATGGAGGAATAAGGGAAAGGCTGCATTGGTTTTCACTATAGGACAATCTGGAAATTTTAATTTGGAGCGATGAGTGTAAAGTTACTTCTGTGGTGAATTGGTAATTCAAATATGGGGATGAGTATTATTCAGAAATAAATTTTCTTAATATTTCATAATTTATGCCATTTTTTGCTATCACTTGCAGGAGGCAGAAGAGGAGGAGCAAAAATGTGCAAGTGAGCTGGAATTGTTAGAGAATCATAAACACTTACTTGAGAGCGGTGTCAATGAAGGTCTCAGTGAAGCCACAAATGAATTGCATGATATTCAGCGACAGTAAGGCTCATTATATTGTGTGTTTGGGGGTTGTTTGTTTTGTTTGCTTTATTGTTTTTTAACGATATTTTACTAAGTTCTAACATAACTAGCATCTTATAAATGAATATCTAAAATACGTCAGTAGGCAGGTATTCATCTCAGTGTACTAATATTGCAAATTTACAGTGGAACAATGTTTCTCCTAGGCACTTAACATTTTACTAGGAAATTTAAGAAGTCTCTTCTATCAGAGTACTCCTGTTTTCCATATACCTTTATAAAAATGCGATTGTAGTAAGGTTATTAATTCAGTTCTAAATAATCACTGTTTTAACAACCACATGATACATGTTCAAAATCTGCAGATATGATTCTGGTTCTAAATAACACTGCTGCAAGGTACTTTTTTCTCATATTAATTAAAACTATGGTTCTTGTTCTTCTAAGTCAAGTATTAATAAACAAATATAGGCTAGTGTAATTTAGCTAATTTATCAGTAATCTAACAGTGTATATATGACTTGGTAAAGAGATTTTTTCAGCTGTCAGGAATTTTACAATGTGACTTTCCGAGGGTCTGTATTTTCTAGATACCAAGTTGTTATACAAACAAAAACAGAGGAGAGCAGGAAAGCACGTGATAACTTGAATCGTCTTTTGGAAGTGATCACTACTCATATAGCATCTGTAGAGGTAAGCTAGTATTTGATATTCGGAGTGAAATATTTCTACAGTTATCTACAACTGCAATTAAATGTATGGATTTTAGAACTTATTCTTTTCAGTCAAGTATCAATGATTAATGGGTGCTACATCAAGTCCGTGGATTCTGGTAAATTAATCGCTGACAAAACTTTTGGTACAAATAATCAGCAGTAATGATTAAATGTCAGGACTCAGGTCCAGTCAGTCTTCTCTGAAAGGCACAGAAGTGTTTGACTATTAGCACTTACCCCATGCAGTGGTAGCTTAAAACGCTTTACTAGTCGCAGTGCTATAGAGGCACGATAGTTCTAATCAACTTTTATAATTCTCTTCTAGAAATATGTTGATGAACAGAATAAGAAAAGTGACGAAGATTATGAAGAATTTGTGTCTGAAGATCTATTGTCACCCTTGAGCAGTATTCTAGACAGCTACAAAAAAAAGGCTGAAAATATATAGTTATTTGTGAAATTCTGGTATGGGGTCTCTTAAAGGATGAGCACTTTTTTTTTTTTAAGTTTAAAGAAATGTTTCTGAACTTCATTTGAATTGCATAAACATATTAAAGGATTAAACAATAAATTGCAGAATTTTTAAAAGGCTTTGTTTATACCTTCTGCTCACAGTGTATTTGTACAAGACTACAAATGTCTGTGACAAGACAATTGTGGAACAATTAAAGATAAATTTTTCTTTGTAACCATGCACTTTAGAATATTCAGCAAGGTAAGAGTTCCATCAGCCTTTTAAAATAATCAGCCTGAGTGCACTTAGAGATGGGACTGCAAGTGGCAGCAAAACACAGAGACTACTGTCATTTAGAAATACTTCTACCAAAAATAACAACTTAGTAATTGTACAGGTTTAAAAAACACTGATGAATGACGGAAAAGGTTTACACTTTCCTTTTCAGAGTGTAGTTTGTATTGCTGGTAGTACATAGATAGTGTACATTTTAGACTGACAGTGCATATCCTTTACAAAACTTTACAGAAAGTTTATCAGCAAGACCAAATGTAAACGACTCTGTGTCCTGCCTGGATGCTGTTATCTATGTTACCGAAACCGCCCAGAGACCCTTCTCACATGAGGAAACATTTTTTGAGAAAAGATTATAGAGCAGTCCTGCATGCATCTTTAAAGAATGAAAGATGAGGCGCTTTGAAAACAGCTCTGTCTAACTGCTCATAGCCCCAAATGGAACTTTTTAATATGCATTCTTAGTATGTATACCAGAGAAAGCTGGAGTAGGACACCATAGGAATTCTGATAATATAGTTATTCAGTTTTTAGATGTAATTTTTGTTAGATACATCAAAAGGTTTTGTTGTTAAGCTGGTAGGAGAGATTCTGTCTAATTTCCTTTCTCAGGAAAGTAGCAGTAAAATTAGTGTACAGGGAGATCCATACATAGATACATAGAAAAAAATGTAACCAGATGTCTTCAATATGGATTTCTGTTTCCTGCTCAATGCCCTGTCAGAAATGGATGTCATATCTGATTGTCTACTTGTCTACTCTGTATACATCTACTTTTTTTTTGTGTGTGTGTGTGGGGGGGGGGGTTGTTTGTTTTTTGGGTTTTTTTTAGACAGCATATATTGTCTTGGACTGTTTAATTTATGGTGGCATTATGGTGTTTATAAATTAAAACGTGGACATATTGGAGGTTTTGGCTAGAGATCAATGATAAATATCATCGATTCAAACACACAATACTTAAAACAATTCTGCAATTTGTTCAAGTGGTGCCTGTAGTTATAAAAAAAATTTTAGAGACTGGTAACTAAAATTTGCTAATTAATTAAATATTTTAAGTGAAACAGATCCCTAGGATGCACAACAGAACTTAGATGAGAAGCTCCGAACATAGACTGCATTGTTTCTATTTTATGTTAATGTTCATTTCTCACAAACTGAATTGTCTTTAATTCTATTTTTTTTTCCAGAATGTATATAAGATTTTGTAGTCCTTAATACAGTGTGTAGATCTTTGATTCTAGTATGAGCATTTTGTTCCAGACATATTATGGTAATGACAGCTATAATGAAAATTCTAAGTTTCTGTTCTTCAGTTACTCTCCAGAATTTTAATTTGACAGCTACAAAAGCTCTCTGACAAGCATAGAGTAGTTCTGCTTTCTTGTTATCTTTTGTAATTTTACCTTTACAAAAATCTCACTTTTTCTTTAACAACATAAGATTATCAAATCTCAGTTTCTTCACAGGCTGCTGCTTTTGTGCTTTCTAACATTTTTATTTCCTGTACAGAAATATCTTTAATTAAGCAAAGGTGTGAAACATATACAGAAAAAACATCATGTGAGCCCATTCCCTTTAAAAATAAGCTATTTTTGCTGGGGGGAAGGGAATGCAGGGTGGGAACATGACTGTACATTATTTGTCTTTCTCATACCTATTTGACTCTGTAGTCAACTGTCCTGTATATTAGTATCCGTGGTTTCTTTGCTGTGTGGCATTCCTTCATGTATGGTGAATGTAATATTCTGAAATTAAAACAGTTTTAATAATAAAAGTCCACATTTGAGATGTTAGCACCATGTTTTTATTATTGGGGTAAGCTATCATCCCATATGTCAAAAAAACCCCGACTGCCTTCAGAATTAGCTGAGACTGACCTAGGTTTGGTAAAATACTATGGGGATTTTTTTATGTCACAATATAACTCTGTTAACAATGAGTTGTGTGGGCATGAAATTTTTACAAATACACAAGCATTTCTCAAATCGTATAAGCAGGAAAATAAAATCATTTGTCTTAATTTTTAAAAATTTAGACATCGGGGTACTTCTCCTTGGGTGATCATAAGAACCTTACAAGACTTCTCTTAACTTTGCAACATCAATTCAAGTGTTCTTGACTATTCAGATCCTTCTCCCTACCTTTGCCTCAGTGTGAAGCACTGCGTGTCTATGCAAGTCTTGGTTTGAAGCTGGATACTAGTATATAATTCTGTGTTTATTCTTTAGTATTTGTCATATTTTGCATATTTTGATCTTTTAAGGGATTTTTTTTTATCCTTCCTCTACTTTCTGTGGCAGAATTTATACACCCATATACTTTTTTTTTTTCTTAATCTTGTCTCCTGTCTTTGGTAGGAGACTATAAGAAAGTGATAACAGCTGAAGATCTTCATTCTTCGGCGAGAAAAACAAATTCCTTACAGAAATGATGTATAATAAAAATGAAGGCCACAGTCCTTCATACCCCAGGAAATTATTTCATTCTATGCAATGGGAGGGAGATGTGGGCAATGGTAGTGACTTCTTCCTATGCCTACTCTAGGTAGCTTGGTATGTAAGAATTTTGAGTACAGAAGAACAAATTATCTGCCATTATTTGATGCCTGTTTTTGACTTACGGATAGATTAGGAATTTACCCTTAAGGCAATTTCTTCACAAGGTAATTTCCCTTAATGTGAATGACTTTACACACTTGACAAACAGTAGTAAGAGGGGGATAAAAGGAGTTAGATATCATAGGTCAGGTAATAGTAATGATGTAATGCTCTGGGTATCACTTTCCCTTCTGTGATAAGTGCAAAGCAGTAGTCTTTTCTCACATCAAATATTTGAGGAAAATGTGAACAAAACAAGCTGTTAGCAATCTTAGTAACATTTGCTTTCACAAAGGCTACGTGACCGGGCACAAAAGAATGAAAGGACAAACCCCAGTCTCAGCCTGGCAGAAATCAGCGCCATTAATTCCTGCTATAAAAGCTTCCTGAAATCTTACGGAAAGTTTTGCCTGCTCTAGAAAAGAAATAGAAACAGCATTTTTGGACAAATTACTGAATTTTGCAGATTAATCTTCCTCTCCAAACCCATTATCAATCTCATCTAATTCTGAGGTTTTAAAGCATCACCATTTTGGATAATCTGTGGCTCTTGAGTACCTGCTTCAGTGTTCTAGTATTTCTTGCCCACTCAAAGGTGTGTGCGCTCTTTCTTTCCCTTTCCTAATACAGAAGACAAGATATCTCTTTCCCCTCCCCTCTATCTCCCCCCAAAAATTTTAGTGCCATCATTCATCAGAAACAATGTAACAGAATCACTTTAAAGATGCTGTCACCATTAGTAGTACAGCAGAAACTCAGTCATTAGACTATGCAATCCAAGAGTTCTTGGGAAATTTTTAAATATTAATGCTTAAAATCATTAATAGTTAATCTACCACGCTCTAGCAATCTTTCCAGGCATTCCAAAACTTGTGTTTACTCATAGTGGACATGTGTTACGTAGTTATATTTGTTTTTCGCTTACTTATTCAAGAATCATTGATTTTTCTTTGTCTCAAATAGGAAGAAATTTTTAAGGGTTTGTTTCATCTCTTTTCCCTGAAAAAAAAAAATCATTTTGCAAATATGAGCTGACTTTGGTACTCACAAAACGAGGGATTACTGTCAGATTCGTTTATGTCATGTCCACTTCATTTTGGGCTGCTGTCTTTACTTTCCAGTGGATGTTTAGCAAGAGCTTATTGCTAACTCACTTTTCAACAGTAGTTAGTCAGCATTGTCCTGAAGAGATCCTGAAGGGGGTCCAAGACAATCCTAAGAAAGGCAAGTCGCCAGATTAAATCCTACAAATATTCTTCTTAGTCTGGTCTCCTTCCAAATAAAGCTTTGAAAAAAAATCCAAAAATTCCACAATGTAACAATCAGATATGGGATGATCTGTCTTCCAAGGCAACATATTCCTAATCAGTAATGATACCTTGTTCAAAGTCTAATGATTAACTCTCCTCCCAATGCTCTTTTTTTTTTCTTTTTTACTCTTTCTTTTTCTTTTTTTTTTTTTTTTTTTGTTTTTCTTTTTTCCTTTGTTTTCCATTTTGGATTTCCATTCTATCCATATAAATAAAAATATCCCTAATCTTGTTAAATTCTTCATTCTGATAACTTGGACCACATATTTCACAGTACAATTAGTTTTGTTTTTTTTTGAAGCCTTGCTATCAGTTTTGAACGTATTTGGTGTAACTCCATAACCCTTTTTCTTGCTTAATGAAACAGAAAATGGAAGTTACTGATTATCTTTTCTATTTTTACACTTCAACCTATTACATTCTCTCACCTCTGAAATAAATAATCCTTGTTTTATTAGACTCTGCAAGGAGTTATACTCTCTCTGTAGTCATCAGAGCCATTATTTCAATTGGATTTTAAATGAGAAAGTACATTGTATTTTATTTAACCAAGTACACAATGAACATTGAGAACTTAATTGAGTTTTATCTATAATGCCCAGCTGATACAGTTGATTTGAACCACAGGAGAGTGTACGAATTGTTGCTCCCTATTTTCCATAGTCACTTCCTGTCTTGCCTTCAATTTCCTAAAACAGATTTTCATGTTACCACAATGGTCATTTAACTTAGAAACTTAGACTGTCTTCACAGTCTTCTCTGGACTTGACCAACTCAAAGTATCCCAGATTATATTTCAGAAATTTTGTTCCTTCACTTGCTCCTTCCTTATTAGTAACTTTAAAGAAAAATTATTTTCATTGTAATATTCAAGTTAAGGTGGATGCGGAGAAGTGGCTTACCAAAGTGTTAAATAGTATTTCGTTTATTTATTAGAAACTTGAAAGAAAACAATACCACCTTAAGTTGAATATTGCAATGAAAATAATTTTTGTTGTTATTTCACAGTGTTTTATTTCTCACCTAATGGGTTCCTACTGGTGTATTTTTTTAATTGGACCCTGTCAAAGGTCTCCAGATTTCTAAGTATGAGATGTCAGACTCCTCCTTTTACTGGATGTAAAACCTTTGTTACTCTAAGAGACTGTTCTGAACTGTGCTTTGTCTTGACATTGTTGCCATATCACCTAGGACTTCTTGACCTAGGCACCCCGTCTATCAGCTTGGGGTGTCTCATCCCTGTACAATTTATGACTCCTTGGCCTTGGCTCTGGGAAGACAGTGATGTCAGCTCCAGGTGCTTTATCCCTCTGCAACTTACTACTTCTTGACCTCGGCACCCTGCCTCTGGGAAGACTGTGAGATCAGCACGAGGCCCAAAACAGTGCCCAGCAGTGTCTGTGGCGGGGCACCGGCACTCAGACTGGGGGAAGAGGAGCACCTGAGGATACAGAAAACTGGGGCGGACTCTTCGAGAACAGGGACATAAAAGAACTGTGTATCCCACTCCCAGCGCACGGCGGCTTCTTCCCAGATGCGTGCAGCTTCTTCCAGGGCGTACGGCTTCTGTCCCTGAACATCGCCTGCACCGAGGTGTGTGGAACATCACCTGCAGCACAGCACCGAGGCACCTCTACCTGCATCGCAGCGAAGCCAACAACACTTAGCTGGACTGGTGGTGGTGGTAACTATAATCTTGCTGCACCTCTCCTGCTTGCTTGCTTTCCTATCTTTCTCCTCCTCCTCTTCTTTTTCCTTTCTGTCCTATTGTGCTTATGAGAACAAAGCTTACAAGGTTGTACGGCATTTGACCCCATTTGTGTCTTAATCTTGCTCTTGGGATTGTATCGAAACTTCCCTCGAAACTGGATCGCAGCAGTTACCTTAAGGGAAAGTGGCATCTTTTGTTAAGTCATTTGGAATTTATTGTTCAGTACTCATAAAGTGTATGTAGGCAACTAATATCCAATAACTTGGATAAACTAATAAACTATTAAACTAATATCCACTCAATAAATTGGGCCACTGCAGCAGGCCTTATCAGAGGGTTCTGTGCTTAATTTGAGCAAGAACACAACAACTTTCATTACATATTTACAAAATATTCACTTTCTAAAATATCCAGTGCTGGAAGTTAGTTCATATCTTCACTTAATAAAAAGAAATCAGATATTTAATTTATTTCTTGAATGAATAATTTAGGTTCTAGACTCAGGCTGCTCACAAATACATATTCTCCAAAAAGTAAATTTCTGGGGCATCACTTGAAATGTCACGCAGCAACAAACCATTAGATAATGTACTGTAACTATTAAATTTGAAGAACAGTAAAGCTGGGCACCTGACTTTAAAATGTAGTTTGATACATGCAATTATCCTTTCTTAAAGCCCTTTTGCATAAGGATTGTAAAATTGAAAAATGCCTGCTGGATTAATAGGTAATGGAAAAAAATAACTCACACCACCAAATTAACAACTTTGTAACTGCAGGCACTTTTTCAGACCAGCTTGCAGACAGACAAAATAATGAGGACCTAAACTTCAAGCAAATGAAGTTTCTGCATTTTAGATAGAACTGTTCTTCCTTCCTTTGGTGTATTTACTTTGAAGACAGATGAAAGAATCCATCCTTTTGTTTCCAAAGTAATTAACATTCTAAAATGTAATTGTTATCTTATATCTAGAAATTACACTTTACAAGCCTGCTGAGAACTGAAATTCTGTTTACAGAACTTGGTAAGTAACCAGGTCTGAGGTGCCCTGACAGTTCTTCAAATATTCACTTGGAGTTGCACTGAGTGGCAGGTTATATACCTGTCATTTTTTAAAACTCTCAGCAGACCTTTCCTCCACTCACTGGGTAGTATCCTGGTAGGCATCCTCTTGTTTTTCTCACAGCTCTGTAGCCCTGAGCCCACTACGTAGTCATGCATGAAAATATTCTGTATTTTAAATCTTCTTCCTCATTATTTATTTGACTGCATGATAATTAGGCACTTAGCTCCTGCACTTTTTTGTTCATTTCTTAATGCCTCTCTATGTAATATAGACCTTCTCTATATGCCTTCACAGTCTCCTGTGAGATGCCTCTTCTTCCCAAAGTCTGAATTTAGTTTATCTATCTGAAGCAGTTGCACTTTCCCGAGCATCCTTGTTTACATCTTTTCTAGGTGAGCAGGACAGACCACCGAGAAGAGCTGTGCTCTTCTAGACAGTTTTGTCTTTTATTTTGTGCTCTTATCCTAAGAGTGTTATATACCCTACCTGGTCCTTGACCACTGATGAGAAATAAGTCAGTATTTTTTAAAAATCTTTATTATTCATCCCTATTTCGAGATGATTCTGAATATACTGAACATACAGATCAATCAGAATCGGTGATTTCTTCTTCGTTTTCAAGATAGACTATTTTTTTAATTGCTTCCTGTATTCCTGCCATCAAGAGTGCATGTGAACTATCCACCAGTGTTTTTATAGTTGAAGCCCATGTTATTGGCATTACGTAGTGGTGTTTTTTTTGCACTGTTTTCTGTATAATCAGTTCAGAAGTGAAAGTGTCCTCTTTGCCTAAAAACACATTAATTTCACACAATCCTTTAGGGAAACCTTACAGGAAGATGAGAAGAAATATATTTTTTGAAACTGCCAATAGGAAGAGAGAGGTGCTCAAAAGTAATGCTCAGAAAGTCAGAAATACAAGAATGTACTGATAGAAGCGTTAAGATTTATCTGTTGGGGGGGGGGCAGAGGTTTTTGGGGTTTTTTTTGGAACCCTAATCTTTTTTTCTTGTGATACATTGCCTGAGTTTTGGACGCCTGCTCCTCCAACAGGCAGTGTCCGACCTATGCAGATACTGCAGATACTCAAGTGAGTGAAGTTTCTGTTCCTCCAGGCACCTGCTAGTTCTTTCAGGTTGTTGCAGACAGGAATGTAAAGTAGGTTTCCAACATATAATTATTTATAGCCCAACCTCAAAGCCATTCAGCATAGCTACGCAGTGGTTGCAAAATGGAAATGAAGGGGTAGGTCTGGAGGCTTTGGGTTCAACATTTTTTCTCAGGTAATATCAGAATACCCTCTGTTTAACTCACGAGGTTAGAGTCTCCTTGCAGGATATGTTGCCTTCAGTTCTCTCAGGTAAGGAACAGGGGAAACCGCAACTTAGTCCACGTCTGACAAAAGATGAAATTAATGGTCACTATAGTGGAAATAACAGGGAATTAAATATACACTAAGGAACGCAATCCTTACATGGAAGTATCCCCCCCTTCCCCCCCAAAGGAAAAAAAGGTTACGGAACATCCGTATAAACCCAGTTCCTAGAGGTGTGTGTTCCGCTCGGCGGGCGGCACTGCAGGCTGCGCACGAGCCCTGCCGCGCAGCGCAGCGCAGCGGGAGGAGCTGCCCGCTCGGCGCGCGCACCGAGCCCGGGCGCTTTCGCTTTCCTTGCGCCGGGCGCAGGCGGCCGCAGCGCGCGGGGGCGGCGGCGAGGACC
>VWPW01006732.1:0-76154 GCA_013389825.1 Crypturellus undulatus | reverse complement strand
CCGCGGCGAAGCGGCCGCCGCGCGGCTCCCTCGCGCGGCCGCCGCGGGAAGCGCCCGGCCGCAGCCAGAGTTTCTCGCGCTGCTGCCCAGGGCGGGCGACCGCGTTCCCAGCGCTCTCCCGCGCTGCTGCACAAAGCGGGAATTCATCCTTTCTCCAGAGTTCTTGGAGATCTCTCTGTGCGTGTGCTCCCTACCTGAGTCCGAGACGGACCCGTGATTCCTGCCCGTCTTACGAGTGCATCGCCCGTTTTTTGTCTTGCTTTCGTTTTCTGAGAGAGTAGCAAGTGCCATAAATGCATTAGCTGCCCACGTGCCTTCTCGTATCATCAAGCATACGGAAAAATCATCTATAAATTATGCACTAATTTAATCTGATAAAGCATTCTGTTTTGGTTCCCTCACCCAGTGTAATTCGCTCTATGCCATTTAGGCTATGCCTTACTGGAGAAAATTGAGTTGAGCTTGTTTTACATCCATCCAGGCATTTAATGTAGTGGTTGCTTCTTCTGATGGAGGCTTTGTTTTGTTGATGTCAATAGGAACACCCATCATATGTGCCTGACTTCTCCTGGCGCTGTTCTCATTTCAGTTTTCAAGAGGGTATATTCATTCAGAGGTGCTGATGTGTGTTACTATTTGATGAGGTAATACTACCCAACTGTTGCCTGCTTATCAAGTATCAAGGATTGGGTAGTTAGTGTGCTGAAAGTCCATAAGTTCCGAAAGAAACTAGTAACTAAATGGAATTGATAATGGCTTATGTGACATAACATCCCAAGAAGTTAGAACGCGAAGTGGATTAATGATGTTCCAAGAACTGACAAAACTAGACGGTCGCTTCGTACATAAAGCATACAGTAAGCTTACCCAATTTACCACTCATATGTACAGAATCCCCTTTTTTCTCTTATAGCATTTTAGGGTTTGTATCTCTTATGAGTTCTTTCAATAATATTAAGTGATTGCTTCCAAGAATGTAGCAGTCTTGATGCTTTCTCTTCCCCATCTCAGCTGTATCGGGGGCCTTGCAGAATCACCAGAATACTTCATATGTTCTGTGTTTAGGCCAAATGTGTTGATTCTTAGCCCATCTTGTTTTGGTTAGTTTGTATAATTAATTGACTGGGTGGGATTAACGCCACTTTGCAACTTGCTGTGGACAAAAGGAGCCTTTCTTGTCCTTGCTCACTGTGTGCTGCATGCTCCAGTGACTCCAGTTTCCACGGAACTCCACAGTGTTCAGTGGTTCACAGAGCTTTGAATAATCTGTAGCCTTGTACAGAAATAAATCATCATAATCACAAGCGACAAAATTGTGGAGACGGACAACTCTTCGGTTTTTTTATCTCGGAAAACAAATCAGCATTGTGAGTTCAGTACTTTGATGTCTTGGGGCCAACCACTCTGATGTGCAACATTGACTTTTCAAATACAGACACCGCAAAGCAGAACTTGGTGTGTTTGGTGTCCATAAAAACAAAAGTCAAGTAGAAGTCCTTACCATGTCAACATTGTCTACATGGTAAGTAGAAGTCCTTACCATGTCAACATTGGAATCTTTATCAACTACCCTGGTCATTTTGGGGTGTTGAAATCTTAAGGATAGTGTGACTGACACTCAAAAACCTGTGCAACAAGAATCTCAAATGATTGTTCCCTTGGAGAAAGGGCTGCTCATTATAGTTTGTCATAATCTTGTTTGCTGAGGGATTTCTGTTTACTCTGGGAGTTCAGAGTTGCCTTCGCCACAGCTATTTCCGTGTGGTGACTTTACTCCTTGCAGCTTTCATTGTCTTATGTATGGGAGATCCAGCCCTGAACAGGTGTCGGCGAGGCTGGCAGATTGTTAGACATGACCACCAGTGCCGGTGCATGAAAACTTACAGGCTTAGGTCCTGTGTGGAATGTGATATCTGATTTGGGGCAAGTAATAGTGGACGTTTTTATAGGATATTCTTGTAGGACTCGGCATTTCAGTGTCTTCATGTGTTCTGCTCTGTGCATGTGATTCTCCAAGTGTTTTATTCCAAAGTGCAATATTTCAGGAATCTTGAAAGTTGCAACTACTATTTCCAAGAAAAAAAAAGTGTCTGGATTCACATGACTGAGGCTGACTTTCCCCAGTTTATGGTGCTGAAAGCTTACTAGCGAAGTGATGAAAGTTCAGAAAGAAGAGTTCAGTTGATAGTCAAAGCAGTTCAAGGCTGCTTTGGAAATAGAGGGAAGAGAGAAGCAAAATGTCATGCTTGCTTCTCTCCTATTAAAGCCATCGGAGACTAGCTGAGTGCTTGATCAGGCAAATACAGTGTATCTAGCAATGTTGGTTTCTGGGGCTACCCTTGTCAAGTGGGTCCTTCAACCTCAGTACAGGCTCTGCTTTACACTTACTTTGGCTGTTTGTCATGCTGTAGCAGCCGAGGTACACCTGCATTTTTCAGACTGCTGGCTAGGCTATGGAAGTGATAATGTCTGACAAAGGTGCTATAAAAGCTCTTGGAAAAGCTGTTTCTGATGGGAATGGCATTAGAGAACTCCTTTGGATATATCTGGGCAAGCTGTGATCAAGAGAATGGTCATCTTGAAAAATATTAAGATTAAATCTGACTGTAACACTTTTTTTCCCAAGTTGAAAATAATTGAATTCCTGAAGGCGTGTTCTTAGGCTACAGTTTCCTAAGACCTTTTGCACTTTATAATATTAAGAGAAAGCAAGTATGGAGAGGTGTTATAAAATAAATGATTTTTCCAGACAAAAGGTTCAGTCACTGAGATCTGAGTTGAGGATCTGATTCATTTCCTCTCAACCTGTTATCATATAAAACAGTCTGCTTTGTTATTAAAATGTTCTTTATTCAGTTTTGAAACTTTTTGTCACTTCATGAATATTTACTGTCACCACATGAATTTTGTTACTGCTTCCTAAGTCAATCTATGGAATATGTTTGCATGTTGCTTTAGGTACAGATAAAT
The DNA here is from genome assembly GCA_013389825.1 of Crypturellus undulatus. Lineage (NCBI taxonomy): Eukaryota > Metazoa > Chordata > Aves > Tinamiformes > Tinamidae > Crypturellus > Crypturellus undulatus. The sequence goes on along the minus strand of VWPW01006732.1, from coordinate 73,184 downwards.
TTTATTTTTTAAATAAAAATTATTTACAAAATCTCATAAAGGAAACCTGGGCAGTCAAACTTCTTTTTGTCAACAATCCTAGAGCAGAATCCTCTTAATTATAAATGATCTGCCTGTCTTTGTACAGGAAATGCTTCAGTCCCTTAATGACCTTTATGGCCCTTTGCTGGTCAATAAGTCCATGTCTTTAAAAAAGAAACACAGAGCAAATAGTGGTTGGGGCTGAAGCAAAAATTGTTGATAATGTACCCTCTGTCAAGGGTGTACAAGTGGTCTTCTTCATTCAGATCCCAAAACATGGCCTGGTGTCCTTGCTGCCATAGGCACCTCTTGAGACGGATGGTCACTATGTTAGGTAGCCCATGTGCCTGATATGGTTACTCTTTAGTGTACAGCTAGGCGGGTTCCAAACCTTCACCAGCTTGTCCCAGCCACAGGGAAGGTGATGAGATGGCTGTTGCTTAGGGAGAAGTGCACACAAGGCATTCAGTCTGTGTGGTTCTTGCTCTTCACCATGTACTAGCAGACATACAAGGTCTTCCAGAGGTTGTTGGTCTTGTCCCTGAAGCCCAAGATAATCTGGCAGTCATCCTACAGGAATGCCAAGCTCAGCACTTCCTCAGTGGCCCACAAAGCAGTGGGTGCTGGTGCCTCTCGTAAGATTCCAGAGCTGCAGGGTGCTGTCCTAGAAGTCTCTCGAGAGCAAGCTGCTTGTCAGAGTTGATGACCGCATTCCTGATGAAGTGTGAGCAGCCACCCAGTGCTTGCCACAGGTTCCTATAGATGGTCTTATCTCACTCAGCTTTCACATCATGATAGCCTTGTCATGGAAGGCAGGGAAGATGCTACCCAGAAATGGCAGGGTGGTGGCTGCCTTACCAGGCATTGGGCTCTTCTAGGGTGCTGTACAGGGTCATCCGCTCTGACGTGGTGGCAGCGGGGCTGGAGGATGAGAGCAAATTCAGTGGAGGCTCTGGCCAGGTCTTGCCAAGCTGCATGGGGAGGGAGCAAGCAGAAAGAGAGAAAAGCAAATAAAACATATGTTTTTTAAACATGCCATATATTCAGAAAACAAATTTAAAATATATATGTAAGTTGGAGGCACTGTAAGGCACATCTGAGGTGCAGGAACCAACATTCACACTGAGATTTTTTTCAAATAGTATCCTATTGGTATTTCTGTCTTCCTTTTTGTTATTCCTGTTTCAGTGGGAAGAAAGGTGTAGTAGTTTGCATACCTGTGTGCAGTTTGGCATATTATTAAAGTATATGTGTTGCCTGATTTGGGAGAATAAGTGTTTTTTAAGTTGCTGCTCAAAATTGAGTAATGATGATAGAATAAGATGCAGAGTGTCAATATTCCTTTAGCATTAGTTATCCTGGGGCAACTTCTTGAATGTAACAGTGTTTTTGCATTCTAACTTTGGAATGCAAAATTCCATTTTATTTTAACACATGATGCTGTACAATGTATTGGCAAAAACTCTATGGAATTGGTGTCAAATCTGTGGCCAATAACTCCATTCATTAATATTTGCGACAACTGCTGGCGAATTTCTGATGAAAGTTCATGTGTGTGTCTAGGCTCTGAACAAATCTACTGTTAACAGCACATTCTCTGCATCCATTTTAGAGTCCCCAGTTTCTTTTAGCTCATTAAAGCAGTAAGAGAATCACAGACTGGTTGAGGTTGGAAGGGACCTCTAGAGATCATCTAGTCCAACCCCCCTGCTCAAGTAGGGACACTTAGAGCATGTGACACAGGGTGGAATCGAGGCAGGATTTGAGGATCTCCGGAGAAAGAAACTCCACAACCTCTCTGGGCAGTCTGTTCCAGTGCTCTGTCACCCTCACAATAAAGAAGTTTTTCCTCATATGCAGATGAAGCTTCTTGTGTTTTGATTTGTAGCCATTATGCCTGGTCCTATCAGTGGCCACCACCGAGAAGAGTTTGGTCCCATCCTCTTTACATTGTCCCCTTAGGTAGTCTAGGCTAAGCAGACCCAGCCCGCTTAGTCTTTCCTCATACGATAGATGCTCCAGTCCCTTAATCATCTTTGTGGCTCTAAGCTGAACTCTCACTAGAAGCTCAACGTCCTTGTACTGGGGAGCCCAGAGCTGCACCCAATACTCCAGGTGCGGCCTCATCAGAGATGAGTAGAGAGGCAGGATCCCCTCCCTCCACCTGCTGGCAGCACTCCTCCCGATGCAGGCCAGGATCCCATGAGCCTTGTTGGCCACGAGGGCGCACTGCTGACTCATGGTTAGCTTGTGAACCAGGACTCCCAAATTCCTCTCTGTGGAGCTGCTTTCTAGCAGGTCAACCCCTAATGTGTACTGGTACCTGGGGTTATTCTTCCCCAGGTGCAGGATTCTGCACCTTTGCACTTGTCCTTGTTGAACTTAATAAGGTTCCTCTCTGCCCAACTCTGCAACCTGTCTAGGTCCCTCTGAATGGCAGCACAGCCCTCACCAGTGTCGGCCGCTCCGCCCAGTTTGGTATCATCCGTAAACTTGCTCAGGGTGTACTCTGTGGCCTTATCCCAGTCATTGATGAACATTGATGAACAAGTTGAGCAGCGCTGGGCCCAGTACTGACCCCTATGGGATGCCACTGACTGCAGGCCTCCAACTAGACTCTGCCCCATCTATCACAAGCCTCTGAATAGGTAAATGAATGTGTAAATCATGAAATGACACCTAAGTTAACTTGCTGTTCTGGACAAGATTTCTTAGATTTGTATATGCAACCACCGAGAATTGCTGCCATGTAGCTTCCTTCTCTATTTTCCCATACCCTTCTAAAATCTTTATTCTTATTTCTGTTGAACTGCCTGCTTCACTTCTTAACATCTTTGTAGATATCTCCTTGTAAATAAGTTTTTCTACTTTTGGAAATTCAAATAATGCAAAACACAGGGGTTCAAGTTCTGCCATTTTAGTCTTGTGTAATTCATTATTTGAATTGGAGTCACTTAGTAAGGATGGCTGGAGAATGTTTCAGAACACTGCTGTCCATTGCTGCGTTTTGCCTATGGTCTCTTTCTCAAGGGACCACCTGCCTAAAGAACTACGAGCTATTGGGTATTCCTCTATTTTTGCAATAGACAGCTGCTTGTTTTAAGCTCCAGCTAGCATGTGTAGAAATAATTTCTAACTTCTTTAAATGCAACTGCTTTTTTAGAGCCCTTTGGAGCCTCTCTTTTCCTGTTGGCATCCAAAGATGCTTTGTTTGTGATATTGGTCAGAATTTGAGTGAGCCTGAAGATGCTTCTTCTTATTGTACTTGTGCTCTTAATCATCATCACCATTTACTAGGGCTACTTGTCTTGTCGGTGTACTGGTAAAGTTTATCTGTTTAGCATTCTTATGGGTTGTATACAGTTGTTCTCAAGTACTCCTAGCAAGGGCTCCACTTAATCGTTAATATCCTGCTATTTGTATCTACCAATTTGCATGAATGAATTTAATGTTATTTAGTTGTGTGTTTAATTGAGAGAGATAATAAAAATGCCAGAGTGTCCAGTAAGTGCTTCTGAAAGACAGTTCCTAGTTTGAAAGAAAATTTGTGATTTGAGAATAAAATCTTCTTCCTTAATTATAGTTGCATCAGCTGTTGATGTAGTAAGCTTTTTCCAATTTTAACTGATAATTCTCTTTTTTTTAACATGACATAGAATAGGATAGCTATCTGATAGATGTGTGCCTTTCAGGTATATAACTGAGTGCTATTTATCATACATAAAATAGCAGAAGACTGCATCCTTGTGGAGTTTGCACATGACATTTAGTTCCTATTTAAGCTCTCGAACAAGTCCTAGGAAAGGCCCTGAACCAATATGAAGTGTTCAAAGTATAGTTGTATTTCTTTTTAACCTGCAAGGTAGCTGGTGAACATTTATAGATAAAAGTGTTAGGAAAAAGGGTAGCTATAAAGGACGCCACTGAAATGCCCTTGCCAGATTTCATAACAATTAATCAATGCAGTTCAATGCGCCTCTAAGAGAACCTCATATTTATCACCAGCAATACAATTCTGCTAGCCAGAAAATTGTTCCTGAGTTATAAATGCCACTTTGTGAAACATGACTGAATGGCTGAACTATTATGTCTCTGTTGTCCCTTGGCTACATCACTAAGCTGTGAGGCCAGGTCTTTGCATCATTGTCATGCGTCTACTTGTTGGAAATGTTCACCATTTCCAAGGAGACAGACAATTTTAAAGATATGAAAGTTGCTTGTTTTGAGCAGGTTGCTTTGACATTTCAGAGCTTGTATGCTCCTTGCCTTACCTAAAAGATCTTTTCTAAAAGACCACTTGAAACTTAATTCTATAATACATACTAAAGCTATGAAAGAAGATAACTAATTTACAATGTAACTGACAAATGGAGCTTTTCTTGCTGGGAGATCGGTACTGGGTAAGTAGTCTATACTGCCATGCCTCACTAAAACATGCTTCCTGTTTGTACTACAAAAAATGACTTGCAAGTGGATAAGTGTCATCTTCTCTAATGGTGTTGCAGTTTTGGTTTCAATGTTTTGTGTCTGTCGTGTAATGCTATCCTGTTCCTTTAGTTTGAAAAAATAGCACCAGCAGTGATTATTTGCAGTGTTTTCTAATAGACTGCAGAGCCCCTGAAAGCAAGCCAGCATATTCCTCCTTCACTTACCACTTCAAGTCTACCTGTGTTATTTTGAGCCATGTTGGCATACATACTAAGTTTAACATTTGGTTGTGAACTCCCTTTTCCTAGGCAGGTGGTAAATCTAAAGGCAAAATCCAGGCTAACTTCTTCATATTACGTGTTCTAGTTTGCACAGTATCCAGATAAGGCTCTCAGTGTGTGTTGTTGACATATCAAATAGCAGCCAGACAAACAGCAGAAGGACTTTTAGTTTTGTTTGGTGAACTGTTGTTTTTTTCCACCTCTCTCTGTATATAAAGAAGCAAATAAATTGACGTTGGTTTAATTCTAAAGGTTTGGGTGATCATAGCTCTTGCAGACTTTGCTGTGTCTCACCTATGAATTGCTTTGGTGAAAGCTTCTTGGATGTCTGGACTTCTTCCTTTGCTTGTTTCAAAATATTTTTTTTAATTTTTTTTTCATGTAGAAGTGTCTGCCAACAAATTGAGATGCATTTATGCAATGTTCCAGATTGAGTCTCCAGTTTGTAAAGGATACATTTATCTTGTTTGAATAAAGACAGCTCTTTGGCTTCTGTATGTTTCAATAGAACAGGCATGCCATTTCATAAAAAAAATCTCCCCTCAGCTCAGGGCATTTTACCTAATTTATTACAATTATCACAAACTTTTGATTACTGATTTGAGTATTGAGGAGGGGATGGGAAAAAGAAAAATAAGCAGTTAAGGAAAGGACATTTCTTCTCCCTTACCCAGGCCCAGCTTCTATCAAACTCATCTGCTCCCGCTTCTTTATCCAAACTGCCCTCACAGTCCCCTTGCCTTATGCTTAGTCCAGCTCAATTAACTTAGTGTGCAGCACGGGGCCATTGGTGCTATGTGCTTAGCAGCTTCTTTCTGCCTTTCTTCTGCGCTTCCTGTTCCTTTTCCTCTGCTTCCCCATGGGTCACTCACTGGTCACAGCCCCTGCTCTAGCATTGGAGATGGGCCACAGTCCTCCAAGGGTGTTGTTGCTGTGGCGTGGAATACCTCCCTCCACAAGAGCATCTCAAGCCGTGTCCTTGGAGATGCCTCCTCCTTTGCGCCTCCTCCATTTTGCCTTGTGTTTCCTACATTTCTTCCACTTTGTGGCCACCGCTCTTTATTAATATATATTTGAGCAGAGACACAGTGTATTCCTTTGCCAGGTTGAGGTTTTGGCACACAGTGGGTTGTTTTTATTGCCTATGAGCCAACTGCAATTGGCTGTTGCTGCACAGGGCAGTGACCACATCCCACACTCGTCACCTCTGCAGCTGTTGCTAGCCACACTTTGCAGTTTATGCTCAATGCACCTCTGTGTTGAGCATAGTTTTCTGTGGCTTGGCAAACAATTCAAGTGGTTCTTGGTATGGAGCTTTCTCCCTCCACTCTCATTCCCACCAGCCTCTACCCCATTACCACTCAGGATCTGGTTCATTGATTTTAATCTTAGGCATTTCTTAGCTGCCTGGGTTTTGTTTGTTTGTTTGTTTGGTATGCACGTAGCTGCAGAAGCCTGTTATCCAGCTAAATCACATGATCCAATCTTTTTATCAAGACTGGGATCCTCTTGATCAGGATATTGAAGTATTTTAATTTTTGCATATGCGTATAATGATCATATATAACAAACAGCTCATTAATCTTTATTTATACAGAATATTATTTACATGTCCACTTATTTTTACAGAACATACTTTTTTTTTGCCCTTCCACCTAGATTGGAGCTTGTTTTCTCCAAAGTTATTTTTTTTGTCATTTCCCCTAAAAAGCTTTCTGTCTGGCTATTTTGAGGCAATAACTTCCAAGTGCAGGAGCCTTTCTAACTATAGTGATTCTGTTTACTGTTCAACATTTTGTGTTGTGAATCTTCACAATTTATGAATAAGCTGTGAATTTACAACCTGAACTCAGTTTGTTCTGTTACTTAAATCTTCTGAAACTAATAGATCCATCTGCTGTGGGTTTTTTTTTTTTTTTTTTTTGGGGGGGGGGCATAATACCCAGCAAAAAGGAGCTCAGCAACAATATCTCCACTTTAAAGGCACTGTGATATGTCTCTTACTGGAGTCTTAATGAGAAGTAACACACTGACGAAACACTGTTTAACAGAATCAAATGACACGCCATTGACTCTTCAACTAAATTTCTAATAGTTCATTTATTTATTTTTATTTGGGGATAACTGTCTTATGTAGCTGTCACAGTGTGCAGGAACATGATCTCTGCTTGGCACAGTGGGATAGTCAAGATTATGGGGTGGAGGGAAGGAAATGCAATAAATTAAGACCTAGAAGTGGAACTTTCAGAGAAATTTATCTTAAGTTAGCCAAAGTTTACAAAGGATGTAGCCCCTTACATCCCCATGTGGACAAGAAAAAACAACCAAAACCGTTAAGAATTGCAAGCTTAGCCCACGAACCTGCCTCTTAACTTAGTGTGTACGAATACCAATCCATTGGGGTTGAGCGGGAAACTGCTGGCAGGACAGTCGTGTGGAGCTCGCACGGTAAAGGCTCTTGGAGCTCTGCCTGAAGGATGTTGCAAGTGAAGCCTTCTCGGGAGTAAAGGCAGGACAGGGAGGAGGAGGAGGCTGTGACTACCGAGTAAACCAGGCTAATGTCTTGGGCAAAAGGCTTATGTCCTGTCCAAAAATCTGTAATATAAGAGGTTACATTGAAGTGATTTGTATAAAAGAAAGTTCAGAAGTAGTATTTATTCCAGACTGTCTTAACTCTGAATATCAGTCTCTCGATGCCATCTCCATTTGCAACAAAGAACAAATAATTCGACAAGAGGCATTGAGATACTCTGCCCATTTTGACAATGGATACTAGCCATTATCGAGCCAGTTAGGAATATTGAAATCTCTAATGAAGCCTAAGCAAAATTTTAAAATGTCTTTGAGTCTGAGCACTGGAGATGATAGAAAAAAAGAGGTACAGGAAAGAGGAAGCTGATATATGGAATGCAAGAGAGTTGGGGAAGGTTGTGGCTAAGAGTGTGGAAAGCACCACTTGGAAACTGGCTGCAGGACTGATTGAAGATCAAGGTTAACATTAATTTGATCTTAAGTTTTAAAGCTTTGTAACAGCAGGAGAAAATACAGATATTTGGATTCTTATATTCAGAAAGAGCTGAATGTTGGAGATCAGGGTGCAGAAATTAGGGCAGACAAGAACATAGGGCTGTATAAAATCTGTGTAGGAAGTAGGCTGGAAGCACAAGCATCTTGAGAAATGTGAAAGGAAGGCTGCTTATAAGACTTGAGAACTCTAGACTTAAGCCAGAGAAACATATACTGAGGTTCAAGATACCAAGAGGTAAAGGTTACTTAGGTTTAGGAGACATATATATATGTGTGTGTGTGTATATATATGTATATATATGTATGTGTATATATATATATATGTGCAGAACCAAAGAACTGTCAACCTAAGGAGAGTCTTTAAAGTGTATCTGACTTTAAGGGATGTTTGGTCATGCTTTAAGAGTGTGGTTAAATATAGACTCTCCTCTGGGTTATGATCATTGCTGCTGTGGTTGCACAGTCTTTTAGTAGAGTTATTCAAATCTGCAACCTGTAAGACAGTTCCTCCTTCATAAAACTTGCTGTTCCATAGAATTTTTTAAAGCAAGCAAGAAAGCAAAGTACCTTGTTTTCTCATTTGTTTCTCTTGTATGGACAGTGTTGCTGAAGTTAAGAAAGCAAATGAAGTTATGGGATTAAACCTACTGTTCTATTTCTGAGGTAATACAGGAAAAATATTTGGTCATTTTCAATAGTTGTTCACTTTTGAATCTCCATCTCCTCCAATTTTGTAGGCATTTGGGATAGCTTCTGGTGAAAACTTTGTAATCACCATGACAAACAGGAGAGAAATTACAGAAGACAACTTCAGTAAGTATCAAAGGTGGTGAAATAAACGCTTATCCCATATATTGATTGTAAATATCACATATGCATGGTTTCTATTACATGTAGTAATTCAATGGAAATCAAAATCTTTGCCAGACATTGTTACAAAACTGACTTTCACAAGAGTTTTAACTGCTAGATAGTATGATGTTGATTATACAAAGTGGTATTTTGCCTTCCATCACAAATTTCTGTACATAATGGGAGTATAGAAATAGCAGTCGCTTGAGAGAATTTGCTTTATTAAGCTTGGTATGTAAAAAGATTTTTTGAACTAAATGTTATTCCCAGGAGGTTTAGTAGCCAGTGCTGAAGAAAATAGAGATTACCTGAGGTTATAACTGTACTGTTTTTAAGAACAGAAATTGAATGTAATGATGAAGGGTCTTTACACAATATACTTTGTTTCATCTTCATTGCAGGTGAGCTTGTTCAAGGCGGAGTTACTTTGTATCTGTTACAGACAGCTGATCAGATGCTACTTTCAGCAACAAAGGAACGAATTGACTTCCTGCCGCACTATGATACGCTTGTCAAAAGTGGCATGTATGAATATTATGCTAGTGAAGGGCAAAATCCTTTGCGTAAGTATTTGCACAAAGAGCTTGTGCAAATTATGAACATAATGTATTTATGAATTATTTAAGTTTTAATTGCAACATGTGAAAAAGTCTTAAGTGTAAAATAAAAACAGTCTGTTTACAGAACACAGGTTCTGTAAAAAACTCTCCTAAAAGTCACTCAGTACTGCCATATAAGATTCCACATTTACAGAGATGCTTTTTCAAAGTTCTTTCATAAGAACTTTGGTCTCAGCCTTGTGGTTGTCATCAAGACAGATCAGCATTAGTGTCATCAGATTTTTTTTTTGTATCTTTTGTACTTAAAATAGATCTTGTATTCAAACTTAATGTACAGCATGTACACAAGATAGGGTAGAATTTAATCTGCTATTCCACCTGTGGGTCTACAGGGCTAACAGGAAGTACAGAAGACTTAACCTACCAGGTGGTACTTAACCTACCAAGTAGAACAAGTATTCTTTTAAAAAGATGCTGCTTTAATTTTTATTTAATTGGTATATTAAATATTAACTAGTGTTTTTACTAACTTTCTGCTTTGTTTTATGTTCTTGTATAGTTAATGTTCTTGTGTAGTTTTTCAGAAAATTCTGTCTGTACCTATGATCTCTTTTTACAGGTGTATATATCTTTGGTAGTGCATGCTCAGAATTGTTCTTTTGTATGAACTTGTTCAGATACTTTTTGAACCATGTAAAGCTTTATCTTTCGTACTACTGTGTGGCTTGAACCAACTACCAACACTTTTCACCTATTGACCTTACTTTTGTATGGTGGGAGTGATAATAAAGCATTGTGTGTTATTCACAGTTTCTTACCAATTATGGATCTTAAATGTTCATTTTTTCCAGACTTGTGCATTCTAGTCTGCGTAGTTAAGGCTCTTGTTTTTGCTTTGTGAACAAAATGAATAAAAAACAAGTATATCAGTGTAAACTAGCCTGTGTCTGTGCAAGGCTTGTTAATTTTTGTTAGATGCTTCTGTCCCTCTAGTTCAGCTCAAGGCCTTTGCAAAGGACCAAGACCAAGCGCTATTTCATTACCTTCTGACAGTGAACTCATTGCTGAACCTGATAGTGTTGTGTTGAAAATGACTCCTTATGTATGACAATCATTGCTTAGAGTAGCCATCCAAGGGTTTTTCAGGGAAGGATTAGGGGATCCTGCGCCTGTGAAACTGTTATTTAGTATCCTATAATAGTTTGAGTCAGAAAAGATTTCTAGAAGTCAAATAGTCTAATCTTTGCTCAAAGCAAGGCCGTTTATGTTGCATAGCTGAGGGACTTATGTTGTTGAGTTTTGAACATCCCGAAGAAGTTCCAGAAGCTGTTTGGCAACCTGTCCCAGTATTTGACCACTGTCATGGTTTAAAAAAACAAAAATCTGTATAGATGATGAATTTTCCATGCTTTAGCTGGCCTTACCGCTTCTTCTATCTCTGCGCACCTCTGAAAAGCATCTCACTTCACATCTTCTCTGTGTCTTTCAATCAGGTAGTTGCAATAACATCTCCCTTAGCTTTTCCTTCTTAAGCCTGACCTGTCTTGTGTTTACTCCACCTTTCCCTTTATGCCATACACTCCTTCCCCCTGGTTGCCTGGTGGCCTCATCTGGATTACTTCAGCATTTCAGTATCTTTTGCGGGGAAACTGAAACTGGACAACAGGTCCCAAAAGCACTAAATAGAGAAGTGGCTACACTTGTTAATGCAGCCCTGCATGCTGTAGGGTGCCTTTGCCAAAGGGGCGCTCTGCTGCCGCATGTTTAGCTTGATGTCCACAACAACCCACAGACTATTTTTCTAAAACCTGCTTTATTCCCAGTCTACGTGAGCTTGCTGTGTCCCTCGTGGAAGGTTTTCCATCTGCTCTTGCTCAGCTTCACTAGGTTCCTTTCTGTCCACTCTTCCAGCCTGCCATGGTTCTTCTGAGGGGCAGCCCTGGCTTCCAATGTATTGACCACTCTGCCAAATTTGCTTTTAGCCGTGAACTTAATGAGTGCAGTCCGTTCCAACAGCTAGGGTGTTAACAGAGACATAGGTGTTATTGGTCCCACTGTGCGGGACCCTGCGGGACCTGGCTGCTCACTGAAACTTTGTAGTGCTGATCACAACCGCTACTCACTCTATTACGTTTATTTACCCAGCAATTTGTCCACAGTGATACTGAGGGAGACCATGTCAGAGACCTTGCTAAGGTATCTACATCCATTGCTGTCCTCTTATCCACAGAGCCATCCATCCCGTTATAGCAGGCAAAGGCTGTATGCCACCTTTTCATCTTTTAATGGGTTTTTTTCCCAAGTTGAGCATAACAGAACCAGTAGAGTATACACTCCTGTTCATCTTGCTCATCATTTGTATCAAGAATTTATCACTAGAGGTTTTCTGAATTACTTGCTGTATTTCTCTCCACCCCAGCAGATACTAGGATGATTAAGGCTCCCCAGCTAGGGCCTGTGACCAAGGTTCTTCCTCCAGCTGTCTAAATAAGGCTTCATGTTGGTCACCCCTATGTAACTTACCTGTGAGAGCTTGACTAACTGGTATCCTTTCTTCTCCTTTTCCCTCAGAAGGAATATTTTCCACTTTTGTTGCCTCTTGTTATAATCACTTATCTGCTATACTGGTTGTGTCAATCCCTGCATTAATCAGTACATTTTTTCTTAACAATGAATGAAGTATGTGTAAAAATCTTGTCACCTATCATCTGATTCCAAAGGATCCAAAGTTAAAGTGCATTGCATAAAGCTAACAAAGTGTGTAACTCCACTGATAACTTTTCATATTGTTCAGGGATCTTGTAACAAGGTGAAGTCTTTCATCCACATGCAAAAATATTAAAAATATTTTACAGGATGATCTGAATGTTCAGCATAGGAGCATCTTTGGCAGAGCCTTAGTGCGTTCCTGAAATACTGAAACACAAGGAAAGTGTATCTACAAGAGAGGAAGAGATTTTGACTGTGCCTGGCAATAGGACTTGGATGTGAAAACTTCTTGACTGTATTTGCTGTAGTTAAAAATATCCTGAAATTCTGTTTGAGAACATCTGGCAGTTGCTCATCAGCAGCACACATTTGCTGCTTTCTCTCCCCTAATAGTATTGCCCAAAGACCTGAAGAATATTTATTCATGGGTCAGAGACCACCTTAGACATAGGATTTCAACATCGTCTTTTGAGAGTTTGTTATTTCTTTAGTAAATTTTCTGGAAGTGATTCCTCTATCCTCTTATTTCTCAGCTGCTTGCTAGGGTTTCATGGTATCATTCTCACTCTCACTTTCTTCAGAGAGTGAGCAAGCTTCAGCACTGGTAAGGAACTTTTCACATGCCTCATTTCACAAAGTGGTATGAAGAGATCAAGGAAAATTCATCAAGGAGGTTTCACACCCTAGATGCACTACATCCGTTCATGTTACTAGCACAGTAAAGCCTGAAATGGTCCAGAATTTTTGGTACTACTTTGTCCTAGTTCTCCAATCCTAAAGCCAGAAGATAAATTTTAGTTCTCGTTCTGTTACAATGTTATTGGTGTGCTTTTTTTTTCTAACTTGTTTCTAAATCTTTCTTTTTGAAAACACATTGAAGTCATTTACGAAATTTTGAAAAATGGATTCAAAATTCACTAAACAGTTTTATTAAGCTACTTTTATTTAGTAAATACCAAATTGTTGTTAGAGCAGATAGCAGCTTTGAGTGTGTTCAAGTGTACTGCAGCTCATACTATGTTTTCACAACATCTCTAAGGATATGCCTGGCCAGTTTCATGTATTGACATCTGTACTGATAACAAAGTGGCATTTTTCTTTGATATGTAATAGTAAGAATAGATCTCAGGAGAGTTGCTCAGCTATTACATTGTTTCTTGTTAGCGATGAAGAAAATTGCAAGGAAACTAAAAGCTCTTTTATTAGAGAGAATGAAATGAATTGTTTATTCTGTTCCCCAGTTCTGATTAACCAGAGCAAATTAATCAGAACTTAATGGGTTTTTCTTCCAGATTGATACTGCTTTCTTAAATTAATTTTTTTTTTTTTTTAACAAATATTAGCTACTAAGGAAAATAGAAAAGCAAGTATTAATGTTTAGCAAAACAGCTTTTGCAATTTATTTGGATTAGGATTTCTGCCATATGTCTGACAGAACTACAGTTGTATTTGCCATTCATTAAATTCTTTAGCTATTTTTGCAGTTTCTGTATGTTTTTATTTTTGTAAATAAATAGCTTTTCACTTTTTTTTTAAATTCAGTCCTTCCTCAGTTGTATCTTTTTTTTTTTTGCATGTGAAAGTCTTCACAAATTCCAAAGACTTTCATATATGTCCTAAAAAGGCATTCCTCATCATTACACTGAATCTAAAGAAGTTGAAAAGATAAACTTACCTTGTACTAAGGAGCTTGTTATTTTATCAGTGTTCTTGTGTTCCAGTAATTGCATTAATTGCATTTCCTTTCAGCAGATAGGTGAGAGGATCAGAGATTAAACAGATCATAAAATATACATATGAAAGTTTTACAAATTACTGTTGAGTAACTTTGCTCATTCTAACAGTGCTTATATCTTGTTCATTGTAGATTAGGCAGTATATTATCCTATGTGCACAGGAAAAATTACTGCAAGTGTGTGTCTGCCTTGTAAGTGTTATTCTTTGAGACCAAGATCTTCATAGGGTTATTCTTTTTTAATTTCTTTAGCATTTGCCCTTGCTGAGTTGATTGACAATTCGCTATCAGCTACGTCCCGAAATACTGGTATTCGGAGCATACAGATAAAGTTGGTAAGATAGAAATATTATCCTTTTTTAGGTGACATTTTGAGTAGAATTTATTTTTTGGTACTCCTTTCATTTTGTCTTTTCCCCAGTTATTTGATGACTCCCAAGGAAAACCGGCAGTTGCGGTGATTGATAATGGAAGAGGAATGACTTCTAAACAGCTTAACAACTGGGCTGTATATAGATTGTCAAAGTTTACAAGACAAGGTGACTTCGAGAGGTTAGAAAGTTTTAATCATTTTTACAACAAAAATGGCCATCTGTAAAAAGGTTCTATGTATTCTATGTAAAAATAGAATATTTATTTTAAGACACATCTCCCTACCAACACTTAGCTCTAAAGTTCTCATTTTTTTACTATATATTACGCACACGTACATGTTCTGTAGATAGGAAATTGGGGAGCTTTATAATAAAAAATGTCTAATGTCTATGATAACTTTAAGAGCATGACAGTGAAAGTTGTTACACATTGTATAGTACTAAACACAGAGAAGGAACATGGAAGACTTTTGTTTTTTTTGTTTTTGATTATTCTCAGGGGCTTCCCTAAGCTGTCCTGTCTTGGACTTGCCTATCTACAATTAGGAGCAATCTGTGTTCTGTCGGTTTTTGTAGTGAGTGCCTCTTATTACCTGATTGCCTTTCAGTAGCCCATTAAGCAGTGCATTCAGTGTCTGTCATGCTGCTGTTTTCCCAGGGGAATGCAAGGTGTTGGTTTAGATTTTTCTTTCATCTTCTAACTTAATGAGGTGCATTGTAACTTAAAATTATGCATGAAGTTGTTTCTATTTATTGAAGAAGATTAAGTGAAAGAAACATGTTTTGCATGTAAAGCAGAAGGCAGTTTTATGGTGGTTCTTGGTGCTTATAAGAATTGTACGTTTCTGCATCTGCTCCCAAGAGATCTGCAGCCTGTACAGCAGGCTTTACCTGCAGAAAATCTTAGAGGAGCAAAGTTGTGTACAGTTCTCAATCCTTAGTCACTTTGTAAATACCTTAAGCCTAGGACACTAAATTTGAAGATGAGGATCGTAGGATAAGTAAATTATCATTGAAGCTATGAGAAGCTAATCTGAAAAGTAGTAGGGGAGTATAAGTGATTGATAGAGCTGGGAAGATTTTTCTGTATACATCTCCAAATACAGCAATCATTGTCTATCAAGCTATCGGAGATAAGTATATAAGTATATAAGTATATACTTATAAGTATATAAGTATATAAGAAGTATGTCTGGGACATCTTACCCAGTCATATATATGGAACTATTTATTTCTGAAACTACTGTAAAAAAATTTAGTAACAGTAGGTATGTGTAGTGTTTTCAAGCTACACGTTCAAACTGTGGCTTGATAACATTCAGTGGGAACATAGCTGTAAATGATACCAGGTGAGCAAACTACTGCATGTTTTCATTTGGGAGTGCTACAATGGAAACACAGGTTTGTTTGTCCTACTACTTGATTAGATTAGATGATGCCGGTAGTCTGTCAAAGCTGAATCAAAAGACATGGAATTTAAGTAGTGATGGTATTTGTAGCTATATCTCCAAGACTGCATTTAAAGAGATTTTGAGTCATTATAACTCAAAATTGTTTCTGTGGAAGGATGATGTCATAAATAAGCAGGACTGCTTCATAATGTTTTTATTTGCAGAAGATTTACAGTTAATATTGAGCACAAAGCAGAATATTGATGGATTTGCCTTCTACCTTGTACTGTTTAAACTTGCTTATGATTCCTGTTACTGTGGTACTTAGCACGCAGATCTATTGTGCGTGTCCCTATTGCAGTGTTTACACTGAAAAGTTCTCTTTGTTGTTATAGCCCGATTGTTTGTAGCAGGTTGTCCTTGCCAAATCTTTTATCCTCTTTCATCCAGACTTCACTGTAAAAAATGCATATATAGATGGTCATAGGCAGAAGATTGATTCAGGAAGTTACATGTATATGACTGAAAAGGTTTCAGTGTGCCAAAAGGGCCAAAAAGGTACCTTGAGAATTTTTGACACACAAGCTTTAATCCTGTAGCTACAATAGGTCTTAAATAAAGCGTATTTGAATAAAGTGACTGCAAGAAGTGTTTAATAACAATCATTTACATGTGGTGTTTCTTTTTTAATGAAATCTGCCTTGAGAAGAGTTGTTAAAGTTATTAACACCACTTTTACTCTCAGTGATCACTCAGGATATGTGCGCCCTTTGCCAGTGCCTCGTAGCTTAAACAGTGATATCTCATATTTTGGAGTTGGAGGTAAACAAGCCGTGTTCTTCGTTGGACAGTCTGCCAGAGTAAGTAGATGTCAATCTACATTTTAAAATGTTTTTACAGTTATTATCCTAGTTCATATAATTAGATTGTTGTTATGTTTTTTCAAACTCTTATTTTGATTCAAATTTTTTTTCTGCAATAAACAGATGATAAGCAAACCTGCGGATTCTCAGGATGTTCATGAGTTTGTCCTTTCTAAAGAGGATTTTGAAAAGAAGGAGAAAAACAAAGAAGCAATATATAGTGGGTTCATTAGAAACAGAAAGGTAAAAAAACCTTTATGCTTTTTCTTTTTTAATTAAAAGTTTTTTCCTGAGTAACATGATATGTAATATTCCTGTAATACTTACTGGCAGATGCCTGTTCTTATGCATCGTTTTCAGACCAGACTATAAAAGGAAGTAACAGGAAACATGAGGACAATATACCATAGACCTTGAGCTGTTTGTGATTCTTCTTTAGCTTTTCATTTTAGCTTAAAAGACAGAAATACTATAGTTCGTCATAGCAAGTTGAGAAAAACAACTAAAATTATGTTTCTAAGAACTGTTTTGCAGGATGTGAAACACAAAAATATCGGACTCTTAGGTATTAATGTATTAGGCAAGTTGACAGTGTTTATTAAAAAATATTGTGTGGAACTACAGAGAGGAAGTACCCTGTATATGAGAGAAGAGTCAACCTAGACCAGCAAAATACAGCACTTGCACAAATCTTCACCTGTTTTGCTGGATATTTCAACTGGAGCTGAAGACTCACCCTTTCTGTCCAACAACCAAAACACATTTCTACCACTTTGATTTCTTTACTAGAAAGCAGCCTTACCATTTAAAAACAAAACTCTATGCAAGAAAACTGCATCAGGAAAAAATCTGTCTTGTATACCTAGTGATTGCTTTTTATGGATGAGGACATGTATCAGATAATGCCACATTAGGCATTTAATACATTTCTAGACTGAGTGTTTCAAACTCTATAATGAGAGTGAATTGAAACTAAACTGGATCGAGGATGTTAGATTCTGACAGTTAACTGTTTGAAAGCTTTTATATGAAGCATTAGTCTTTTGTGATATTTAGCATCATATGTTCTGCATTCTTTTTTCTGTTCTGTATTTAATGCCTTTCAAAACTGAAGGGAGTTCAGAAATTCAGCTTACATTCTTACTCCTATTATTTTACTCTTTTTGTAGCCATCTGATTCTACTCACATCACAAGTGATGATGAAAGATTTCTTCATAATCTAATACTAGAAGAAAGGGATAAAGAGAGTTTCACAGCAGTTGTCATTACAGGTGTACAGCCAGATCATATGCAGTACTTGAAAAACTATTTTCATCTTTGGACAAGGCAGCTGGCGTAAGTTGGTGATTCGTATTTCATTTAAAAGTGAAGTAGCGATGAAGTCAGATTATTATTTTTTTTTTGTAATTCATTTTTGACTTTATTCCTGTTGAGGCTGTTCATAAATATATTTTGCTGATGTCCAGCTAGGCTTTTTAGGTAAGTGTTTTTTTTTTAAACTAGCACAAGTGTACAGGTCCCCAAACTAAACAAACATATTTGCAAAGATCAATATCAGTTTTGCTTGATATTTGATACTTAGCTGTAATGAAATTATTAATGAATGTGTTTATCGGTAATTATTAATAATTAATATATTCACAGTAACCAATAACTAAATTAGTGACTTAATAATGTAACTGTTATTTAATAATAGCATAATAAGCTATTTCTCTTAAGGTTATAACCTTAGCATCTTTCATAGTTTAAAAAAAGCTGCTACTTCATTCCAGCTTAGGAGGGAGAACAATATTTGAAGGTATCGTTTTCCAGTAGTTTCATCAATGGGCCTGCAGATACCTGTGGAGGTTATTTTTTAAGATGATACATCTATCTTTTGATGTAAAAAGCTATGAAATCATAGTTAAATATTGAAATGTGGCAGATCATGAATACCTTAATATATGAAACATCATGTACTGTTCTGCATAAGCACGTTGTGGCTGAAGCCCTTTTTAACAATATGAAAATCTATATTGACAAGTAGCTTGGCTCCCCCATTAGCTTCCTGCTGCTACTTTGATGATTACCCACACTTACATGTGGGTTTGTTCATTCTAAGGGTCTCTTGGCCTGATGGAACTGCTCCTGTTGGAGATGAAACTCTATGCTGTACAGTTCTGCAGCATTA
Organism: Crypturellus undulatus; assembly: GCA_013389825.1. Lineage (NCBI taxonomy): Eukaryota > Metazoa > Chordata > Aves > Tinamiformes > Tinamidae > Crypturellus > Crypturellus undulatus. The sequence continues at coordinate 54,772 of VWPW01006732.1, read as the reverse complement.
TTCCAGCCAGATTCATTCCCTCAGACACATTCACACACCATCATGCTATGCCTGCTGCCTAGCATGCATTGTCTCAGGTTCATTTTGCTCTAATAGGCTAGTCCATTTGCTCTAATAGGCTTAGAGCCCCTATCTTTTCAGATGCAATGAGAAAGAGGAAGGGGGAAGAACAACCAAAATTATTACATCTTAAGGCCATGAAAACACCTCTTGAGGTGCAGAGGATTATATATGCAAAATGTTATGTGTTTTGGACATACGGATCTGCTCTCAAGTCTCAAGCAGTGAGACAATGCAGAACTTATTGATCTGAGAATCAAGATTTCTCCTTGGGGTGCATTTAGTGGTATGGATGTCAGAAGCAAAGAAATTATAAAGTTTCTGAAATGGGTGCAGGTGCCATGAGAAAATAATGATTACAAGGAGGAAAACATTTCTGATATGCAGGTCATATCCATGGTTTTACTGCCCCTATTGAATAAGGATTTTTCTGGGGGTGGGAAGTAATGTTAAGATGGTGACTATACGCTTCTTAAGCTCTTCTGTTACTATTCAGATGACACCAGTTTCAGTATCTGGGGTGGGCTCTTGCTCTACTTCTAATCTCTAAAGGTGAGAACAGCTTACATCTGCAGGCACCCAACAATCCTTTTTTTATTATTTGCTTAATTTAAATATAACCTTCAAATTTGTAACTTGCTTTATCACTGCACCAAAAAATTGACCCTAGCAATGAAAACATGTGAAGAAGATAAGTCGGAGAGACTCACTCGTTCCCTTTTCATGTCTTTTTTGAATGAATTGGTTTATAACAATGCAATGGACCAGTTATTATCTTAATGAAAAAATTGATTTTTTAAAAGTTTTTTTTAAATAAACTGAATATTCATTTTTTGTTTCCATTTTTGAGGTTTATTTTTATTTAAAATATATTTCAGACATATCTATCATTATTATATCCATGGACCAAAAGGAAATGAAACTAATGCCGTAGTGAAAGATGTGGGCCCTTTCAACAACATTGACATTCAAGTAAGTTTTATATCTATCAAGTAAGTTTTATGTCTATCAATTGGAACTCTTCTTTGATGACAGTTTATTCCATATGGTACCTGTGTCTTTTAATTATGCAGTTTGCATTACTATTTTAAGAGGTATATAATTTAATTTCTGAAAAGTAATGTTATTTTTCATTGTGGTACAGGATCTAATTAGTTTTTCTAATGTAGTTATGCAAGTGTCACAAATGTTAATTGCACTAGTCTTTTTGGTGCAAGGAAGAATCAACTTGTTTTATTTTTGTTCTAGATTTCATTGTTTGAAAAAGGAAAAGTACCAAAGATTATCAATCTTAGGGAGATCAAAGATGACATGCAGACATTGTATATAAATACTGCTGCAGAGAGTTTTGAATTTAAGGCACATGTTGAAGGAGAAGGTATAGTGGAAGGAATTATTCGATATCATCCCTTTCTCTATGATAAAGAAACGTACCCTGATGATCCATGCTTTCCATCAAGTAAGTGAAATGTTTCATTGCTTATTTTACTAGTGCTTACTAATTACACTGGTTTAAACATGTAAATTTTCTAAATACCATATGTGTAAATAATTCTGTATTTCATTATCAAACATGCACAGAAAATTTGTAGACAATTTTTGTTTTACTCTCTATAGTAGAAATTTTGAGGAACGTTGTATTCATTTTTTATGACAATCTCTTATTATACATAATTCTATTACTATTGTTTTAGTGAAATAGAAAATGATGGGTGATTATCCAAGAGAAGAGTAGAACAATTTAAATTGAAGTGTAAATTGTAATCTAAACTGGGATTAGTTAGAATAGAAAAGTTTACATCCTAAAACTGTAGTGTTAACTTGTTTGTGTAAACCAAGTCTTCAACATAATTCCCTCTGATTTCAAACCATAAGCTCTAATGAGGTGCAGTCTGACTGCACATTCCCATCTGACTTTTAGGTCTTTGCTCCAGGAAACTAGTGGAGCATCAGTAATATTCTAGAAATTATAACATCAGAATACATTAGATTTAGTCCTAAGTTTAAAATTTGTTTTAGCCAGTCTTGATGGATTTTCAGATGCAAAATTATTAAAAATAATTTTGTGTATCCATGATTTTTTTATATAAAACGGGTTCTGAAATTTAGGGTATTACAACAACATCAGTTGAAAATAAAGAAAGTTATATTTATTCAAATTATTTGAAATCTATAAATTTGGTACATTTTGGTATGATTCAGTCCCTATATAAAATTTTTACTTAGCAGTTCTCTTACGACTTTTTTTTCCCAAGTACCAAAGGAAGTACAGGCTTCTAAGTATATACAGCTGTTTTGATAATCGAGTATAATGTTACTGTGCCTCACTTAACATGCATAAGTAATCCCATTTGAGCAATTGTTTTGTTTGACACTACACTGCATATTTTAAGATTTGTTTTTAATGGAATCTCTCTTTAATCAAGAATTAAATGATGACGATGATGATGATGACTGCTTTATAGTCGAAAAGGGTGCCAGAGGAAAAAGACCTATCTTTGAATGCTTTTGGAATGGAAGATTAATACCATACACAACTGTGGAAGAGTAAGTGATATCTCTTTCTGTAGTGTAAACCTTTTTCTCTATTATAAGCAAGAGGTTTAATTTCTTTCTCATTTTGTTTAAGTTTTGACTGGTGCGCTCCTCCAAAGAAGAGGGGATTGGCACCAATTGAGTGCTACAACAGAATTTCTGGTGCATTATTTACCAATGATAAGTTTCAGGTCAGCACAAACAAACTCACTTTCATGGATCTGGAGCTAAAGCTAAAAGATAAGAATACTCTGTTCACAAGAATCTTCAATGGACAGGTAATCATTTTTATGTGTGTGCGCGTGTGTGTGTGTGTTTCTTCATGGTTAGATATAATGCAATGATATAGTGATGTTTATTCATTGGTCATTTCTCATATAATTGACTATTATCCAGTTTCTAAAAAACTTTCAGCTTAAGACACTTACACTGCACTTTGTAGCAGACACTTCTCTCAATTTTATTGGATTTTAAAGCTGACACCTTAAAAGTGAAAAGTAAGATTTAGTCTTTTTTCAAAAGACTGTATTCATAAGAATAACTCCTATATAAGTTAATAAAAATGACACTATGGCTTAAAGTATAGTTCTCCAGGAATGCTGTACTGTTACTATTTCTGAATCCTATACTTGTTCATACTCTAAAATTCAGATTTACATTTTGTATGTGTTTTTTAATTGCTTTACAGGAGCAGAGAATGAAAATTGATAGAGAATTTGCTTTGTGGCTCAAAGACTGTCATGAGAAGTATGATAAACAGATAAAATTCACAGTATTTAAGGGAATAACTACACGTACTGATTTGCCATCCAAAAGGATGCAGAGCCCTTGGACAGTGTATTCTGCCATAGAGTGGGATGGGAAAACATACAAAACTGGGCAACTGGTAAGTTAATTGCTCACAGATGTGGCTTTTTTTTTTTTGTGGTGGTGGTGGTGGGTTTTGGCCTTTCTTAGAGAGTAGGACCATTAATAGAACATTTGAATCTTGTAAAAGGCAAAAGGGGTTTTATGATACCAAAGTGATGTATAAAATTTAATTGCCATCTTTCTACAGGTAAAAACTATTAAGACTCTCCCAATATTCTATGGAAGTATTGAGAAATTTTTTCTATATGGAGACCATGATGGGGATATATTTGCTACTGGAGGAGAGGTTCAAATTGCTTTGGTAAGACAAACATAAAATGATTTATATGTATGTGTAATCTCTAAATTTAATCCTGGATCAGACTTCTTTAAAAATATTTTTAAAATACACATTTAAAATTATTTTATATTTTGGAGCTTTGGCAGTCTAGAAAAAATCAAACTGCCTATTTTTAATATAAGTTTCACATTATCATGTGATTAAGTTAAATTTGCATATTACCTACAGTATCACAATTGGACTTGCTTGTATGCTGTGTGTTTCCATTCATAACCATGATGTTTTCAGCATATTTTAGCCCAGCATCTGCATAGTCACCAGGTAGCATTTGTTAGCATTTGTCTACCTGTGTGGTCCCTTTATAGCAGGGTATTTCTTCTCTTATGTGTTATAATCTGGTTGTTCATAACTAGACTTAACTTTTTCAGGAACCTCAGGCATTGTATGCTGAAATGAAAACTATTCCAATTTCAAAACTAGACAGAACGGTGTCTGAAAAAGCTGTTAAAAAATACATAGAGGATGAAATGGCAAGGTAAGCTCTAAATTCTAATGACTTAGTTGTGAAATTCCTAATAAGAGTTTTAGTATTTTCTCAGGGGAAAAAAATGTTCAGTTTTATTCCCAAGTGGAAGTGGTATCAGCTCTTTCAGGAGAAAAGAAAAACCTTCAGCTTCAAAATAAGAAATGGTTCTTTTTTTTTTTTTTTAAAGCATATTGCTGTAACTTCTACAATTAATCAAGAAAAAAAAAAAATTCAGCTTCCAAAAAAAAAAAAGGACTTTTTTTTTTTTTTCCCAAACAGCTTCATGTACATTCTAGAAAAGATAAACAGTAAAGAGAAATTATGCTGGTTTTTAACTTACAAAAAATGTTTTTTTCTTGATTTTTAACTAGACTTCCTGACAAATTGTCAGTAACATGGCCTGAAGGGGATGAGTTACTGCCAAATGAAACAAGATTTGCTGGTACACCAATAGGTATGTGTAGACTAGGGAAAATCCTAGTCCGCTGCTGATTGGAGAGGGTGCCCTGGTGACGGAGGATGCAGAGAAGGCAGAGTTACTAAATGCCTTCTTTGCTTCTGTCTGTACTGCTAAGGCTAGTCCCCATGAGCTACAGAGCCCGGAGACAAGAGAGAGAACCAGGAGAGAGGAGGATTTCTGTTGGTCAAGGAGGACAGGGTTAGGGATTATTTAGGCAAACTGGACACCCATAAATCTATGGGCCCAGATGGGATGCACCCAGGAGTGCTGAGGGAACTGGCAGGGGTTATTGCTCAACCGCTCTCCATCGTCTTTGAGAGGTCATGGAGAACATGGGGGTGCCAGAGGACTGGAAGAAACAAACATCACCCCAGTCTTAAAACAAGGCAGGAGGGAGTAGCCGGGAAACTACAGGCCCATCAGCCTCAGCTCCATACCTGAAAGATGGTTGAGCAGCTTGTCCTAGAGACCGTGTCTAGGTATGTCAAGGAAAAGAAGGTGATCAGGAATAGTCAGCATGGATTCACCAAGGGGAAATCATGTCTGATAAACCTGATAGCCTTCTACAGTGGGGTGACTGACTGCATGAACAATGGGAGAGACATGGAGGGGAGAGCAGGGGGGTTGGACTAGGTGATATCTAGAGATCCCTCCCAACCTCAACCATTCTGTGATCCTGTTTCTTTCCTGCCAAATATTAAAAAGATGAAAGTCAATCTAAAATCATATTATGTACTCCCATAAGAAAAGAAATACAGAGAAATCACCAATGATTTATAAACTGTTTTAAAAGTCCATGTCTTTCATTTAAATACAGGAGCATTAAGAATAGAAATTTTGAATAAAAAAGGAGAAGCAATGCAAAAACTTCCTGGTACAAGTCATGGAGGCTCAAAGAAACTTCTTGTTGAGCTCAAGGTTATCTTACATTGTAAGTGTTTAAGTGTGTTTAAATTATTCTCTATTATTTTAAAGAACACATGTTGTGTAATACATTCAATTAAAATTTGATAGACCTGTATAACTTTACATTTTAATGATAATATCCTGTCAGAGTTTCATGTAATACTCCAAAGACATTTCAAGAAAAATGTCTCAATGCTATACTACAAATATACTTTCCATCATGTATAAGGAGGGCGTATCAGTTTCAGGCTGTCTATTTAATATGAATTAGAATATGACTGAAAAGGTTCTTCTGGTTTGCCTTCTTGCCTTTTATACAATGGGATAAAACAATCCTAGTAAAACTTCCTGATAAGGGAGTTGTAAAGGTAACTTTCTACAGCACCAAGATTCCTGTAATGATATATGTCAAAGGAAACCAAATGAAAGTGAAGTGAAAGCTTCAGTGTAGTATGTGTGTTATAAGGCTGAATGTTTTTAGAACATGGTATTTTAATACTACTTGTTGTGTGAGGGACAGTTTGCTCTGCGTGCTCACTTTTCAAGGTTTAGGGTTCTGGGGCAACACATGGCTGGGATTGAAAGAATATGGGGCCGCATAATAAAGATTATCAGATTGTATTTGTGAAAAATGAGGGGACAATGGGGTGTTGTTTTGCAAGCAACCTTTAGTAAACGTAGACATCCTAACTTCGGGATATCTAAATTTGAAGAAAAGCGTTTTTAGTGATGTGTTTTGTCAATATTTTTCCTGAGAGAAAAAAAACCCTAAATGTGCCCTTTGGTTCTGATTGCCAAGCTGCTTTACCTTCTGGTGAAAAATATATTAATCTTTCACGTGGTACCTGGGCGATGGTGTACCTGTCAAACTCGAACCCCAAACCTTTCTTATCATATAAAGCTACCAGTTGTACTGTAATGATACATTCATATGAGGACTAACAGCAAACATAATGTACACAGGGCTTCCCTTCTCTTAAAAAAGGACTGCTGAAAAAGCTGTGCTGTGAGAAATGTGTTCCCTATCCATGCCTATAGTGCCTTGTCTTAAAGTTGACAGAAAATTGAGGTAGGCTTAGAGTTGAGAGAATGAACAAGCTGAGGAGTCCAGGTAGAGTGGACACAGGATGAGGCTATCAAGTGAAAGTAGGATAGAGGATAGATACTGCCCACCTCCCTTCCCATATGGAAGGGAGGTGGGCAGTATCTGTAAAAGATTGCGGGAGAATAGGGCCATGAGAATTGTTTTTTTCTGTGCATTATTGAGTTGCTTTCTCTAAGACTCAGACTAAAATTAGCTTTAGGATTGACAGAGAGGGGCTGTTGGAAGGGACTAGGCTGCCAAGAGAGAGAAACGATCAGAGAAATGCCTGTGAGGTTCTTGTCTACGTTTAGGCTGAAAACAAAGTTCAGGTTTGAGACAAAAATAAATCTTTAGAAGTGCAGTACCTTTGGAGCCAGAAATGGGCTGCTGTGGGAGAGAGCAAGCTGCAAGGATATAGGACTGTGGGAATTTTTTGGACCGTGGCTGTGGGACATTGTGTAAGATTCTTTCAAAATTGAAAGATAGGGTTAATTTGGGGAGAACAACGTAGAGTCAGCCTCCTTTAATGGGATGGAGAAGAGGCTGTCAAAGCAGGGTGGCCTAAAAAGGAGCCAACAAGAGAACAAGTATCTCATAAACTTGTCTGGGCCGTGCCCCAGAGGCATTTACTAGTTTCCAGCCCCAAGTTAGGGTGCTAAAGTATTCAAATAGCTATTATGGCAATCAAATCTGTTCAGGATTTTGAGCTTTTCAGCAAGCTGTTTTCATCACTGAGGTGTTTATTATAGAACTTACTTGGCTGTTATTTTGACCCAAGGATTATCTTGTTTATGTTGGTGAGATTTACAATTGACATGTGTTATTTTTACATTTAACTGAAGTAATGAAACTTGCAAAATGAAGAATTATGATATAAAATCCAAAGATATGTGGTAATTGTTTGTTTGTTTGTTTAAGCTTCTACTGGAAATAAAGAAATAATTTCTCATATCAGTCAGCATGGAGGCAAATGGCCGTATTGGTTTAAAAAAATGGGTGAGTTCACTTGTGCAATATTTCAGTTTATTTATAGTTCTGTTTTCTATTTCTAAATATAATTGTATTTCTGTTTAGAAAATCTTCAGAAACTTGGGAACTACACCTTGAAGCTGCAAGTAGTATTGAATGAAAGTAATGCGGACACTTATGCAGGAAGACCTCTGCCATCTAAAATATTTAAATTTACTATCATAGGTAAGATAGATTCAAGTCCTGCCATTTTTTTGTTGTTGTTTTTAATTATGGTGGGTTTCTTTCATTGTATTTCAAAATAAATTGTGTTTTAGTGAAAGGTAACTTTCAGGCTTGATAAAATAATATTTGTATGTGAAAATATGAAATACATTGAAGAGATTTTATTTTTTCATCCGGTTGGTTTTGATTTTACCGATAGCAGTTATGTTGGTCCTGCTCTGTGGTCAATTTCACAAAAACACCTAAAACATTAATGGAATCAAAAACTTTTCTGAGGTGAACTTTCCTAGCATGCTGAGCAATAACAAACAAAAAAACTTACTTAAATTACAAAGTTATCTTATTTATACTTATCCTCTGTTTCATGGCATTGGCATTGGTATTCTTCACAAAACCAGTACGATCAGGCCAGTTTTCCTGCATATAAAGAGAAATTAATTCATTCAAAAGCAGGTTAAGCTTTTAAAATCTGTGTGTTGAGATCAAAGACCTTTTTTTAATTAAAGGAAGAATGTTATGCAAAACAGTTAAGCACTTGTTCAGCTATAATGTATCTTTGGATTACCCATCAGAAAATATTAATTGGCAGACTAGAATTAAAATATTCCCTTTCATCATTCCGATGTTAGTCTGCCTTCCCATAAACTCTAAATTACATTCAAGTTATCCATAAATATGAAAAGCAATCCATTTTTAAATCATAAAGGAATATACTATATAGCATTCTGTAGCTTTTAAAGTTTTTTCGTTTTGTGATTTTGTACGTCATAATGCATCCTAAGGAAAATCTATAGTTATGCACCTACTAAATTAGATTCAGTTTAGAAATACCTATGCTGACTACAGATTATACCTCTCCTGATGTGTCTTAAAACCAGTAGCTATCCTTTTATGTAAGCAGACTTAATTATAGAAGTAAAAAGATTTGTGGCCTACTTACACAGAAGAACTGATATTCACTTGGTCTGTGATTCTCAATATCTGTTTTGAAAAGAAGTTTTCTTTGGTCCTTTTGCCACTAAGTGATTTTGTTCCTTTTTTCTGCAAGGAGGAAAAAGAAAAAAAAATCCTTTGTATTTAATATCAAAATACTTATTTCCTGTGGAGGTTCAGGACGTAAAGTGGTATCTCTTTCTAGAAAATGTATAAAGAATAGTAGCTTTCAGTAGCTATCCAAAAAATAAGAGGTTCTGCATACAAACCCTTTAGGCAGAAAATAGTTGGTTGCTTCTGCAAAACAACTGTATTCTTGTATGATGAAGAAGGAATGTTTGGCATTAGTTTAAAAGGGTAATTATTTAAATATATGTTTAAAAATCTGGCATTTGAGTCTCAAGATTTTTTTTCTCTTCACGGAAGTATTTTTTTTCTCTAAATAAATGTATAAATGAACCTTTTCTTCCCCGTCTTCATTTTTGTTCATCAAAGTAAAAGAAGAACATTTGAAGTTGCAAACTTTTATTCTGTATTTTAAAACTCTCTTGCAATAGTATTTTGGTGGCCCCTGGCATGGCAAACAACAATTAAATAGTTTTTGTTCTAAAAATTCATGATAAGTCTCCTTGGAAATGAACATGTACTCCAAAAATCTGATAAAGTAACAATTTGATACTTTCATTACAAGGGGTTCCAAAAGCAGCTTCTGTTTCTTGCTCATTTTTGCCTCATTATTTAGAAAATGTTTTGATGTTTACAGTGATCATCAGTCTTGAAAGGGAAACATTACAATTCTCTATTTTTTTCTATTCTATTTTGTCTTGGAGATGACCATAAATAGTATTATTCATCATTCCAAAATGTTCCAAAACACAAGACAATGTCTGTATGACCTTCTGTGTGTAAAGTTCCTAAAAATCCTGAAAAGGTGAATTAAAATCTAGGCTGAAATCAACAACCATTTTGGTATGAGAAACAATTTATTAGATTTCTTTGACAGCTATTTGTTGTTCACTGCTTATGGTTCTTCCTGGTAAGCTACAAAATAGTCAAAAATGCCAGTTACACCCGAACTACCTAAGCTATAAATTCATAGGTTTTGTTCTTTTAATTCACAAAGGACACATGTTAGTAATTATTCAGTTTGACAGTGCAGTTCTCTAACTGTTACTTTGCCTGTCCTGTTGTTTTGCCTGTTATTGATAATGACATCTGTAGCTATTGAAAGTAGTTGTGAATTTGAGGCCAAAATCACTTGACAAGTTATTTATCAACCAGATAGGCATTATTTCTTTTCTTCACAACCTCTCGGGCAAGAAATTTTTGTTCCATTTTACTGTGGGTTGTACTGCTCAGTGCAAATGATGGCGAAGACTTCAAAATACAGCTATTAGTTGTGTTTATTACAGCTCATTTCTGAGTGCCTAATTTGAGACAGTTTAATGGGGCCAGGTTTCACAGGCAAGATGCACCTGGAATTCATTTTCAAATAGTATTTACGCATCCTTGAGTCTTAATTTGCAATAGTTCTAGAATAAGAATATTTTGTTACCTGATTTTTAAGGGAGTTAGAGTAATGAAATGCTTAAGAAAAGGTGTCCACAAGGATTTGTGCATTTTTCAGGTGCTATATAGATTTTAATACTCCAGAAGTTCAGGCTGTCCTGTTATGTTTTTATGACATAAGCTTCTGCTGCTATATTTTAATTCTTATTTTTATGTTAGTATAAGCTGAAAAGAAGGATTAATCAGTAAACCATGATTTTGATTACAAAAGTAATTATGAACAGCCTATTTATTTTGAGGTTAGAAGCTACGACTGAACTGCTGTCTTAAGTAAGCCTCTGAACACATAAAATACCTTCTAACAATGTCTTATTCTTTTCTCTTAGAGGGCAAACCAGAGAAATTTTCAGTGGGTCTTTTGGAGCTTCCTTTTCGAGTTGGAGTACCCTTTAATATTCCTTTGGAATTGCAGGATGAGTTTGGTCATGCAACACAGTTGACAACTGATTTCAAACCAATTCTTGAAGCTAGGTAATTGAACTATCTCATTTTTGTCCTTACTTTTTGTAACATGAATACAGTAATTCATTTTTTTTTTCTCTGAGTCATATACTAGATACGTTTAATATGAATTATCTGGCATTTTTACAGTAGCTTCCATGAGAGTATGTGAAAGTACCTTATATCTGTTTTGGGTGAGAATTAAAATACTTTGTTTATTTTTAAATTGATTTTGTTTAATGTATTTTTCTAGTGGCTTGACATTACGATATGAAGAAATAACCAAAGGAGCAAATTGCATCATTAAGGGTGTCACTGCTAAAGGCTGTATAAATAGTTACCAGGGCAAGGTAGGCTAATGGATTTAAACTTAAAGTAACCTATTAAAAAAAAAAAAGTTTTTTCATGTAAGATAGATCACATAGTGTTACCATTGTTTGCTCTATGGTACTGGCTGAGCTACCTCTTGGGATGCTTTCAAATGCTATTTTATGTTTCTAATCTGCCCGGAACAATGTGTTACCTGTCCTACAGCTACACTCTGGTAGCTGGTGGAACTGGGGGGAAGATGAACACACATGGGGGCGTGTGGTAGAGTGTACCAAAGATACAGAGTTCTGCTGCTGTTCTTGTTATTTAAGCCAAATCACCCTGGTGACTTTTGCACTAAGGCAGCATTGGGAGCGTTAAAATCCTTTATTCTGATAAATGAGATAATGAGTAGGAATAGCCAATGGTAACTACTTGAGCCTGTCTTGATGTTTCCAAAGTGTTGGAAACATGTCCATTAAGTAGCCAGTGAAATCCCGTCTTTTATTAATGGATTCTCAGCACCTGTTCAAGCTATTAAGTCATTGTGGAGACAGATATACAGTTTGATCTGAATTAATGCTTTGGATAAAGAGAAATGCAACAAAATTCAAAAATAATTTTAGAAACATGTATATTTATATAGTATTCTAAGTTCTTGATTAGGTCCTAATCTTTCATCCAGTCTTGCAGCCTAGCATGGTAAAGACAAAACTGGGAACTGAGATAGCTGAAGATACAAATGTATTTTTTTGTTTTTAAAAAAAAAAAAGGCAAATAATGTTGCTGGTGAAAAGGTGTATGAAGAGCAGAAGGAGTATATATCTCCCGATTGAAAACTGGAGGATGTTGAATGTTACAGGTTTTGTAGGTAATTATGCATAGCACGTAAGGAGAGAGTTAGGAGTAGTGATAGAAGATAGGGAAACAGAGAGTAGAGAATCAAAAATGCTAGGCTGTGGCAAAATATAAATTTGGCGAGGTTGAAGACCTGTAGTCATTTATGGAATTTGCAAAACAAATGATTCAATTATAATGGAAAAGAGGGGATATGGTTTACTTGTTTAACTGGATAAACTGTAGAGGGCAGTAAAGGAACTCTATTGTCTAATTCATATGACAAAAGAGGACTGTTAAAGATGGTAATGAAAAATCATGGAGAAAAATGAAAGGGTGAAGAGAGAAATTTTCCATGTCTTGATTTTGAAATAGTAGTAGAAGAGCAAAAATACCTCTGAAAAATAGCTTGTAGTAAGAATCTGGGAAAATTTTGAAAGCAGAAAGTGAATGAGAGAAGAAAGAAATTAAGTATGTTTTTTCAGAAAGGAGGAAGGAAAAAATGCTGACGGAGTAAGCATGCAAAATGAAAAGAGAGTCTGAATAGGGAAAAAAAAACACAGTTGTCCATGGCAGAAGCACATAGAAAGAGAAGAAAAAGAAGCTGATTTCATCTAGTATTTTAAGTAGTAATTGACTTGATTCCATGCAAGGCAGTTAAGATTATGGTGAAATGAAAGAGAAAGCTGGAAGAGAGTTACATGGATCATGTAAAGAAAACTATTCCCTTACGGGATTTTGAACGCAATAAGGAGAAGAAAAAAGAAGGAAGATGAAAAAAGGAAAATAATATTCACATTTATTCTTCTTTTCATGTTAAAATATTGTAGTAGGCATAGAAACATACCTGACAGCAAAAGGAAAGGAGATATAGAGATCATGAAGAACTGGAGAGAACTTAGCAAGAGGACACAATTGCTGAAAGAACAGAGGGAAGGAAGTTAAAGACATAAGTTGAGAAATTAGAGGAAGAAAGTAGTAGTAAGTCAAAAACAAGTGTTGCAGAAAAAAAAAAAGTTTGAAACTGAAGAGAGGGATCATAGAAGGAGAAGTGTCTCTTACAAGAGTGCAGAACACTGCAGTTATCCAGGGATGTGAATGCTGAATACCCTGTTACACATGACAGGGCATAGGCCAGAGACGGCTCATGAAATGAAAGCTTTCCAGAAGCTCCTTTTAATGGTTTCAGAAACTTGTAGTGTAACATGCAGACCGTGGCCTGAATGTCTCTGGGCATGATAACATGAAAAAATGTAGTGAAGAAAGACTTTTGGTTTACACAGTAGTGCATAAAATTTGGCTAAGCTCCTGAAATTTTATATATATATACAGATTGACATGACTGTGTGAGATATTTTTTTTGTAATCTGTTTGGTTTAAGGTTAATATTTAAAATATTCTTTTTATTAGAACTTTAATCTGAAGGTTACTCTCCCTGGTTTGAAAGAAGACACACAAATTTGTAAAATAAGATTGCAACCTGGTAAGTATCTTAAGAATGTATTTTTTTTGTAGAACTTTTTTCTGATCCTATTAATAAGTATTTCTTCCCCAAAAAAATTTAATGAGGCAGAAAAGGGATATTTCAACTCATCCAAGTGAAACTAAATAAAACTGAGGACATATCACTTTGCAGGAACTATCAACTTGAACAGTCTCATCTTGTCCATTATTCTAACAGCTCAAAATTATCTACTTCATTGAGATAATTTTGGGGTTTTTTTTTGATGTGTTTAAATGTTTTTCAACCCAGCACCATGAAATTATTTCTTTTTATCTTTTTGATTTTCTGAAGCTTTTTGGCACATTAATTTCTACCAACCTATGTTAACCTACTGTCCTTGTAGAAGACATCTTGTGAATTGACAAGTTCTCATTGAATTTTTACCTGAACAAAACAGGGATGATGGGAATACTTCAGCAGTTAGAATTATGTCTAAAATTTAAAGCATTACGTGTTTAATTTATCATTATGTTGCATAACACAAGAAGGGAATACAGGAGTCTTATATGATTAATACCTCAACCAATTTCATTTCTGATCACAGACCCTTCCAGAAAAGATGCTAGTTCCTATTATCCCTTATTTTCTGAGGTTTCCTGGATTTAGTAGATAAGGTATCTATGTTATAGGGTTATATACCCTGTAGTGAAAAAGGGAAACTCTTGGGTTTTTGCCATTCAGATTACCAAGCCTTACCAAGTTTAGGCTTTCCTTTCTCAATGTGGGGGAATTCATTTACCTCCAGGCTTTGTTAGGCCAGCAGTTCACAATTTGTTCTGTTCTTTATCTTTTGGGCTGCACTTACATTTTGGGATGTAAATGCTATGTTTAAAAAACAAGGTGTAACCGTCTGATTTCAGGCAGATTGTACTGTGCATTGATTGATTAATTTTTACCTTGGATTAGAGACATCTTCATCCTCTATTAGACTCTTTGGATTGGGGGAGTCTAGAAAGGCTTCAGGACCTCTTTCTTCTCATTGAGCTTATCCTTGTCTTTTAAAATTGCTTTTCAAGGAAGGAGCGAGTAAAAGTTATTTCAGTCATTCTTGCTTTCCAAGCAGTGAGGTTGAAATGGAATTTCAAATGAGTAATGCATAAAGGTTGTTTTTGGAAAATGACTCTTTTGTTGTTTCTTCTTTGGAACATCTGTCTTCTGATAATAATCTCTTACTTCCTTTTTAAAAAGTAATAATTACACATTCCAGGGAGTGGGTCTATCTTAATAGCCCTCACTTCATCTTTATAGTACCATCAACATTTGCTTTTTCTTTTGTTTGCATGCAAGTTGTAACTATGGTGGCTTTGTTGACTTACACTTCACATAATTGTAGAATCATTAAGGTTGAAAGGGGCCTTTGGAGATCATCTAGTCCAACCGCCCTGCACATGCAGGGTCACCTAGAGCACGTGGCACAGGATTGCGTCCAGGCGAGTTTTGAAGATCTCCAGAGAAGGAGATTCCACAGCCTCTTTTGGCAACCTTATAATTGACAAGATATGTGGACATTAATTAATATCTTTGTTTTTTTTATATACCAGAACAAAACTTCAAAATTATTCATGATGCAGTGTATAGATAGCATTATGGCATGTTTTTACATGCTGTATCTGATTAAATTCATCATATTTGTTTATTCTATACCAATTCCTTCAGAAAAGTAGCACTTCTGGGCATAAACCCATACCCCTGAATTGTGCCAAGTTGTTACAACAGGTATCTTTGTAGCCTGCATTTCAAATTCACTTTTGAAAAAAAAAAAAGAACTGAAATCCACTATCTCATAAATTATCTAAATTATCTAAAATATAACCACAGTTCTGTACTTGTCTATTTTTGCAGGTCCTCCTCGTCAGTTGAAAGTAAAACCAGATTCTGAAGTTCTAAAGATTGAAAATGGTACAGCTTTCCCCTTTCAGGTTGAAGTATTGGATGAATCAGGAAACATAACGGCACAGCCAAAGTTAATAGTTCACTGTAAGGTAAACTGCATTATATCATTACAAGGATTTCGATAATTGCTTTCAAAAGAGCTGGGAAAAGAGGCTATTTTGACATTTAGATAGAATTTATTTATTGGTGCTTTTAACTTTCTGAGGTCTGACAGGTGTAACTGACTCCCTATCCTCATCTACCATGAGTCATCCAGAGTCAGAATTATAAGAACTTAACCTTAGAAGTAGAAGAGAAAATGAATCGAGAATATTTAGGTAAAATTTTAAGGTATTTTATGTTTCATTTTCAAATATAATTTAAGATATTCTACCTTTCATTTTTGTATATAAAATCTTCAGGAAAAAACTTCAGGTGACATACTTCAAACCTACTTAAAGAGTAAATGCAGACTTAATGCCTAAAAATTAACAAAGACTAATTGTGTATACTTGGCTAATCTCAGAAGGGAATGCATATGCTACTGTGTTTTCTGGAAGCAAGACTTTTTCCCTTCTTGGCATGGTTTTATTCATACAAAGTGTATTTTCCAATGATAGCAAAATCAGTCTTGAGCAGGGATAGATACACCGACAGAAAAGGTTTTCCCAAGAGAGCTGTATCTTCATTCCATTTACATGCTATCTGAGTACATTTTCTTCCTGTTGACTGTGTCTGCAGCATTGTAAGAACATGTTGAACTTGCTAGTTAATTTCTGTTTTAATGTATTTTCGAAAATTGCTAAAAAGGATTATTTTAACAGCTTGATTACATTTATTGCCATAATGGCAAAAGAGATTAGTATGTACATATTAATAGCATCTAAGAAGCAGGTGTTGATATTGCAGTTTCCTTTAAAGCAAAATTCTGCAAGATGTTTCAGTAAATAGTCCTACATATTTTTGGAGTTGCACAAATCTTTATTTCTGGAAAAACCCTAGTAGACTTCAAAAATTTTTTAATTTAATTTTATATTTTAAACAGTTTATAGGTGCTTCAAATCTCCCTGTGTATGCCGTGGACTGCAGTAATGCAGGAACAAACATTTTAACTGGTCCAGTTATACAGGTACAGAATATAAAGAAGGACCAGATCCTCAAAGCAAAGATTGAAATACCTGTAAGTACTAATTGGGATGTTTGGATGATGGAAAAGTTGGAAACACAGTTTAGTATACTATCTTGACAGTAAAACAAAGTCTTTTATGAAGCTAGTTAATAAATCAGTGCTTTATAATCAGTCTGAGAATCAGCTAGCTGCTCTGTTTTTCTCTAATAAACCATAAAAAGCAAACTTTCCATCTTTTCTTTTCCTATCATTTTGTATGTTTGAAATTCACTACATGTTTCTGAGATTATATATTTCTTCTTTTCCTCCCTGTATCTTTCTGATAACTTACTACTTTGCATGTAGATGCAGAATAGACATGGCAACATGTTTTCTGAATCTATAGTCTGCTTCATTTTTAGTATCCTTTAAAAAATTACAATCATTCTGGCTTATCCTTTGGATTTCCTTTTGACAGGCCTTTTGACTTGGACATGAGGTCACGCTTGATAGTCCAGAGTAATACCACAGATCACAGTAGACTACTGGATGGAGGGATATAGTCTTTATCTACTTGAGATATATGTGTATTTTTAATGTCCTAATTATGTCTTCTTTTTGTTTCCCTATGCACAGAGCTGTAAAGATGTGCCACCAGTGGAAAAGATTATTAAACTTCTTCCTAGCAGTCATGTTGCAAGACTGCAGATCTTAAGTATGGATGGACAAAAAGCTATTCAAATTAAGCATCAGGATGAAATTAATTGGCTTGCTGGAGATGTCATGCACAACCTTATATTTCAGATGTATGATGAAGGAGAAAGGGAGATACACATAACTCCAGCTGTGGCAGAAAAAATTAAGGCAAGTATTTCTGAATGAACAACTAGACGTGGCAGATGCCATGTATTCCTAGTAAAAGGCTGATTCTCTAAAATCTGCAGACATCAGGCTACCATCCAAATGATATTCCCCAAGCAAGTACAAATAAACATTGTGAACTTTACCCTGTGCTTAAATATTTTAAAAGATCAGTTCATTAAAATTGAATCCTTAATGAGATAGTGCATTTAATAAAAAGTTTGACAGTGCTTCAGGGTAATATTTTGAAAAGCAGGTTTAGCATAGGTTTTAGCTCTTCTAAATACAATAAAATAATTCCTACATAATTATTATTCCTCAGATAAAGGATTTTCCCAACATTTAGAAACTTTGAGCTGTCATGTTCCTTCATGAAAATTTTATCTGTCTTATCCCTCTGTCGGTGTGCTGGTGTGGAGCCAGACACCTAGACAGAGCTTTGCCAAATGATTCACTTTGTCTTCTAACATTTTCCTCTATCACAACTTTGCTAACACATTAGGATGCAGTGAGGAAAACTCAATGTGTATTTTGGGTTTGTTTAGAGTAATTTTCTGCTTTAGAGCAATTTGTGATGATTACTGTTGGAAAAAACTCAGGCTTTGATCGTGAACTTTTATTACCTGGTAATAAGTTTCAGCCTGTTTTGAACGACCACAGATGTGTTGTGTAGCTAGTGATTAATAATTTAACATTTGATTAATTTATGAAATTTTTATTTTAGGTTAACTGGACACCCAAAATTAACAAAGACAGTTTGATTCAGGGTTTATTACCTGATGTGAAAGTACCAACATCAGTAAAAGATGTACGTTATTGTCTTATTACTTATCTTGATGACCACGTGTCACTGGAGAGTGCATTTACAGTCAGGTTTGTCCATTTGAAACACACTTTTTGAAAGGTATTGTTGGCAAAAGACTGTAGAATTGTGTTTTGCAGGGAAAAAATATTTGAAAAAGCTGAAATAATGAAGTAATTTGATAGAAAGTCAAGAGAGGCTTACTGACTGTCTTAATAGTTTTTTATTGTTTTTCTCTTTTTTTTTTTAATCACTAAGTGTCTCAGATGAAGGAACTGCTTTTTATTGGTTATTCTGCTATAATTGCCATTAAAAATAACTAGGAGGTCATTCTCCATGGTTATTAAAGTTATCAACATAAACCTTAATCCTGAGCACACTAAAGGAGTCCAGACATTGTGCCAGATAACTCCTGGATTAACAAATTAACTCTTGGATTAACAATTAGATCTTTAGGAGCCGGGATGCAGAGGTTGTTAACTTTCATCCAGTAAACAGAAGAAAAGGCTGAGATGCTTTGGGCTGATCACTTCTACTTTATTTTAGCAAAAGGGGAAATGGGAATATGAGTAGACTTGAATTCTACTTAGTTATGTGGCTATGGCTCTGATATTTGTTAAAAATTGGTAGGCAAATTGTTAGAGAAAAAGTGATGAAGCTCTATAACACTACAGTGTTTTGTTGTGGAAGCAGTCTCTGATAGCTCCACCTGTTAAGATGGAAGTGTAGCCTACTGTCTTGACATGTATGCACATGAAACTTTCTTCTCTAAATATATGCAAGGATAAAATTATGAAAAATTCTAGTTGCAAATGAGTGATAATTATTGTGTGCAGTTATATCTGCTAATCTGTATAATTAGATCTGCTAATGTGTTTTAAGTGAATAGTGCTTGAAAGTGATCATAAATTAATTTCCATATCCTAGACCACTCCCTGATGAACCCAAACACATTAAATGTAAATTAAAAGGACCAAACACACTGCAGATGGGTGAAGAACTACAAAGTGAAATTGGTGAGTATTTGCATATTCTTTGCTTTGTTGTCAGATATGTATCTGTTTCTCTATAGTTTGTTAGACTGTTATGTGTATCTGTGTCATCAAGAGTGAATTATCTTAGAACCTTTATAAGATAAAAAGATTTTACTTCCTCATTCATGGAACAATCATAAGACTTTTGCAATCATTCTTTTGTGATTCTTTAGTTAACTCCCGAGTATGATTCACCTCTAAATTTGTATATTCGGACATTCCTCCCACTGGAGTTCAAATTGTTAACATGATTTTGTTAAGGTTGTTGATTCTGAAACCGTAAAGGTCAGAAGAGCATTCAGATAATATCAAGAGCCTGGTCTTTCAAGTGATACATTTTTAAGTTCAGGCCTAAGAAGAAGTCATGTTAGGGATCAGTCTTCTCATTCTACCTTGGTTTCTGTACATGATTGCTGTTTGAACATGTGGTCAAGGAAGTCCGGCATTGACTATTAAACTTTTCCTGGCACTGTGAGAATAAAAATGCCTCAGGATTGGCTTTTGTTTTGTTTTGTTGTTATGCCTACTGGGGGGAAAATTACATGTTTTTTCTTCTTCAGAGAGTGTGCAATGTTTTTACTAATTTGAATGTGTCAATTATTTCTAATGAGCATAAGACATGTTTAGGTAAATTCTAGTAATTAGAAATACTTAAGATATTTTGGGACATAAAAATATTTTGTATGTGTGAAGAAAGACACATAGGACAAATTGTATCTAAGAGGTTCTTTGTAGCAACAAAAAACCTTTCATTAACAAAATAGTAAACACAAAGTTTTGTGTGATTGACTGTTACCTGTACTTTTTATGATTCCCTACTTATGTTAATTTTCTCCATATTGTGTGTATGTTGTGTACATTTATATTTCATACCTTGTTCAGTGTTTCATTAAAGCAGCTAATGGGATATTCATTTTACTAATTGTTTTAATAATCAACTTCATTTTAAACAGATATCATGATTACGGATCAGTATGGAAACCAGGTTCAGACAGTGACATCCTCTTGTGTAAATTCCCTAGGAGTTTCTGGGCCTGGACTTGATAAGTCAAATTTGAAAATATCTTGGCAGGTATTTCAAAATTATTTCCAATATGCATATCTTTACCCATATTCTCTATGACCTATGTGAGATAATTGCCTTAATTTTCACACAGAATTGAACCAAAACTGTTGAAAGAACATGTCTATGAGAAATAGAGTTTTAAAGCATTAAAATCCTGTTCTCAGGTATGCAAGAGTATATATTAAAAATATTTTCACTGTGGCAGCTGTACATTATGGGAGTAGACTCACTTTATACGTTACACTTTAGCTAGATTGTCTTTGGTTTTCCTTTTTTCTGTTTTCTTCTAGCTGCTTTTTAAATGTTTGGTTCCTATTTATGGTGGCATAGTTGATTTTATGATATTTTGAAGCAGCATAGGGAGTTATGGATTTTACTGTCTGCATTAGTTTAATTTAAAATGGGATCTATGCCTTTTAAAATATGATGCTGCATACAATTGAGTAAAATTACCTATACAATGAAAACTAGATTTCTAGGAAGTGTGTATGTTTGATTTCTTGCTCAAAGAGTCCTTTCAAATTTAGGAAAAGGACTAAATTTGTTGCTTTTCAATGCATTGTCTCGCGTTAAAAATAGCAAACAGATTCCAATATGCATAAATATTAAAAATACTGTATTTAGAAAATGGATAAATTACACTTCTTTGTTCTTGATAGAATCCTATTTTTATTTCTCAATAGGAAAGTACGCTAACAATGAGAATCAAAGGTATTCGGTTTAAACCGTGTTTACCTGGAAGCAAAGAATTGTGCTTTGCTTGGCGTGAATTTTCCGATTTTCTCAGAGTGAATTTAATTGCAGGATCTCCTGCTAAATTACAACTTGTGGATTGGCCAGAGTTAGAAAAGGTAAGTACAAAAGTTATTGTTTGGAAAAAAATGAAGGGTTGGCTACTCAGTAGGTCTTTTATTTTCAGAGCTTTTTGAGGTACTGGATTCTTAATTTAGTGCTTCTGAAAATTGCTAGAGTATGACAACTCTGGAGACTTTTGTTTGTTTTCATTTGACACAGGACAACATGCCATAAGCAAAATTAGTTAAGTATCTGAACTAATACAAGCAACCCACTTGATCATACAGGCAGATATGTTTTAAATTGGTCTGTATATGGGAAGCCTTTTTCACATAATAGGTGACTAACTACATTGCCTTTTAAGAGTAAATTTGTGTTAAGGTAATCTAACTCTTAGGTGTCCATTTACAACACTGTAATACTTATACTTTACAACACTATAATACAACTTTAATACTTAGATATGTAATAGATTTTGTACAGTTTTGTACAGGTTATTCTGTGCCATTTCCCTTTCTACAAGATGATACCTTCCCATTTTCCTTAATGGAGAAGATTACTGTGGGCTAAATCCCAAAACCCACCTTCCACTGCTACTGCTGTTTGCCAAAATAATGTCTTCAACAGTAGAAATAGTTGACAGTTTCACTCTCCCTTATTTGGAGTTTTATTTTTGATGCTAACAATGTTACCCCTTCATCCAGAAAGTGGCGTAGGAGTACAAAACTTACATCAAATGGAAAGGATATATGTTTTTGCTATCATCTAGTCATTTGCAGTATTTTTATTTTTCAGTGTTTTCGTTGGTTGTACAAGTGATCATACTCTATTGGCAGCAGAAAGTAAAATAGGAGAGTGGAAGCAAGTAAAAGATACATTTGGTTCTCTCAGTGGAAAACAGGAATGAAGATGAGAGTATTGGAAAATGGGGAAGGAAACTATTAAAAGTGAAACAGAAGGTTCAGGGAGTGTCATAATTTTCAGTCTTTATAAAATTGTCTAGATATTTCAGAAGACTAAAAATCTTAGATATTTTACTCTTTCTGTAACAAAGTAGCTGTCTTCGATAAGCTTCTTGGGAAGCATGTCTTTATATTTAGTCATATCAGCATGAGTAAGACATGCAGTTCGTTTGAAGCAGTGCATTTTGTAATGTAAAGAGAATGGTATAACTATGGAATCTTCCTGGAATTTTACAATTCTGTCATGGTTTACCTAGTCTGTAAGGCAAATAGTAGGAAAAATGTAGATTCCGTCACTCTGGACAGCCTGACCAACTGCTGTGAATGTCTGATACACCTAGATATGCCTAGAATATTTTTACATCTCTTCCAGCCTGTTGCAGTGATTAATGGTAGAGAACTACAGAAACCCCTTGTAGTTCAGGTGTGTGATCAGTGGGGAAATCCATCTCCTGAACCTAATGTCAAAATCAGTCTTACGAAGAGTAGCAACTTAAAGGTAAGCATATGTCTTATAATGTGACCTCCTGTTTATCAAAGCATTTAAAGCTGTGTTGTCATGTCTGCATTGTCTCCTTCATGCTTGAGATGTTTTTGAAAAGCAAAGTATTGTAAGGATAGCAAAAAAATAATTCATCTACCATAGTAATTTTGATAAATAATGCAAATAGTTCCCGGTATAGATTCTTCAGCTCCCTCTTATTAACACTATCAATATTATAGTACGTAATTTGTATACATTTTGGATTTTCTGAGACTTCTTTGTAATCCTTTACCTCTGCCCTTTACCTGTATCAATTTAGCGAATAAAAGTAAATATCTGCTTTGAAATAGCAGCTATATCATTTATCATTTTTATCTATCGGTTCTTTGATTGTGGTTCCTGAACATAAGGCTTTTCATCTGCATATAAGACCATGTGAGTTTGATCTACACTTTGTTATCTCTGTGAAGAGCAGTAGCAATATAAAACAAAGTGAAACAATGAGGATGGAATATTTAACCCAGATTTAAGCAGTTACTATTTCCATTACCTTTTCTTTAGTCTGTTATGAGTGCCAGGTAGTCTGCACACTGGTCTATGCTAAGAAAGTAGTTTGACAAATTAATTCTGTTATTAAAATCTTCATTCTTAATGTGTGTCACAAATCTTCAGGAGCAGCATCACAACAAGAGTTACAGAAAGAGTTTTCAGTTTTTGTACTTTTTGTGCATTTTTTTTTCAGTCAGTACTTTCCTATGTGTGTATTATTCAGTGGATATTCATCTACCTTTGGACATGAGATTTTCCATGCTGGGCTGGCTTTGGTCCCTCTCTACTTCTGCTTGTCAGGTGTTTGCATTCCATCTGTCTTAAAATATACAGCCAATAACTTTCTTATGTTCATGAGTCAAGAACTAGGTCACTGTCTCAGTTTTCCTCCAATTTGACTCTTACTATTCCTATTACTTACTTTAACTGAACCATTTAAAGGAAATTTCTTTACATCTTGAAGACTTTCTTCTTCTGGACCTTTCAAAACTCTTGAAACAGAAGCCTGCCTCACACCTAGGATTCGCCCCTGCTACTGTGTTTGATATGGCAAATGTATCTCCTGAAGGCTTCTAGTTATGTTGATCTTGAGAGGACTTACAGCCTGGATAGTAATAATGTATGGTTGTATTGACTGATCAAAGAGATGTTCTGGTGGCATACTCACTCCATTTTGCAGATCTTAAGCCCTCCTCCAGGGAGGAGGATGCTGCAGCACCTCTTAGAAAGTCTTCATGCTTCTCATCCAATCTGGATGTGCCCTACATAGAGTCAAAGGGGATCATTATTAGAATGGATCTATTACAGCACTGTCTTCCAGAGCTCAGTTACACTAGTATCATTTTGGAGAGATACATGTTTCATACAACAGCAGACCAACCAACTGCGTACTTGCTCAGCAAGGATCAGATTTTAATGAGTATCTTGAGGAACCTCTTCAGAGAACTATCCAGAACCTTGGCATTTCAAAAGGGTTGTATGGACAGTCTTCCAAAGGTTATTAGAAGTTTCTGGGGATTGGAATTCTTAGATAAGCTATCTGTATTTCACATCTTGCCTTATACATCTCCTGTGCTTGGTAGTCTCTGATAGTATTTTCAGTACTTCCATTTCCTCCACAGGTCCAAAATTAAATGAATATGTGTGAACAGAAAGTCTCTGAATTCTTACGTGCTCCCAAATAGCGGAAATGTACAAAGCAACAACACCTGTTTCTGTAAAGTTAAACGTTTCTGTTTTGGAGTGTACAGTAATCTGAAATACAGAGTCCCTTTCCTGAGCTGAGTGCAATCCTCAGGGAAGTTACTGAAATGTTTTGCAATTCTCTCATTATTGCTGAAAAAAACAAAATATCTTTACAGTGCTGCCTTCCATTTGCATCATTAAGAATATGTTTTTGCTTTTGCTTTTCTGTGATGACATTGTAGAAAAAAAATCTTTCTTCCTTAGCTGATTCATTATGAACCAGCTCTCATAATATGTTTTTTCTAAAGTATTTTTCACTTAAATTGCTGACTTGAGATTTGTGAAATATTTTCTGTGTAAAAGAAGATATTTCTGTAAGAAAATTAACTACCTTAGATATCATGAAAACATTTTTTTCTGTGTAAGTGGACACTGGACAGCTATTTTTCTGGAATCTGTGCTGAAATAATAAAGAGAAAGCAATTTAATCTCACTTAATGTCATTTAATTCATATAATGTAATTTGCATTATTATCTTGGTTGAAGTCATTGCTGAATAAGTTGATTTCCCTCTGATAACTAATTCCATGAGAATTTGGGATGGATACCTGGCTTCCTTTGCTGTTGTCTAAACTTTAGAGCCACTATTTGAAGTTCCTTTCATAGATTTACAGTGTATTTCTTAGGTAAGACTAAAGAAACTAAAGTGGAGCTGGCACACACATTTGCAAATGAATAGCTTCTACTTAGTTAAGAATG
Organism: Crypturellus undulatus; assembly: GCA_013389825.1. Taxonomy (NCBI): domain Eukaryota; kingdom Metazoa; phylum Chordata; class Aves; order Tinamiformes; family Tinamidae; genus Crypturellus; species Crypturellus undulatus. The sequence goes on along the minus strand of VWPW01006732.1, from coordinate 29,787 downwards.
TATTGGTATTCTTTGAGATTCACTGTGACCTGGCTCTATGAGATGACAGAGGTTGCTGTGGAATCAATAATTTTGAAAGACTGTGGTCAGTGAAGAAAGTGAAATGATAAATTCTGTGCCTTTCATATATAAAGTGAAGTCTGACTCTGTTACTGCTGTTTTCAGTTTCAATGCTGTGGGATTAACTGCAGTAAAAACAGGATGCTCATAAAAATCACACCTGGAGAACACCTCAAACAAGGAGGTCCAGCCAAAATTTGTTTGCATCAATTGAATTTCCATTGGTTTCAATGGATTTGGGACCAAGCTCACTTAATGTGCTGGGAAAATTGAAATTCTATAAGGCATTTGTACTATGATCCTTAAACAACACTGCCAGTTTCTCTCTCATAGTTAGAATTTTGTTAAACATCATTCTTTAAAAAGGAGAGATTGGTTCTTGTTTATCAATGTTTTGATTAATATGGTACTATATCTTCATCATTTCATTACATGTTTCTCTAAGTTGTCTTGTAGCCTTACGTTTATAGCAGTAAGGCAAGGATGGGGAGACGAGAGGATGTTTTGCTTTATTGAAATAGTATCATTCTTTTAACTTTTGCTACCTATGAATCTCTAGGCAGATCGAAAAAAACACTGAAAGGAAGCAAGCAGTATTCAGAAGGTGTCAAAAGCTAAAAACATTATCGGGTTGACTTGTATTATGGACAAGATGATAATATCAATAGCAATGAAATGAATAAACTGTTTAAACATATTAATGAAGAAAGTGATTTTCTTCAGAAAATCATCTGAAACCTGAAAAATATTTATAACTATATTTTTCCTAAATTTAGGGTGTAAAGATGAAAAGAAGTTCTTGCTCAAATGGAAAGACGGTATGCAGGCAAAGCAAGGATACATTTTATTCTGATCTAACACTTGTTGCTACTTCTGTGTCATTAAAGGAGTTTTTTTTTTTGACAGATTGTTCCTTCAAACCAGCAACATAAAACAGATGAAAATGGTAGAGCTAACCTGGGAATTATTGGCATTCATGCACCTAGGTAAGTAGTGAAAAATATGGGGAAAAACTTTTGAATTCTGAAATGTCACTTGCTAGATGTATTTAAACTGCTCATTTCATAAAGCACCTACCAGGAATTCATCTAGAGCCAAGGTCACGCATTTAAATGCTAGTGGAAGGCCAGATAATGATCTTGAAGAAATTAAGTGTTTATTTAAGTAATATTTAATAACTCCTTCCTCTGATGTTCCGATAAGATTATACTCTGATTTTCTGAATCTTAGAAGGTTTTTTGATAGTGGTAAAACACAGCTTTTAAAGGCCAAGCTGATCATATTCGATGGGGTTTTAAGCCATTTAAAATGTTTAAAATACACAGCCTCCAGGAGACCATAACCAGATACTGTGCTTTTAAGACAGGAACATCTTTTAGTGTTGAAATCCAACTTCCTCAAGATGTTAACCATTTTTAAGAGTTAGATAAAATGACAAATCTAATTAAAAAAAAAAAAAAACACCAATAATACATTTTATGAGTAGTGTAACTAATAAGGTCTCATTTTCAGTAGGTTTGTGTCCTGTGGCTCCTGCTTCTTCATCTGGTTCCCTTTACACTCACATATTCCATCTGAATGTTCAAATTCATTATTTCTATATCCCCCTTACATTCATAGTTCTGCCACTTCCTGCATCCCTGAGGCCCGCCTGCCAACACTTGGGTTTTTTTCTTGCATCATCTACTTACTGTTTTGTTGTGCTGGCTATGCATGATTCAGTGCAGGTAATAGTGAGTTTGGAGTTGTACATGTGATAATTTTTTGGATTGGATGGTGCACCCATATACTGAATAAAAAGATTATCTTTCTCTCAGAAGAAAATAATTGGGAACTCATTTTTCCAGACATCTAGTAATTTTTAGAAAGTTCTAGGGATTTAATATGTTCTACATTTCCACTTCCTCAGCTGTACCAAACCAGCTTTTCCACACATTCTTCCTGGCCTTTTAACACTTCTGTCCCTCTGAATAGAAAATAGAATAACCAAAGCCTTGTTTTCTCAGGAAAATAAACCAAAAGATACTCTTTGTTTTCCATTTTTTAGAAGAGACTTCAGAGGGGGAGTTTACTGATATGCTTTTATGAGAGATGACTCCAAGGCATTTGAATATTTGTAGATGATTTTTTCCTCCAAAGATCCAAAATCCTACTGTTACAAAATAGGTTTAGTGAGGCTGTTTCAAGAAGTGCAGGTTAACCTTCTGGCTGTAGAGCAGGTCCTATGGCCCAAGCGAACATGTGACCAGTGTTTCAGTAAAAGCAATTATTTTCTAAACCAGACAGTGCCAAGGAGAGCAATACTGACAGGAAATTAGTAAAGGTTGTCTTTCCTAAGAGATTTTCTTGCAAGACTAGATTGGCTTTAGGTTATTTTGAAGCTACTACTAAGAGTCAGGTCTATAAATCTTACTTTTCGTTTCTTATGTGCAGGATTAGACCTAAAACATTATTTTGCATTTGCAAGAAAATTACAAAAATTAGCTATTAAATACAAATATAAACAGCTACTAATGGTAATATGATAATGCCCACATCCCCACAGGTCCATAGGTGGAAGGCTGCCAAATATTAGCAAACACTAAATTGCTGGAGGTTAAAAACAGTTGTGTTCAATGGTAGCATCTTACTTTTTTGTAGACTCAAAACTAGCTGTAACTTCTATGCAATTAATTATGACACTCCACTTTTGTTTAAAACCTTTTGTTTTTTAATACTCTAAATTACTAGATGCCAGTGAAGTCATTAAATACTTGCAGCACATTTAGTTGGATGCTGGGTTGTATTCAGATTCACTCTTCAGAAACTGCCAAAGCAGCTTCTCTCCTATGGCATTTTATTTAGCTGTGTCTGCTTTCTACTTTTTGCAGTTTAAGCTGCACCTGGCAGTAACTTACAGACAGACAATGAAACATGATCAAGCTAATAAAATGTTAAAGAAAAATGAAATTTAAGATACTGTCATAAGAATTTCTTAGGTGTTTGATTCAATTTAGTAAAATAATGTCATAAGAATATCCTAAAACATCAATTTTACCTCACTAAAAGTATATTGTTTCTAATGTTGCATGAAAACTTCATTTTTTCCTTTACTACTGATCGCTCAGTTTTCTTCTTAGATTTTATTTTATGCTTTCCTTTACCCAATACAGATTCCAAAATCCGTTGAAAAGTATCTTTTTAGAAGAGATATTTTGTAATGTTTTGTGATTTGTATTTATTTCAGAGGAGAGCACACTTTACAGCTTAAAGCCTCATACAACAAGACCACATTAAATTGTCCTATAATCACATTAAATGTTCTGCCGGACCCTGAGAAACCTGTCCTCTTGAATGTTAAATATGACAAAAATGCTTCTTTTCCAGCAGGCAGTACCTTCCCTGGTAAGTAAAGGGACTTTCCGATGGAAAGTCATAAACAAATAAAAATTCTTTCTATATGAGATACCACTATTACACTTGAAAAGAAAAGTCATGTTGAACTTCTTTGGAAAGCATTGTAAAAGTGCTCTTATTTATTTGTTCTAAATTACTGTTTATATGTCTGTAAATGAAAAACTACTAAATCTCTTCTCTGTTCTTAATAAAATACCACATTTTAGCTTTCAGTTTTTCCAAAAGGTGATCTGAGCTAGTTCGTGCATATTTTCCTTCATTATTTGCAATGTAATAGTAACAAAAGAGTAAGCTTTGAAGTTATAGGCCACCTACAAGCCAAGAGGAACAAAAAAAAAAAGATACAGTTTAGGGGAATTAGCTATTCCGATCATCTTTCAAGATGATCAGAGTCATTTGGAAGTCAAGATAAATAATATCTGAAGTGATAGAAAGGAAGCCAAAGATGGTCCTAAGTGTTGTATTGTCTTGCTGTATTCCTTCATGAGAGGATTATCTTTGATCTTAAACCACAGCTGTTGAATCATGAAACAAACAAAAAATTTCTTTTGTTTTATATCCCCTCGAGGGAGGTAGTGGTCAACAGTAGCAGTAGAAAAATGAATGAAGAAGAGTAAATTTTGTCCAGTAAAAAAATATCTTTTGCTAGAACTGAAACAAAATCAGAGATCTTTAAGAAAACATAGGCATAAATAAGAGAGTCTAATTAAAAAGAGTGCTGAAATATGATGCAGATTTTATAGGTCTAGGATGCTAAAAATAATGTGAATAGCAATTTTAGCTTGCGAGGGGAGGGATTTTGTTGAGCTAATTGAAGAGACAGAGGTTTGAAATATAAGAGTCCATCAGAAACTTCAAAATCATATAACCTTTTTCAAAGCTTGGGAGCCTCTTTAGCACATACAGGTACTATCTACATATTTAAATATTCTAATAAAGCATGGAGAAGTATTGATTTCCTTCCTCGGTATCTCCTTGAAGCTGGACACTGACATTTTTTACCTTCTAGGGCATGTCAGGATGAACAACATAAAAAGGGCGCTAACCTAGGGAACTGAACCGATGCTTCCTTCATTTTGTGCTTTCAGCTTCATTTAATTGTTATAAAGGTTAAAGAAGCAAAATATCCTTCCTTTTCTTCCACCATAATGTACATGATTTAGAGATAACGGTTTTAGATTGTGCAGCAAGGACAAAACTGGAGCACTGTCCTTACTTTTTGTTTTAATCTTTCTCCAGAATATCAAGAGATGAGAAATTATCAAGGCATCCTAAAAGAAACTTAGTGTCTTCTAGAACCAGGGGAAATATTCTGTTCTGCTTAGCTAGTATCTCAGTGTTTCTTCTGAAAAAACAAAGCCCAAAGATGTAAATGGTGTAGATTCTGTCATTTTAAATTTCCTAATGCATTAAGGAAGGCAAAAAAAGAATATAGTAACCATTTATTGAAGTTGCAAAAACAAAAAAATCAAGTGAGACTTGGAAAACCTGCTGTAAGCTTTAGAGCTAAGAGGTGATCAAGGTATAAAGGGAGCTTCAAAGTTTGCAGTGGGAAAACAGACAAAATATTTTGTCCATGCTCTGTGCTGAGGAGGGCAAAGTTTCCAAAGTGGTGCCTTCCCCCACTCTATGACTGGCAAAAAATGTTATATTCAAATTTTCAGTAGAGGAGTTTTAGAACTATTTCATGAAAAATATATAAAATGAAAATACATAAATAAATTCCATATATATATATATATATATATATAATTCACTATAAATTAATTCAGGTATGAAATTGCTGAGCTATTAACTCTGATGTACTAATACATTAATATTTATATTAATATAATTAATATATTAATTATGTTAATCCCACTTAATTTGGCCTTTATTTAATAGGAAAAATTTCAGGTGACAAATCTGATGGAATTTTTAAAATGTGTCTTAGGTCAGGAAAACTTTCAGTCATGTTTTCAGTCCAGGGCAATTGTTGTAAAGTATAAAAAGTACAATTAAGCAGACACATGCATAAATATAAGAATGGAGACTAGGTAAAAACTTCACATATTTGCACGGGAAAGTGGTGGCTTGTAAGTCTATTGGAAGGAGTTGATGGCTATGTGAATGTGAGTGATCCTGCTGATACTGTCCCTAATTTCTCAAGAGAGTTTTACTAAAGGCTCTTAAAGTAAGCTCTTCTGAAGTTCTGTGCTTTTGTGGACCACTATCATCAGCTTAGACAGAAAAGAAGCTTTAAAAAGTCAAAGTGTGTCACAAGTATCGGTGACAGTTAAGATGGAAAGAATATTGAAGATTAAAGCACCTAGATGGATGCAATCGGTGAAAACAAAATAAATCCTCAAAAAAGATATACTAAGCTTAGCTAACTTACAGAAAGTGGTAGCAAATATGAGGATATACAGAACAATTTTTGTTTCTAGGAAGAATAGACAGTGAAGGATTGGAAGAGACAGTGAAGGATATGAAAGAAATATGAATATAAATTTGTCAGAGGCATCGAAAAAGGGAAAGATAATTATTTATTGTCTGTAAGTACAGAGTAAAGAAAAACAGATTTCAGCCTTTTTCATTTTTTATATTTCATATTTTAATATTGCACTTTTAGCTTCAGACATAAATAAAATTTATTTGGAGCTTTTGTTTCTAGACCCAAAATGTTTATTTTTACAGCAGAATATCAGATACCATTTATAATCTTCTTATATAGTCATTGTTTTTTCTTTTTCATAATTTCTAAGCAGTAACAATTGTATTATTGCAATACTTCTTAAACAGTCTCTTTTTTCACTAATTGTTTATTCTGGAACAACAAAAAATATTTCGGAAGAAAAATTTAAATGCTATATATGTATCAATCAAATTGGCCTCAAAGTTCTATATTATGTATGAGAATATTTTCCTCCTCTTAAAAACAGAGATGCTAAGTAGGAATTCAGTAGAGCACGGGCTGCGTGGAATTAATTCTCTGGCAGGCATAAAAGTTAACTTCACATTTCCAGTGCTTAAAAGCCTCAAGACCATTTAATTTTTTGAATTCAGAAATCAAACAAGCTTTTGGTGTATTGCCATAAAACACTAATCTGTTCTTATCTTAACATTTAAGACTTTATTTGTATGTAGTAATTTCCTCCTTATAGACAACATTATTGTAGGTATTTATATTGATTAAAGTATAAGAAAAGTCAGCTTTTTGTGTGTATACATTTAGGGGATTTTTGTTTATTTTTACTTTTCACTGTAGAGGTTTCTTTGCTTTGAAGTGTTCTGTGACCAACCATCTTTCAGCACAGAATAAAATAGCTGGGTGATAGATTTTAACTGTCTCTTACCTTATTCCCCAGATTCCCATGAATACCTCTGCTGGTGCTCATAACTTTTTCTTGCTTCTTTCTTTTTTTATTTATTATATGTATGTGTGTGTATCCCTATATGTCTGAGCCTTCCAAGAAACCCAAGGTTTCCACTTTACAGCTACAGAAACAGAAGACTATCCTGATTGATCTCAGGACACAATAAAAATAAATAAATAAAAGAAAACTTGAAAGAGGCTTCCATTTCATGGAGAACATAGTTTCATGGAACTCCATTTCATGGAGTGACATTTTCAAGTATCACTGAGTAGAAGCTTTTACGTAAAGGTTTAAGAGAAACAGAGACATAACCATTAATATTTATACCACATTTGTGAAAGATCTGTTTTATGTAATATAAATCAATATAAAGTTTTGAGAGAGGGAGTTAGTTGACTTCTTCAGGAGCTAGAACAGTATATTTGATAATACATTTTACTAAATTTGTTATTAAATCCTTTATTAATGAATTTAATTAACATCCTAATTACTGAATTTATTGATGAACTTGGAACATAGTACTCTTAAGGATAGGTACCACAATATGGGAGGATGCCTGATTCATGCCTGAATTTTTCAGACACATCAAAGCATACTTAATCCTTCCTTAAAGTGTAAAATTTAGTTTTAATTCAACAACGTAGCTTCAATTACGTGCTTGAAATTTGTGTTACCATAGTGTCAAATTACTTGATGCACAATTTGGGGGAATTTTTTCCTAGTTTGGATTCCATTTCCTTTAGGCCACTGAGCTTTTTTGTTATTCTGAGAATAACATTTTTTTTTTCTGTTCAGGATTTTAAACATCTAGTATTTTGACTGCAGATCAGGCAATAGCAAATGATAATAGCTGAGTGGAACATGTATCCCATTATGCCAATCCTACTGGGTTTAAGTATGGGATACTCATCTGTTAGAGGTGGCCACTATCGGATTTGTAGTTTATGTGTCTATTTCAGCATGGCCAATAGAAGGCAACTGTGGTAGTCAGTTCGTACCATCTCTTTCTAAATGCTGTGTCTATTTATCCAGTAGGCCAGTGACTAAAGCGCTTGTATAGGAAGAGGGAGATCGGGATTTCCTGTCCTCGGAGCAAGGAAGCAACCACTTACTTGCCTAACAATTATTCTTTCTGGAGAGTAAGAAGCAGCCGGTCTTGCTATTCTGATAAGGGTGTTGACTTGGGAAAGGGAGATTTGAATTTTAAGTTTTGTGTAATTGTTCATTGAATAAAGCTTTTTTATTTGTTTGTGTTTTTTGTTTGGTTTGTTTTGTTTTCCTAAGTGAGAATTGTTACCTGATCTAGTTACAGGGCTAGGCAGAGAAGACTTTCTATGTCTCATTTTGAATTTTTTGTTGTTTGAATTATTTTTGAACTGTGGACATTGTGTTTTTGTTTTGTTTTCCCCAATCAGAAGGTGAGACAGAAATTCATGAAATCCTGACAACATTTTTCTTTATTTGATTCTGCAGATTTTATGGTTAGTGTTCTTTCTGAAGACTGCAACATTATTAAAAATATTAATCCAGCACGGATTACTATGAAAATGTGGGAAGGGCTGGGCTGCGGAACTAGAATGCCAGTTGATGTAAGTCATCAAAATGTGTTTTCAAAATGTGTGTCAAAACTAAGTTATAGGACTTTGCTTGACTTGGATCAATGCTCTAGTGTGCAAATACTGACTTACTACATATCAATTACATTTGTTTAACAAAATTTTCCGTGTTACTTTTAAGAGTGAGTTGTCAGGCTATTCAAATGTCAATACTACAGTAATGACAACAATATAACTAGTCTGCAGGAGCTAATTAATGATCGGATGCTGTTCAAAGTTGCCACCCTGTTTTTTGTAAAGAAAACAATTCAAGAATTGATAATAAAACTAGCATCTAAAGTATAGGTGGTCTTATTGAATTCTTTTGTTCTATCAATACTGCAAATCAGTAAGAAGCTTTAGCATTAAGGCACTTTCTAGTATGTTTCATTAATTTTCTAGTTTATTTCTAATATATTTCATTCATTTTTTGTATCATTCTTCTCAGGTTACCACATTTAGCTGTAGTAAAGTGAAGGATGACAGGGAAGATGGCTTCTTTTACTTCAGGTATAGCAGCATGTATTTTTACTGATACAAATTACCGATACAATTACTGGTACAATTTATTATACAAATTGAGTCTGAATTAGGGACAAGAGCTTTAGTATTTGATGATGACAGTCTGCTCAAGAATTACCAATTCAATACTATGATATATTTGGGAATTAGCATATTGCAAGGCAATATTGTATCCTTTCAAGTTACATTTGACATTTGATTTGAGAACAGAGGAGAAAGAAGTCTTAAGTTAATGTATTAGAATGGTTAAAAGTATGTCAAACTTTAAGGTTGTATCCAGAGAATCTTTTCTTTTACTTTTCCAAATGAAGTAAGGGGAAACAGGTTGCTAGTATTACTCCCACAGCCATGCTTTGAAAGCAAGAAACTCATTAACCAATTCAAGAGTGACATCCTCCCAGAGCAACGTCTGAATCTTAGTTATACAGTTTTCATCTCTTCACAGGTTTTATAAGTAAACACTGCAGAAAATTGAATCTGTATGTGGCCTTCCATAGCACATGAAATCATATTTCTATGAGAGGAAGTGCAGGCATCCATCTTCCCTTCATATTTTCATGCTAGGGATTCTTTGCCAGTGGTCTGCACTGCAGAATGTTGTAAAGTCAAACAAAACCTCTTTCTTTCTTTTTTTTTTTCTGTCTAATCTCTATGTTAAGAGACTCAGCTTTTGCCAATATCTGAATAATGGGGCTGTGATAAACTTCCTGTCCACTAGTAGGGATTATATCCTCGTGGAGGAATCTTTCCTTATCTGTGTTGCCAAAAACTTTATTTTGAAGAGTTTTTGAGATTTTTTTTGTGGAACTCTTGCACAAGTTTATTACGAAGCAGTAATAATAGGACTCTTAAGAAGTAATTAGCAGGACTACACAGAATTTGAATTGCTTGCATACTTGTGTACTTCTATATTGACTCACTTCTCTTTTTTTGATACCTTTAGGGATAAGGTGATTCCAGAGAGAGCGGGGAATTACAGCATCCAGTTTACTTTTGCAATGGATAAGACAAATATTCTCAACAGTGACCAGGTTGGAGTCTGTATTTAATTACATGTAGCTAAGAACACATAGTACAGAATCATCTAGGAGAAATATTACGATATTTTGTAGTTTTGCAATACTTTCATTTTTACTTTGCAATACACTTTCACTTGCAAGTTTTGCAAAAAAAATAGACTTTTATGTCGATAGTGACTGATTTCAAACAGTTGGTTATCAAAATGTTTTTATTAGCATTTTTTTGAACTAAAAATTCTAAAACTAATTTGTAACTTAATAGAATTGCTCCATAGTAATGCCTGTTTGTTGCAAGACAATCAATAAATTTCACATGCGTTTGTTCAGGAGTTTTTGGAGCAACCTATGTGTGCAGGTGACTTGCAGTGAATTATATATGTCTTTTAAATTTTCTTTTATTCTTCCTTCTCCTCTTCTAGATTATAGTGGAAGTTGTACCTAATGTTCCGGTACGCTTGTTACCAGATTCTTTACCTGCTACTCCAGCAGTTTCCAATGTTCGAGCTGTTACTACTCGTACACTGGTCAAGGATTTACACCTCCATGTAGTGGTAAGTATATTTCTATATTATCTGTATCTATATTATTTCTATATATTTCTATATTATCTGTGTTGAAGTGAAATTGAGTGTAGTCAAATATTGCCAGGATACAGTTTCTTACAGAATCTCCCATAGTAAAAAATTAGGTCCTTCAAAATTTAGATATGCACAAACAAATAGCAAAAAAAAAAAAAATCTGTGAAACTATGGGAGAATTTTAGAAATGAAGCATCTTGTGATGCTTAGTGTAATAGTATATATAAGCTCATTTTTATTGTTCCTATTTGTGATCAGAACTGACTTCTTTAACTTTTTACTTACAGGATGAATACAATAACCGTACTGGAATTGATTTAGTTGGCAGGATTATAGCAAAAATTAAGAGCCCCAATGATGATGATATAGAGATCCCACAGTTTCAGGGTAAAGTCAGTACAGTCGAGTTTCCGTTTGACAGAGGATCAGCTGAAATTGTAAGTACTTTCAGAAAATACTGTTAACTCCATGAGCAATCAATCTAATGATTCCCTACAATTTCAAAGCTGATTTTACACCTCATCATGTTTTGCGGTGGGTTAACTTATATTGTAGCCTTCTCTTAGTGTAATATAGCTGAATTATTTCTTCTTTATTTGGTTGCTGACTTTCAGAAAACATGAAGGAAGGTAATTCTTTTAACTAATTATCCTTGCCAATAGAGGGAAGTTGCTCAATAGATAGAAAAACTTCATGATTAGAGCATAGGACATGTGGAGTGATCCAGGTTAAGTCTTTTGCTCATTAAAACTTCACCCGTAAAGAACACTTCACTAGATTATAATTAAATCTTTAGTATCAGTGGCATTTTACTTTTTTACTTACAATGCTTTTCCAACTTAATATCTTAAGATCTTTAGACTAATCTCTTCATATGTATGCAATTAAATTTCAACTCATTTTCTTTGCATTTAGTCAAGCCTAATTAGGCTCATAGGTACTCTGCAGAAAGAAATCCTATTCTGATTTGAAAAATCAAAGATAAAGCTCCTATGTCACTAGATACTGATATTTTGTTTCAGTGATTAAGTATCCGTTCAAATCTCTGGGGTTTGCATCTACTTGGTTACATGTTTTTTTTGTTGGTTAAAGAACTCGTACATGCCTGATGTTTTGTCCCTGTGAAAGTACTGTATATTGTAATAAAGTCATCACAGTCACTTTTTCTTCGTCATTCTAATATAGGCTGATTTACTAAAATCTCTGAGTTCTGTTTGAGTGGTATCATCATCAATTATGCTATCACCTCAGCTGCCTTATGAAAATTCTGATTCCTTCTAGAAAATGATTTTAAATAACCCCGTTATTTTGGCACAGCAAGGGTGTGGCTGACATCTTTATCATTTGGGCTGCAATGCTAGACAGTAGCTAAAATTACATGACATGCAGTATTTCTTTGAAATTATTTCTTCGTTATCTGCATCTACCTTCTGGATGCTGTTGGCATCATCAAAAATGATAGATACAAACAAGTTAAAGTATGCACATACACAAAACCAGAAACTGTTCACAGTCCACAAAAAAGAAAAAAAAAAGAAAAAGAAAATCAAAATGTACTGAAAAAAGATCCTACCTTTTAAAGAAATTTCCTCAGCCAGCTTTCCTGAATTGTTCATTGGACGCAACCTCCCAGCAGACCAGCATCAGCATGTGCCAGATGGAAGCAGAAAGATATAAAAACTCCCATTACATCTTGCAAAACACCACAATAATAATAATAAAAAAAGTAGAATTACTAAAATTCACAGACGCTACGCATGAACGTGTCATAATGTATTTCATTCGGTACATCATCTGCTTTCATGGAACTATATAAATGAAACTTAATGACACAGCATAATTAATTCTCTTGATAATGGTGAAAAACAAAACCATGCAATTAACACTGGGCTAACACTTTTCACAGGACACAGTCATTCACTCTCTAGTCTGCACAGTTTCTATATTTCTGTATATTTCTATACAGAAAGTAAGGCAGAAAAATAAAAACTATGGACTGAATAGAGAAACAGGGTAAAATGAAGAAACCGATATTATCATGCACTTTAGGTCCCTCTTGTTCCACAACATTGTTTCAGAAATTAAAATAATTTGTTTCAGCCTCTCACTCCCCACACCAATGATCTTTTTATTTCTCTGACTTAAGCTTCCAGTGCCTTAACATTTACTGAAGTCTGCATAGCATATCCTATTAAGCTCAAAGCTATTTCTTTTCTCTTGTATGTATGTTTGAAGTTCGCTACTTTGGTTTCAGAGGTGGAAAACAGTTTTGTGAACACACATCTTTTTCTGGGACAAGTGGGGGTGGGAATAGAAAGCAAAAGTGAAGGTAAGGGTTTGGCTGTAACCTTTACCGTAATAAGACAGTGCTTTTCTCCACAAATCCTTGTCTAATCTATAGGAGCAATTTGAACAGCTGTTTGTAACTCCTGTTGTTGAGGGGGAAAGCACTGTCTTTGAGTGGCCTCTGATAGCTCAGATAACTGGGTAATTTCTCAGATTCCTCATAGATGCCGAAATAGCCTTTCTTTTTTCCTTCGTACTATATACTAGCAACCTACTGTTTAGTCACTGTGATATAAAATCTCCAGTCTTTGGTGCTTCAATGACTAATCTAACCACCATATATAAATTATGTCCTTTTTTATTATCTTCCATGCTGCCAATCCTTCATTTTACTTATTTTATTTAGGGGGGAGGGTTGTTTCTTTTTTTTAGTTTCTGCTGTTTATTTCTGTGATCTGATGCGATACTATAGCTTTTGGCTATAGCTCATGTTCTCTCTCCCCTCCTCCCATAGGAGTAATTCCATTTCATTTAATCCCACGTCTCTTCCCCTCTTCTGGCAGTTTTCAGTTGTCTGTCTTATAGTGAGTGCTCTGTCTAGATCTGTGCAGGAGGCAACTTATGAAGAAAGAGCTTGTTGTTTAGGATGAAATGTGTTTTTTTATATAACAAGTAACAGGGGTAGGAGGCAGTTATTTTTCAGATACCTTGAAATTGTTCCGTCTTGTCTAAAAGTATAATTGTGTGAAATTAGCTTCAATGTCTTGAAGCTGATAATGAGTCATGTACATCTGTACACTAAGGTTCAGGAGCTCTAAGCTTATTAAATGAAGGAAATAAGGAAAATGTTTAGATTTTAATTAGTATAAAATTTCCAAGAAAAAGATACTTCCCCTGCAGACTTCTCCTAATTAAACATGTAGTTTCAATATTTTTAAAAGCCATGAAGACTGTCTTTGAAGGTTATATATCTGTCTCTTTTAGGCTGCAACCACCTCTTGATTTGGCCACTTGAGTAGCAATTTCTACATGTTACAGGTGGAAACAGTATGAGTTTTATTATAAGCATTATTCATTTTATGCATGATACCTTTCCCAAAGTAACAGCACATTTAGATATTATTATACTAATTTTATTTCTGCCTATCATTCTTTATGGTTTTATAGTATTTCCTGTTTTTTTAAAGAAAGGAGAAAGGTTTGGTTTGATGAGAAATGGGATTTCTTATCAGTCTTTTGAGATACATTGTTCATTCTTTTGGGACCCTCTGTCTACTACTGTGGTAACAGCAGTAACTTTACCTCTGCACTGGGACTAGTTTGTTTTTCCTTCTATATGTTGATGCATCTGGTCTTTTATTTCCTTTTAATGTTCTGTTTGCATTTGTTCACATGCGGTGTGAAATACATGGGAGGAAATTTTCCTTACAGGACAGTGCAGATAATATTCCTACTGAGCATATGTCTATTAAATAAAATATCTTATTTAAACAGGTAAAATGGCAATCTTAATTCTTAAATGTTAAAATACTTGTTGCTAAATCTTCATATTATAAATATAATTAATTAATATTATACTAAAACTTAATCGCTTATAAATGTATCATAGCTTATAGACACTGTGTATTAGCCAATTTTATAATGCTTAGTATTTGAAGTATGGTTATTTTATTCCTTGTGTGACCTCAGATGTGAATATAAACATATACCTTTGTTTTACCAGAATCTAGTCCTAGCTGAAAACAGTCCTGGAAGAGATAGCTCTGAATATATTCTTGTATTTGAGCCAGATCTGCCAGCTTTGAGAAGACCTTTGGAGCCATACCGTCTGTCATTTATGTTTTACAATGGTACGTTTCAATTACTCTAAAATGTTTTCATTTCTTTTAGACTAATGTGTTTTTTAGATCTATAATTCTAGGTAGTTGGAAATATCCTATAAATGCACCAAAACAGTGTAGTAGCCTAATAGATTTTTGCTGAGGTTATATCTACGTATGTTATTGTGGTTTTTTCTAAAGTATATATATTTCTTTATGTAGATTTCAAGAAACAGCAACAGATGGCAACGCTTACAAGGGAGAGAGACCAACTATCTCAGTCCATAGTAGTTTATAGAAATTGGTTTGATACCAATAATCAGCTTGTAACTGAAATGAAATGTAAGTTCAGTCAAATATATAAATTTACTTTCTCTGAGTGAAACTTTCTTCTTTTCCTTTAATGATTCTGAGAATGTAGAAAATTAGCATTGAAATAATGTTGAAATAATTTGAGAGGAATGGAGGAAGTATAACATCTCAGTTAGCAGGGAAGCATCAAGGTATCGGATGGGTCTACCCATGAAAGGTCTTTACTGAAGTATAAGTTCTTATGTCAGAACTGTCAAAGAGAAGTTAAACTCTTAAGTTTATAGTCTGATATTTTTGCCCACCATTGCCTTACACATCCTTCTTTAAAATTCTTGTGTGAATGCTCAGACATCTGGAAATTAAACACTTGTAGTCTAAAAATTATTTTAGGGAATGCACTATAGATAATCTTCTTTTGAAGAGTTAACCTGTGTTTTCATAGTATCACTCTTCCCCTCACCCCATATTTGAACCTACCTTGTATAGGGATCTTCCAGTACCTACCAATTTGGTAGGTAGTAGGTATTAATATAGGAAGTCGTTATTTATGTGCATATTCTTCAGCAAATGTAATCCCTTTTAAAGCTTTTTAAACGATAGGGCAATCTGAGGGCAGCTTTTCATGGAAATGGAAGAGAGGAAAAAGGAAACGTTATTTTTGCCTTATTATTTTGTTTGAATCATCCTCCCTGTTGATCAAAATGTTTATTTGGTTTGATATATTTTTAATTCTTGTTTTAAGTAGTCATGCAAAGGTAAATAAACTCTGCTGGAATTAGAATATGCTTTGTTTCCTGACATTCTAGTACAGGTTAGGTTTGTTACTTACTGCATGACGATGTAAATTCCTGAAATCTAATATGAGAAGCAAAGAATTTTGCTTCACATTTTTTGATTTTTGCATATCTCTAGAGAGTAACTTAAAGCACCTTACGCTTTAAAATGTGTCCAAATACGGATAAATCTTTTTAAATAGAGCAGGAGGCAACTCAGCTAAGCTTAATATGTTTGTTTTCAAAACTGCTTCATTCAGATATGACAATGGGGTAAAATGGTAACCAGAAAATGATGTCCAAAGTAAGGGACAAAAGAAGTAGTACCAGCTTCCACTGTTCCTTTTCCTCTTGCTTTTTTTCTCTGTTGGAAAACCACTTGGAAGGATAACTGAAGGATGGAAAGAAAGAAGCACTTACATGCTCATACTAAGCTAAGGACTAGCCTTTGCCTCCTGAAGCTGAAGTTTGATGGCAGCTTGCTGAAACTTCCTGTGATCTGGCCAAAGTCCTTGTGGACAAATCTTGAGGGCAAATGCTGGAGTTGAGAATCTTCAATACTTTAGATACCTTCAACTGTGGGTGTGATCTTTCTAAAAAAAATACAAGAAATGCCCCATTGCTTTCTCACATTTCCTTATTCTTTCTTGAATTTTATTGGTTTCAGGTCAGGTTAAGGAAGCTGAAACAAGAGAAACTCACCTGAAGAATGAACTGAGAAAACATCAAATTGATATACCACAGACAAACATAGTATGGCTTATTTCTTACTAGATTTCATAACATTTTAAAGTAAATCTAAATCTTAACAAATTGCTAGTAATTGGTACATTATTGACTCACAGTGATATGGACACAAGCACGTGTTACCAAAACTTTCAAAATATAAATCACCAGTAAAATTTATGAATCAATGCCAAACTTAAACTTTTTTAGTTTTCTACTAGTCTACCACTCTCAGAGAAATTGCCAGGAGAAGAAGAAAGTTCTCTTTTATATTCTGATTGTGGTTTTGCTTTTCTGCTAAGGTTACTGGTGATGTATTGATATTGCTAGTCTTAAGAACTGTCTATTAGAGACAGATTAGTGTATGCTGGGTATATTCTAAATGATTTCTGGCTTGAGCAAGCCAAAGGTAAAACACTTATCTTTACAGACTGGTACATTTTTTACATAATTGCCATGCCTAAAAATAATTTTGAAAGATTCAGTACAATGTATGCTCATTAATAATTATCCATAAAGATCCAATTTTATTTTAAAGAAACTTTTTAAAGAGCATTTTCAGACTATGTTTTTTTTCTAATAATTATTTAAATTATCCCTTATATTTAGGTCAAACAAACACAAGTTTTATAATAATTAATTGCAAATCAGTAAAATTAACTTTTCCAATGATGCACATTGCACAATCATGATAGGTAAGTTCACCCTGCTGGCTAAACTTGTCAACCTTGAGCATAGTTCTCTTCTTCTAAAATATTTTTTTTGTTAATTTGTGGTTGCCTCTTCCTGTTGATTCAAACCATCTTCAGTTTGGCTCTAATCAAGTTTTGGTAGCTTATTTTGAAAAAGCCTGACAGAAAGAAATACGCGATCTCTAGTGTTTTTAAACAAATAGTAATAATAAAGTTCATAGCCACAAGTATAGTGTCTTCTTTTGCTGTTCTCTGAGCTATGTAATGAGTCTATTTTAGAGGATTTAATATTTTAATCAGTCATTTGATTAACAAGTTGATTTCCTGCTGCTTTATATATTCTTGCTAACTTTCCATTTTAATCACAGCTTCAATTTGTGGATTCTCTCATAAAACAGAAGATGGTGGATCAAGAAGGAGTAATGAAACAGCCAAGGCGAACTTGTACCCTCCCAAATTACCCAAAAGGCAACCAGGATATTTTAGGCAAAGTAAGTTGTGTCCCAAAGAGCCTTTCAAATCAGTTTTACTGGGTGTGGGAAGTGGTAGTGATGAAAAATAAGCTAACAGAATATCTGAGTAATACGTCAGAAGCAGCTTTGAAAAAAAAGAGAGCCTTCTAGTCCCATTAGATGTGCACTTCTTCTAAAGGGGCCATCGATGGGGGAATTCAATGTCTGATTGCAGAAAGATTGTGATTAGTATGAAGAAGGGACATGGTCTTGACTCCTAGTTTAACTGTTCTAATTTCTGTGGCACAGATTGCACATTTAGCACAAATTGAGGATAACGAAGCAGCAAAAGTTATCTCTTGGCATTTGGCCAGTGACATGGATTGTGTAGTCACACTGACTACTGAAGCAGCTCGTTTCATTTTTGATGAAACTCAAGGTCGACAGCAGGTGTTACCCCTTGATTCTATTTACAAGAAGACACTTCCGGATTGGAACAGGTAGAAAAAAAAAACAATGGAATTTCTGCATTTTTACTACATTCTTCTTCAGCTTTGTTGGTCTGATTTGTTTTTTAAAGACATAAGTATCTCTGGCCTTACAGTAATAGCAATGGTAGTGTCACTTAGAATGTTAATTTTATGCATTTAACTTTGCACAGTTCTTTCTGTGTTTCATAGGGTATTTCTCTTCAAAAGAGAAGACCATTTTCGATTTCTTTTCTTCACTGTAAAAATATTATTACATGTTTCCTAGATCAAGAACTGTTGTTTTTTAATAATTCTACTACTTTAAATAAATAATAACTTTTTTTAATTCAACTCCTGAGCACATTCCCTAAAATAATTTATAGAAACAGAAATTAATAATAAATTGATTTGTTTACCTAGAAAATAAAGGAAAATATAAAAATTCTGTGTGATTGGTAAGATCGTAGAGACAAGACTTTTAGAAAAGTTTTGATATGCAAATGTATTTAAAAGGTCCAAAATCTCCTTATTTTTTTAAGAATATGCTAAAACTTGCCCCACAGATTTCCTCTTGCTAAAATATCAGGTTTTGATATCAGGTTTTGACCTGCACAAAATACCTGGTGCATGTGTCACCTAAGTATCCCTAGTATAATTGGCATTTAATTTAATGTTGGTATCATCTAGCTCCTAATGTGAAAGTGTTGGGACATATTCAATACATTTTTTTTATTTCCAGCTAGATTGTCAGAAGAAATAATAAAGTGAGGAGAAATAACTTTTTCCTATCCTTCATTGTCACTCTCTCCTTTCTTTAATCAGGCCTTTGCCACACTTAAGAAATGGAAAAATATGCTTCAGACCTGTTGGAAATCCAGTATTTGCCAGAGATCTGCTAACATTTCCAGATAATGTAGAGCATTGTCAAACAGGTAATTGCCATTAAAGTATTTATTAGTAAGTTTTTTCTTAAACACAAATACCACAAATCATAAATTTTTCACTCTCCCTTAAGACATTTGCAAATACCAATCTACCCTCATCAGAATATCGCTTGGTAAAAAGAGGAGGATGCTAGTGTTAAAAATTTGCAAGCAATCATTACGAATATTTCAGTAATGACTACCATCTTTGCCTGATGTGCCTCTACTATATTGTAGAATTTTTTTTCTTTCTTATATTACTGCATCATTGTTTTATATTTCCAAGCTTTGGGTAAGCAGAACCTGACAACCATATGTTAGTTTCATATTTTCTTATTGGAGAAATTACTGAGTTCATTATGTTTTTCCAGTCCTACTCCAGCTCCATGTGCAAATATATATACATTCAGACCAACCTGTGCATTGCTGATTGGTATGCTTAAATACTAAATTTTGATACTTATGTAGCTCTTAGTTTAGGCTGATTTCATCCTCCTGCTCTTTTTAACAACATGTCAATGCCTACCCCTTTTTTCTTAGATTTTATAGAGCCAAATTATTGTATCCAGAGCTGCAACCTGTGATTACTTCAATAAGTGTTTCATTTCACTTGGCAGCTTGAAATATTCCTCTCCAGTTTTAATGAAAAAATGTTTTTTATTGTGATTTGTTTTCACAAAGTCAGATACTCTGTCAGAGACTTCAGCTACAATTTCTTCTTTGGGTATCTTGCTACCAGATAAACTATCGCTTTTTGGAGGTAATTTAAAAACCACCTAGCTTGACATGTCAAGACTACACGGAAGCTACATCAAGTTATACCTTTTAGGTACCTCAGAACTTGATGATACAATATTATTTTTTTCTTAAGTTCCTAAGTACATAAGTTCTTAAGTAAAATTCTGATTGCTTTATTCTTTGATAATCCACTGAATAAACCAAGAAAACTATTCAGGGAGAAGCAGAAAAGTAAATTATCATATATACAGTTTCCTAAACTCAGGACTTTATTATGTGAATCTTAAATATAAGATGTTGAGATAACGCATTTGTAGAAAATAGTCAATTAAGTCATAAAGCAATTAAATATGCAGTTAAACTTACTGAACTTAATTTTGTATAAATTCTGTGGTGAAAACAGATGTTTGTGTATTCATTTTAATCTCAACAAAATTTCTTCGAAGAAGATAGTGAACATACTATACAATCCTCACACTTATCTGAAAAGCTGCAGTAGTGAAACATCAGAATTGATTTTTTAAAACTTAAGTTATTTTGTTGCAGATAAGTTTCACATTTTGAAAAATTACTTTTTCAGTGTTCGGGATGCTTTTGGGTGACACTATCATTATAGATAACTTGGATGCTGCCAATCATTACAGAAAAGAGGTATGTACTGTAGTTTTGGTTACTCTTTATTATTGTTGTTGTTGTTTGTTATTATTTTAGAAAATATGTCAGAGCTACACACTCAGTATGTTATAAACTTAGAATGATGAATCGCTAGCTGTAATGTTGCATGACCTATGTGTTTTTATCTCTGGACAACCTGCTCTAGAATGCTTACTGTTTTTAAGTCTCACTGACAATATTAGCTTCATTTAACAAGTTCCAGTATGTGAACGTTGCCATGAAGCACGGGACTGGGCTTTTAAAGACCAGACACTCGTAGTTTTGCTGTTAGCATGCATGCAAGTTCTCAGGTGTCATAATTATCGATAATGTTTAAATTTAATATATTTATTCTATTACCTCAGAGCAACGTCATGAAATAAAATATATCCCCCTTAAAGAACCAACTGCATTGAAGCTGAAAGATGTGAAGTTTCACAGCATCATTCTTGAAAACTTGGAGTTGCTAATTTAGTATCACTTTCTATGCCTGTGTAGGTTGTAAAAATCACACATTGCCCTACATTGCTGACAAGGGAAGGAGACAGGATTCGCAGTAACGGAAAATTTGGAGGCCTTCAGAATAAAGCTCCTCCAATGGACAAACTCAGAGGAATGGTATTTGGAGCACCCATGCCGAAACTTTACTCTACTCTCTCCGGTCAGATAGGTAGGTAAATGAAGTAATGAAAATACAGAATTTCCAAAATTATATTCATTGCATATATTTGCAATTTTTTATGTAATAAATAGTACATATATACTGTGTGTATATATATAAAGTTATTTTTTTTAAGTGAGATCTGTACAATATCCTATTTGTGAAATTGTCTTTTCTTAAAAGGCTAAGCTGTTAAGTTTGCTGAAAGAAAAAAAATTTTTACAAATGACCAGATATTCTCTCTTTTTTTTAGTCTTATTAATGAAAGCACAAATATTGATAGTCATTCAAACTGCAGACCTAAGGAGGCTGGTCTAGACGAGCTACAGTTTCCATCTGTGCAACTGAGCTCTGTGAAGCAGTAAAAAAATCATATTCTCTTCAGAGTCATTCACAACAGCATTGCATTGTACAGCATTTCCCTAAAAAGAAGATAGATTGTTTTTCCTACCAGATCACTTATGTTTCACTATATGCTTAGATTCTTCCTTTTAGAATGCAGGTTATAAATAAAATTAAAAGATGGCAGTTTCTGACATATAATAGCTGACTGAATTGTAAAGCATTGAAACTCTTATTCACAAGTTAGATTGTTCTTAGTACTTAATTTTCAAAACCATGTAGCTTTTCTATGTCAGTATTCCTAGAAATATGTGACACACAGTATGTGTGTGTGTGCATGTGCATATTGGAGTAGCCTTACATATGAGGAAACTATTTATCATTGGCCTGTTGATTGAGAAAAGGAGACTATAGAGGTCTTTCCTAGGATTTTCAGTAAAAATATATTACCTCTTAGAATAATAGAGTAAGCATTTCAGCTACGGATGGAAATAATTTGTTTTTAGGCCATTGTATATTTGTCTATCCAGACGGTTTCAGTTATGGGACTCAATTGTTACTAAATGTGGATTAAATTTTTGCAATTAGTACAGAAACAATCATGATACAAGAAAGGACATGTTTTGATTCCACTTGGATAGTCTCTCCACATTCAAAGGGAAATAACAGTGAAGTTTCTTGTGAAGGACAGCACCTCGTTATACAAAATTTGTTTTGAAGTGAATTGCAGACTTAACATTAGTTGTGAATTAAGATTATGTAACTTAACACTAGTTGCATTGTCCTTGTATGTTTATAACTAAAAGGAGAGTAGTTATGAAGCGGTGATTACACTTACAAGGAGCTTGGAGGACTATAAGGCATGTACAGTGCCCTAGCCCATCTGCAATAGCTGCGTGTGAGAAGGCTTTCACCATGTGGCAAATGCCAGTAGTGCCCAGTTAAAGCTTTGTGCATGCGTCTAACAGTCACCACGGAGTGAAAGGAATGAGCCTGTCTTAAGATGGTTAAAGCCTTTCTTGATTGCTTTACACGTTTGTTGTGCATGCAGACATGTTGTTCCTCTCATGCACTAGTTAGAGTAATAAATTTGTCAGCAAAATAAGCCGTTGTTCACATGAGTCTACTGATGCAGTCTTGATTAAATATTCACAAATGCGAGAAAATGAAAATCAGCAAATGTTTTCCACAAGGTGGACTAGTATTTAAGTCAGCAATAGAGGCGTCAACTTGAGGTGCCAAAAACAAACAAACAAAAAAAAGACGACAAACACACTTAAGGCATGACAGGTAGGGAATTCAGTCTGAAATTCTTAAAAGACAAGTAAAAAAGTAAAAATAGCCTGTTTGTCACAATCATTTTCAGAGTTCAGTAGTATTTTGCTCTGATCTAGATAGCTACTCAAAAACAAAAAAATAACCCCAATATTGGATTTGTACATGTTACTTCAGCCTGTCTCTACATCACTTTAGGCACAGCCACTGGCCCACTGTAGGTTTAGGTAGGGTTTTTTAATAGCACTCTTGGAATATATGTTTTTTTTGAAGCTTGTACTATTTCTGAATGGTATTTTGTTTCCTTCTGACTCATAATGCCACTTATTTACTCTTCTATGTTGTATTAATTAATTCTTCAATTAGATCTTCTTCAGCAATACCGGACAGCAGTGGTGAAACTTGATAGTGTGAATAAAGATCTTGAATCACAGCTGCGGTCACTTAACACTCCAGAAATGCAGAAGAAAAAACAGGAACTTGCTGAACAAGAGAAAAACCTCAAGCTGATAGAACAAAAACTGGGTATGTTATTATGTTAGATTTTGTTAACACCCTTCAGTGGATAAAGGAGATGTACTTTTAACTATATCCAGATGTACTCCACACTTGCAAACTGACAAATTCAAACTATGAAGGAAATCCAAGTTTACTTAACAGCTTACAGATTTTTGATTTTTAAAGAAAAAAGTGAAAAACTGTATGTGTTACTATGCTGTATGTGCTGCCTAGATCAGCACTGTCCATTAGTGTGTTCAGATAATAGAAAATGTGGTCAGTTAGTGTCTTGTGAACAGATTATGATCTCACTAATAAGAGATTATGTAACTGCGTTAGTCCAGTTTGCCTAGTGATAGAGAACATTGAAAATCTTTTTGAAATGACTGCCTAGTAAAGAGCTGAATTGCTTTTGCTAAGGAAACACAATCAAAACATTGCAGTATAAAAAGAAACACCCCAACTTCTGCAAGGACTGTATTTCCAAAAGTTAGAAATGTATTTTAGGTCAAGACCAAATATTTTGAGACACTTCAAAATAAATTTGAAAGAAAAATCAGTATTTGCTCTGTGATAGCTATAAATTTAGCAGAAAGATTTTACATATCAGCTTTGAACTCAGTTTCAGACATAAAGTAACTATCAAATTTATGGCAAGTCTTAGGCATTACTTCAAAGTTTGGATATTACTGTTTCAGGATCCATTTATAACCAATAGTTTGGGTTTTTCTTTGTTTGTTTGTTTTTTAATTGGGTTTTATTTGCAATGTTTTCATAGGTATGACCCCATCAGATAAGGTCACTGAAACATTGCTTCAGCCTGTAATGCTAGAAATGTGTGACACTCCTATCCCTCCAAAAAGAATGCGAAGAGACACAGTAAAAAAATTATACAGGTAAGTCTGTGTTGCTTGTCACCATTACTTTCCTGTATCGTGAATTCAAAGTGAAAATGAGTTTGTTTTTTTGTGCTGGAGTTTTTAAAAAATAGTATTTGTATACAATAACCAATGATGAATAGAGTTCACAGAAGACAGATTTTGAATTTCAACTTCTTTTCAAGCTTCTGTTGTGTTAGCAACAAAACTACACAACTTGCTTATTAAAGACTGATTGACATCTATGTTCCTTCGCATGCTCCCTTTCTTTTTTTTTGGTATTTTCAACTGTTTTAAAGCCTAGAAACATTTGAGATGGCTTGGTTTGTAAACTCTTTTAAGTTTCCATGTCAGAGATGAACAGAGAAAGAATCATTCATATGTAGCTATTTATTACTAAGTGTAGGGAGGGAGCTGGTTGTAAACTATTTTAACACAAGTATCTCTTAACCTGTTTATGTACTTCTGCATGCCTCTGTGGGTTAGTGAACATTTTATAACACAACATTGAAGATTTAACTTTACATCTTCAAAATGACGTGGTACTGACTTTTCCATTTCTTGTATCTCTTCTCATGACTGCATCATTGGCTTCACTGAATTATGATCATATGCTTCAGATTATTTAAAATCTTTAATTGTATTTTGTAATTTTCAGTGTGAGTTTCCACTGTGTCTTTTGATTATTTACATTTGTTGCTTTCCTTTTTTTTCCCCACATGTAGAACTTGCACAGTTATGTGTTAGAAGAATCTAAATTACATATTATCCTGATGCTAATCCTAATTGTAACAAAATAACTACAAGTATAAAAAGCCAGGCACAAACTTGGGGACTACAATATTTATGCTAGTTGTTACTCTGTATTTCATCTGTTATAGCTTTAAAGGATGTGGATTGTAAACTACTGTACTATTTTTCTGTTTAGTGCAGAAGAATGGATCTCTTCTGCTAAAAAGCAGCAGCAGGCCCTGCAGATACCCACTTCAGAACTGAATGGAACTCCACGAAAGAGAAAGGCATAGACTGATCAAACTTGCTGGAAGTAGCTTTGTATTGAAAATGTGAATAAGTTCAGTTTAGGGAAGTATTCATGTTGCATTACCCACTGATATGAAGATTTTTATATTGATAGAAGATATAAATGTATTTCAGTTGGTAGTGACAAAAATTTAAGTATTTAACATTGATAGCCTAATTTTTGTATCGTTAATTTTCATTTCTATAAGCCTTCAGAGTTTTTATGTTCATGTGTGAAAAAAGTTTAAAATATATCCTTTTTTATTTATGAAAAATCAATCTTTTCAATAAAAATGATGCAATACAAAGCACTGCCAATGTAATGCATTGTAATATATGTCTAATGCAGTGAGATTTTCTTTTGAAAAGCATCACACATTGTCCTGCAAAAGAGAATTTTCTGTATTGCTCTTTTTTGAGGTATAGTCACATCAAGTAACAAGAGAGATTTGGAGCAGTGATATGCAGAGATCGTAACCACAACTGTGCTGGTATTACCATAATCTTTATAAAGCAGTCTTGGTACTTAAGCGGATCAGGAAGTTGTCCTTGACATCAAAAGTGTGATTGTAATAGAAGGATTTGTGTAGGAGAGACTATCATCACAAAGGAAAAAGAATCTTTACAAATGACCTGTGCATATGCATTGTGAGTTATGGGGGTAATAGAGACTTGGGCAGAAGGCAGAATAGCCACGTTAAGAAATGGTAGGTATCTGCATAGAATTTGACTTTATAAAGGTATCTCCAGTTAAAAAAAGAAAAAAGATTTTATTGACTTTCATCAAAAACTAAAGAAACAGAAAGCTTACCTTATTTTTTAAATGGGCCTTTAAAATACTAAATAAAATAACAAATGGGTAAATTAGACAGAAAAAGGGAAGAGACAGAGATTACTTATACACGACAGAAAATAACCAATTATCACTGAAGATTCAAACAGGCTCAGTCTGAAGTGTTGAAAATGGACTTTATGTAGGAGGCTGTATGAAAAAGATAAGTCAAGGATAGAAAGCTAACCTTGAATCAGTATAAAAATATTACTTGAAGCAATATAAATGTAAATAAACAACACAGCAAGACAAGAAGATCAAGTTTGAGGGCTTGATGAGGCTTGTTTGTTTACACAAACCTCAAATAATTCTTGCTTTGGAGTGATAAGGCAGTATCAAATCTACCAATTTATATTCATTTGGCAACAGTCTTTTTATATACCTTTATATACCTTTTCTGGAAAGGGACTTTGATCTTAGAAAAATAATCTCACATCCTGCTTCAGTTAACAATGCTGGTCATCGGTGCATGTCTCCATGTGACATTTCTAGTAAAATAAATTTCTCCCAATGAAGTTTGAAGAATGTAACACATTCTGGGATAGCCAGAGTTCTCCAAACCCTAATGTTTCAATGACAGCTAAATTATTTCAAACATCAGTTTGACCTTTTCTTAAAGAAAATAGAATGATTCAAGTACAATGTAAATGAGCTGGGCCTGTTCAGACTGGAGAAGAGAAGACTGAGAGGGGATCTCATCAATATGTGTAAATACCTGAGGGGTTAATGTAGGGAGGATGGGGCCAAACTCTTCTTGGTGGTGGCCAGTGACAGGACAAGGGATTATGGGTACAAGTTGAAACAAGGGTGTTCGATCTCCATGTGAGGAAGAACGTCTTTGTGAGGGTGACAGAGTGCTGGAACAGGCTGCCCAGAGAGGCTGTGGAGTCTCCTTCTCTGGAGATCTTCAAAACCTGCTTGGATGCCACCCTGTGCCACATGCTGTGGGTGTTCCTGCTTGAGCAGGGGGGTTGGACTAAATGATTTCCAGAGGTGCCGTCCAACCTCAACCATTCTGTGATTCTGTGTGATTCTGGGATATAAGCAGCTAGAATGCAAAAATGTAGGAGAGCACTGAAGTACTCCGCCATGTTAGAAAACCAACTTTGTCACATGAAACAGATGGCTGAGAAACAGAAAACTGTTTTCCCCTTTGTATATTGATCAGCCTGGAGTAGGTGTCTTTCCTTGCTGAGGACCAAGGAAGTCTTTAATCATTGGTAAAATGAACCACAGATGGCCCAGGTTCACACACACCTGTGCACACACAGCTGCACTCTGAAGGGAAGTGGTGGGCCAAGTCTGGCCCAGACACAGGGTATTCCCTCCCTCTGTAGTTATCCTACATGCCAGTTTGGGCTCTCCTATATCACATTAGCAGGGATTTATTTCATAAATTTGTGTAATCAAGTCAAATAGACCTACCAGCAAGTTTTGGATTTTCATGCTATCCCACACATGAAAACTTGTATGTTGAACATTTAATAGACTTTACTACTCGCAACATATCATTTCGTAGTGCATTAATCATAAGTTGTAATGCATGAGAGGAGGGGAATATCCAGATTTCAATAGGAAATTAGTCATGCTCTTCCATCTGGGAGCACTGGTTTCGTACATATGCGTAACAGGCGCTTAAGCAACTCATTCTGTTTTTTTTTTTCTCATGACTGAAGGGACCGTGATGCATTTTTAATCTGATCTCCTATGTGTAATAGGCCAAAGATTATGCTAGACCTGCCTCCATCAGTTTTCCTGTATTTCAGCTCTAGGTTTGGGCATCAGGACATGAATGAGGCAACCATGGTGGAGTCAAAACTTGTCCTGCCACAAGAAATTATCAGTAACTTCAAGTACTTGTAGTTCTTTTAAATGAATTCATTTTCATTCTGATTTCTGCCTAGCTTCAACCTCCAACCTCTGTGTGATCTTCAGTCTTAATATCTATCCTAGCAGAAATGTTTCCTTTAGAAATGCATTTCTTACCTTCAGATGTCAGTAGATGCTCGATTGGTATCACATGGTGCATCTCCCCACCTGGAAGAAGCAAACAGGAAATTAAGGGTAGTTCTCTAAAACTAGAGTTCTGCAGAGCTAGAGTTTTACAGAAACTTCGAAAGACTGCAGGGGATTTCAGCAGGGACTTTTCAGGATTTTTCAGCAGAACGCTTGGAAGCGCTTGCTACTGTGCAGGTTAGTATAACATCAGGGAGTGTGTTGTGCTCTCTGAAGGCCCCTCGGCTTCCAAGGAAGTTTCCTGAGCCACTTCATGGGGGTGATTTTGCTAACGTTGTTGTAGCTGCTCCTCTGCAGCAGCCTGGCTGTTGGGTGCCTGATGTCCGTGGTCTTGGGGCTCCTTGAGAGCGTGCACAGGGGAGCGGGGCTGAGGCGGCCCTAAGTGCTCCCTCTGCGGCCATCGCGTTGGTGTCTGCCGCTTTCCCAGCCTTTCAGGACTGCTGCTCCCAGGATGGAGACAGGGCCGCGTCCTCCAGATTCTCCCTTTCTGCAGAGCCTCCCGGAGGCTCCTTTGTGCTGTCCTGCCGTGGGGGGCAGTTTGCAGCAGGTAGCGGTGCACAGAGGCCCGTTGCTGTAGCCCACCACGAAGCTGCTGCTCCAGCCTGGCTGAGANCGGGGGTGATTTTGCTAACGTTGTTGTAGCTGCTCCTCTGCAGCAGCCTGGCTGTTGGGTGCCTGATGTCCGTGGTCTTGGGGCTCCTTGAGAGCGCGCGCAGGGGAGCGGGGCTGAGGCGGCCCTAAGTGCTCCATCTGCAGCCATCGTGTTGGTGTCTGCCGCTCTCCCAGCCTCGGTGAGTTTTGGCTTGCAGGAGTGCTGCTCCCAGGATGGAGATAGGGCCATGTCCTCCAGATTCTCCCTTTCTGCAGAGCCTCCCGGAGGCTCCTTTGTGCTGTCCTGCCGTGGGGGGCAGTTTGCAGCAGGTAGGGGTGCGCAGAGGCCCGTTGCTGTAGCCCACCAGGAAGAGGAAGCTGCTGCTCCAGCCTGGCTGAGAGGCCCGGTGCCCTGCTGGAGCACTCTGGTACCCCCAGCAGCAGTGTTTTCCGTAAGGCCTGTCCCTCAAAAGCCTTGTCACCTAGTCCTAGCCCAAGCTTGCAGCTTTTCTCAACCCTCATCCCGCCCCAAGGCCCAGGATGATCATGATGCATGTTGGGCTTGGCAGCGATGACGGAGCACCCGTTACTTCAAAAAGGAGAGACGGGGAGTCACACCTCCGTCATGTAAGCAGATGAGTTCTCTGATGAGTTTCCTCTAGGACAGCATAGATCCCAGAATCCCACAGCATCACAGAATGGCTGAGGTTGGAAGGGACCTGGAGATCATCTAGTCCAACCCCCCTGCTCCAGCAGGGACACCCAGGGCATGTGGCACAGGGTGGCATCCAGGCGGGTTTGGTAGATCTCCAGAGAAGGAGACTCCACAGCCTCTCTGGGCAGCCTGTGCCAGGGCTCTGACACCCTCACAGGAAAGAAGTTCTTCCTCATATGGAGGTGGAACTGCCTGTGTCCACTACCCCCTATCCTATCACTGGCCACCACCAAGAAATGTTTAGCCCCATCTNCTCCCAAATCCCTCTCTGCAGAACTGCATTCCAGCAGGTCAACCCCTAATCTGTACTGGCGCCTGGGGTTATTCCTCCCCAGGTGCAGGACCCTGCACTTGTCCTTGTTGAACCTCATGAGGTTCCTCTCTGTGCAACTCTCCATCCAGTCCAGGTCTCTCTGAATGGCAGCACAGCCCTTGGGAGTGTCAGCCATTCCATCCAGTTTGGTATCATCTGTAAATGTGCCGAGGGTGACTGTCCCATCATCCAAGTCATTGATGAACAAGTTGAACAGCCCTGGGCCTGTGGAACAGCACTGGCCATGGGCCTCCAACTAGACTCAGTGCCATTT
>VWPW01006730.1:714760-765718 GCA_013389825.1 Crypturellus undulatus | reverse complement strand
TGTGTGTGTGTGTGTATGTACACGCATATACACTCTTATTTACCACCAAAACATTCTCCTCTAAAGCACTACGTATATATGCTTCCCTTATCTTTGTAAATAATTGCTGCAAGTGTAAAACCAAAACTTTTCTGACACAAATACTTGGGCTCCCTCCTTAGCCATGGAATCGCCCAAGTCACTCCCTGCACCTTGGCCAGGCCTGCAGTGTTCACGGTCTGCCTGGTCTCTCGTAGCGATTGTGGCTGCACTCAATCTGTGAGCAACTCCTAGAGCCAAAAGCCTCTGCAGAGAACAGCCAAGAAGAGCCCCTTGCCTGTCTTCCCAAGATCCCGGTCTTGCTCTTCTAGCCCTTTCTCCATATAATTATATTCCTCGATTTGCAAAGCAGGATTGGGAAACCATACAAACGATCATGGGATTAAATGAGGAAAGAGTTAAATGTGTTGCCTGTAAATACTAGGAAAGCAAGTTTTCACCCACACTATTTTCATTTTAGGAGCAGGTGCCTGTTCCTGTTTATCATCCAACCCCCAGCCAGACTCGGCTCGCAACGCAGCTCACGGAGGAGGAGCAGATCCGAATCGCGCAGAGGATAGGCCTTATTCAGCACCTGCCTAAAGGAGTCTACGATCCTGGGAGGGACGGCTCTGAGAAGAAGATCAGAGAGTAAGTTAGAGATTTAATTGAACGCACGTGGGTGACGTGACAGTGCCGTGGGAGAGCTCATCATGTGAAATAATCTGTTCCTTTTTGTTGGGCGTCCTGTTTCCGCCTTATTTTCAAAGAGTAGAACTTGATGTGTCCTTTTGATGACACGACTGGGCAGAGGGCACTTTCCCTTCTCCTCCTTTGTGTTTGTGTTACAAATCCAAGTCGCTTCCCTCATCTCTGCCCTAGCACTCATCTCCTTTCAGGCTTCTTCCCCCTTTGCTGCCTCTTCATGGGGGAAATAATTCCAAGCGCCTGTGACAGAGCTGTCCCCCTGCCTGCGGGCGGCCTGCAGGCCCCTGCTAACGTGGGGACATGGGGGAGCACTAGGCAAGTCAGTGCTGGAGGTGGCAGGAGCAGGGCTAGGAAATCCTCCCATGACTGCACATAAGACAGGTTTGCTACAAAGATCCTCATTTACCTGAGGGTATGTTGTTCCTCTTTTGACGTTTCCAGTGAGGGAACAGTACTGTAAACATTCTGCATTTGTTTCCCCCAGATGTGTCATTTGTATGATGGACTTTGTTTATGGGGACCCCATCCGATTCCTGCCGTGCATGCACATCTACCACCTGGACTGTATAGATGACTGGTTGATGAGATCCTTTACCTGTCCTTCCTGCATGGAGCCGGTGGATGCAGCGCTGCTTTCATCCTATGAGACTAACTGAGCCAGGGTTTCTCCACTGAACCTTCGAGGAGACCATCCACTTTCCTGGGTTTGATCCTTTTGTCATTCAGCCCAAAGAGCCAGGAATTAGGAATTAAGATCATGCACAAAATATACATTTCCTAAATAAAATAAATAAAATTTATTCCTGAATGGCTGCAAATATTGGGGAAAAAAAACATAATATTTTAGAGACTATAGAAAAAGTAGGTTGTTATTTTTAATGTAAAGCCTTGACCCACCATTGTCCTTTAATGTTTGTTCTTACACCCGTATATAGGAATTGTGTAAAGTGTTACAGCAACTGTAAATGTTTAAACTGCGTGTATCCAATTTTATTAGCAGCAAGATAAGAGTATTTTTTTTCCTAAATAAAGTAACCGGTTTTGTTATGATTCTTTTGACAAGTCCTGGCATTTGGGTCAAGGCTTTATTAAAATCTACATTTTATAACACTGGCACAAAGAAATAGTTTTAAGCTTGTTTGCACAGTTCTTTTTTTCTTTTTATTTTTCCATTGGAGATGGAATTCATTGCCTTAGGTCTTTTTAATAGTGTGTTATTATTGTTGGGCTGGCTCTGTGCTTGAAAACCAGTTTATTTATAACTTGTTAAAAGTGCTATATTTTGTTTGCAGTTAGGAATATGCAGAATTCAAAGTGATCTCCTAGCTTGTAAGCAAACTGAGATGCATTATCCCTTTTCTGCAAGTGATGGTAAACATGGAGGTATGAAACAAGTCCTACACTAAAATTATGGCTTCAAGGTTTTTATAACTTGCTTGGGTTTTGGTAAAACAATGATCTTTGAATTTTAGAATGTCACTTTTTACTTGATCAAGTTTAAAGTGGGCCAGATAAGCAGTTATTGTCAATCATGATTGGAAAAAAAACATTTGGAACAAATGCAGCACTAGTGTTGATAACTTATTTGACGTTTTTGCTCCCTAAAAATGGTTGGTTTTGATCACAGCAAAAGGATACTGCATCTCTCGTTCTTGTAGTTCTTAGGTTACCAGAAGTTAAGAATAAACATACTGTATCTCAGTCTCCTGTAGTAAATGTATCTGTTAAGCCCTGCTGGCTGACACATCAGTCCACCAAGCAGCTATGAAATCAGATATGAGAAAAAAATATATTTTATTTTCTGCACATAAAGGCAAAGTTTATATAAATACAGAATTTCTTAGTAGCGAGTGGGGAAATAGTACTGCTAAAGCCAGAATGACACAATTATCTAATTTCTGCAGCAAAAAAGTATCTGCTTGTTAAGAGATGGTCTAGCAAAGATCGTAGTTGCAAAGTCCTCTTATCCACTTAGCATGTTTATTTTGTTTCCTTAACGCACCCTACTGTGACTTTGAGACGTTCAGTGCAGCAGCGCTACGGGGAGAGTCCTGGGCTTGCAAGGTGAGACGCAATCTCAAGTTCATCACAACGAATCAGGGATCAGTCTTGATTGTTTTGCATGTATAGTTTGAGTGCTTGGTACAACAAGTTGCACTTCAAGAACCAAGTACGTTGAAGACTCCATGTTCTTACCCTTACTAGAGGAATTATGCCGGTCATGGATCATTTTTGGAGGGGTGGTCAGCAGAATGTAGAATCAACACGGCGGATTATTTATTACTCCTGCTGCTCACAGGAGCAACCAGGTTAAAGCAGTCAACAGTTCGAGATTCACAGAAATTGCTCATGTTTATCTGGACACATGTTTTTGCTTAATTCAAACCGACTTAATTACACCGAGCAAAATTTGAGAAGGCAGACCTGAAGTTGTGCAATATTTTTCAGTGGAAAATCATTGTTCCTTTTCATCATTCCATGTGTGTTCTCTTGTGTCCTTCTTTTTGTCTGTTTGTTTGGGGGGGCGTTTTTTTGTTTTTACATAAAGCATAATGTCCACGTAAAATACTAGTTTCTTTTCTTTTACCTTGTTAAAACTGGCAAATGAACAATTTTAAAAAACACCTTTGTCATGTTGGTATTGGTCTTTATTTATTACAAGACTTCAGTAAGAAAGAGTACTTCTTCCAGCTAAGTGACTGGTTCCTGAGCTGGATGTTTTTCTGGGCTCTTTGTATACAGTTGAGCTGTTAACACTGACATACTTACCCTGCTAAGAGGAAAAAAGCTGTTACTGAGAAAAGGGTTAAGTAACAAAGGTGTGAAGGGTTAAGAGCAGAGCTCTTGGCTCTACTAAAACGCATAACCTGAGCTTTCCAGGCACCTGCGTTTTGGCTTCAGCTGCAGCCCTGCAGCAGCCTGAGCTGCACCCCCTGCACAAGGAGGGAATTTGCCCGCTGCCTCGGAGGTGTCTAATGAAGCAGGAGCAGCTTGGCCAGCTGCAGCTCGGGGAGCAGCTTCACGCTTGCTCAGCGCCAGGCCCAGGCGGCAGCTGCTGCTGAACGGCTGCACAGCATTGTGAAGAGTAAACACAGAGCTGGCACGTGCACGTAAGCAACCCGCGGGCTCACCCGACAAGCACAAAGCTGACCTACCGAGCAGCCCACCCAGAGCAGGGCAGGAGCACGAGCGGCAGCTCCGGCGGGCAGACGGACCCGAGAGCAGGGGCAGGTTTGATCCATGCAGCAGCAGTGACCAACATCCCCGCAAACCTGAAGGGAAAAAAAAGGGATGGCGACTCAGTTCTATAATGACCTTTATGGTTAGAAATGATTGCATGCTGCGGGGGTTATCATTTACATAATTTTACTTCTAGAAACAATAATTCCCATTACTTACTGTCATTTCATTATGTAAATCAGAAACACTGAAATTTTCCATAAACCAAATAAACCAAAAAAAAAAAAAAAAAATTCCAGGGACTTTTAAAGTCTGTGAAGGGGGTTAAAGGCTTTAACTGAGTAATACTCTAAAAGTTCCTACCGTCTAGCAGTGTTCCAAGGCTGAAAGCACGTACGTGTCTGGAAAGCTCACGGTTCTCTCCTCTTGCCCTGGTCGAACTTGTGCGCTGCTGGGATGAGGGGTTACGAAATACCTGAACTTAAACTTGTCACAGATTCAAGCCCTGATATTTCCTGTCCTTGTGCAATCTTGGTAAAGATGAAAATTCTTCTGAGTCAGACTCTTAGTTAAATAAATAGATGGCTGAAGCCTAAAATACAGGGCTTCTCATCAGTTAAATCCTGGATGAAAAGAAGGGCTTTGCAAAGTGGCTCCTAGTTAATTGAAAATACAGGTAATTACACACACCTTAGCACTGCACACACCTTTTAGACACCATTACAGACACAACATTTTTTATTTAAAACATTGAGTAGTTGGTGACCTATAAAAAGATGGACAAATAAAATCTATAATAACACTTCTTGATTTGATACATGGGCTAAAAATTAGCTTCGAGGATTAAGCTTTCCTTTTGTACGGAATTTTAATTCTGAGGCGTATCATTAATGCTAACTCTACCCTGTCAATTATCTTGCATTTAAACCTACTCTGAGATAAGAATTTGAGGCTTTGGATTTTTTTGTATACATGGCTAAAGGGCAGAGTCTGCAGAAGCCTTCTTTTGATTTAAGCAGAAGAACTAACAGCATTTGCATTCTGCCAACAAAATTCTCACACTATCCGCTTTGCATATAGGCTCAGAAGGGCCGAGGAAAACCGCAGGGACGAACCGGTACGTAATGGAAAAGCTATTTGTGAAACGGCCGGTATGTTTGTCTAGCGAGGCAAAGGTCCGGATGGGCCTCAGCCAACAGGGGCCAAAACCGTATCACAAACCAACGGAAAAGCCCCCAGAGCTGCTCTGCCCTCCCAGCTGAAACAGAAGAAATGCCTTCCTAAACCTGTGCTTTGCAGCCTCAAACTCTGGAATTTTTCTTTCCCCCCTTAAATAAAGCATTCCAAAGAGACCTGGGCGCACACCAGGGACTGCTGGAGCTGCCACGCAGCCGCGGTGTCCCCTGGCTGCCCGCGTGCAGGGTTTGGTTCTGGACACGACAGGCTCCGTCTCGCTCACCAGCTGCAGGTTTGCCAGGGCCGTGCAGTGGCGGCCACATTCCCCAACCCCGAATCTCTGCCTTTCGGCCTCCGAATCTCTGCCATTTCGGCCCCACCTGAGCCCCGGGCAGCTCCTCAGCGCGCGCCCCACGGGCCTGCAGAGCAGGGGGCAGCCGGGCAGCACCGGGAGCCGGCCAGGCCCCTGCTGCTTCTCCCGGCTCCTCAGCGCACAGGGGGCTCAGAGCCAGCCGGGTGCCTCCGCAGAGCAGCTCCGGTCCTGTCGGACCTGCCTGTGCCCAGGGTGCCAACGCTGCGTGTCCCGCTCGGAACCGCGGGGCAGGAAGAGCCAGGAAACTGGAAATGCAGCAAGCTGAAGAAGAAAAGAGGGTGTTTGAGCAAAGCCAAATCACAGGATACTAATCCAAATCCCGTGAAACTCTCAGTTTGTATTTGCTTGGTAGCTGTTGTTTTAAAATACAAATATTTCCCAAGATACCCAAATCAGCATTTTAAAAATCACCTTAGTTTAATTTTCTTAGTAGAAGGCTTTGAGCAAAGCCCTTTCATGGAGGCTTTTCCATCATGGGCATCTAGCCCTTCATCAAACCCACAATCTATGAAGTCATGAAAAGGTGAGATACTTACTTATATATACAGTTTATCTGATTATTTTTATTACTGAGAAAAGCAATATAAGTCAAACACCACAAAAGAGAGAAAACAGGGTTGTGCTTTCCCCCCCCCCCCAACAGTTATGATTTATTTTTGGCACAATTACAAACAACTACATTTAACACTAGTTGCCAACTGCAATATAATTGAAAGAGAAAATCCAGAGCCTAGAAATAGTTCTTTTTGCAATTATTTTTTCTGCATTTGTCACAACAGTTTTGACTCACCGTTAACAGAGAAGTTCAGAGAGGTTTATTTTATTTATTTTTTTTATTTTTTACCCAATTCTGCAAAAAAGAACAGAATTTTCCACTGTCAAAGTCAAAAGCACAGGGCCTGGATGCCTTCTTTATACGTAAATAGTAACCTTTAAGAATCACTGGCTCCCTCACTAGGAATGAATGTCAATTTAATAGATTCAAACACCAGATACTTCCTCACAGTATCTGGACGTTATGGTCCCTTCAAGAGGCTCGTTACATTTTTGATTAGTAAGTGAGAAACACAAGTAATGCAAAAGCAAAAGGTAAAAAAAAGGGACTGCTACACTAACATTTATCCACAGACCTGGCACATTTTTACAGTACTTGACTAACATGGGACAAAATGTTTTTTTGGCTGCTTTTTTAAAAATTGAAATAGCCAATAGAGAGCGTGCAGGGGGGCCTGGGAGTGCTCTGGGTTGCATTCTGTCTGTGAAATAGCCAAGGACAGGGAAAGCAACTGGACTCACAATCCACAGTTTTAAATAAGCAATTTGCCTGTGTCTAGCCAGCAATAAAAGGGAGATTTAGAGAGGCTGAGAGATTTTAAAGCCCAGAAAATAATGGAACATAGCCTATTCCTACAAAAATATTGTTGAATTTGGAAAAAACACTATGCAGTTCTTTTTACCACAGTGTAATGCAGGTATTTATTAGTTCTGCTCATAAATCTTTGACATAAAGATTTGCTGCATTTTTTTTTTAAAGAAAATATTTCAATTTGTTTTTTTGATGCATTTGAAGCAAGCATCTTAAACTTACAGCATCTTTTAAAAACATTTTTTATGATGACAAATCCTTCAGTTGAAATACCAGCCAACGTACACGGTATCACAAGAGGTACTAGCAGAATGCAACTCGAGAAGAGCAAGTTCATTTCCAGTCCGTTCAGGTTTTCACCGTTCATCGGGGACGCTTCCGACCACTTCCCTGCGCAGCCGCAAACCCCGTGACTCACCCCTCTCTCCTCTCCGCTTCCTCCCGGCGCGGGACCGTGCGCGATGCGGGTCCTGTTCGCTTCCTCCACCTGGGCAGGGCTGCTCCGCTTTTGTGCTGGAGAGGGAAAGAAATGCAGCTTGCAGCTGGGACTGGGGTCTGGGGTTCCTTCTGCACCCCCAGGCAAGCCCTGCGTCCCGCAGAGGGGCGTTTCTTTCACTGGAGATGCTCCTGTTGGGCCACAGTCAGGCAAGGTGGCACCACTATCAAACTGCTGCCTGTAGCTGTTTGGAGGGAGGCTTTAGATCACAGGAGAAATAAAAAGACACTAGAAAATTGCTTGTGAACTGAGCAAAATACATCCCTTGGATAATCAAAACACCCGTGTCCAGGTTCAGCTTCGCCTCAACGTTCTTCACCCCACAGGCTATCTCATCTAGTGCTAGTTACAGGAATCGGGTGTTGATGCATGACTAGAACCCCGCGTAAGCTGCTCGCTGATGACATTTCAGCCCATATCTCCCTTCAGTTTAATGAGACATACGTGAATTGCCCCTATCAGCCTAACGATGAAGGTGATGATCCTCACTCACTGTTTTTCCCTTCCTTGCCGTTACCACTCTGAGATGACGCAGTGATATCGCACGGTGAGTCAGTCACAGCTGCAGAGATGCAGGAAACCAACTATGAATTTCTTCTCAGCTACTGACAGGAAACCACTCATCAGTGCTACTAAATAAAATACATTAAACAAAAGAAATGCAATACGTAAGTTTTATGATCAAGGTCCTGCCAAGTGCAGAATACTCTTTTCTGCTATCTGAGCTAGCAGCTTGCCTTTGGTTACGTTCTTTGGCTTTACTGAGGACACAGAGTTGATACCAGCAGTTGGAGCAGGTTTCTCAAGCATTAGCCAGACTACAAGAAAACTGAAAGTGGAATTAATCGCTCCTTCTGCAAATGAGACAGAGCCAGTACCTACCTACTTGAAGAAATATTTACTCTCTGTGAATCTTAGGCCACACTGGAATCGTTATGTGATTCCACTAGCATATCCCCTATCTTCTGTAGGTGAATATACCGAGCTCTAAAGCTGTTTGGGAACTCGTCCCCCAACTTCTGCTTTCCCTGATTCTCTGCACTTGGCAAACCAGACTGAGGAAGCCATTCCCCACTCTGGAGAGCTCCTCTGGGAGAAGCCACAGGAAGATTCTCCAGCCTCAGACACAACCTTGGGACAGACCTTCTGGGTATCGTTATGTTACTTGCAGGACAGACACCTGAATTTTTGCTTAGGAGCCAGAGAAGGGCATCAGAACAAAGCACATGTGTGGACAGGGAGTACGGCTGGGTCAGAATCAAAGCTAACGTGCAGCAATCATATAATCACATACCAGATGCGCCTCTCCTCTCCTGCCAGCAAGGTGTTGCTTTCCTTTAGTGAGGTCAGAGTATCACAGTCCATAAATCCTTGTTGCACCAGGAAGGTGACTCTTTCCTAAAGGTTGGGAGCTGAAAAGTCAGAGTGAAAGGACAGACCACTTGAAAATCACTAACAACAAGGTCCACAGTGGAGAAATCCAAGCTGGAAATCAGGTCTATGAAACCACTGGTGTTTTTGCTGGACAAAAGATGACTAGAAAAGTCTTAGAATTTCCTCGTCTGCAGGGAATCAGGGAAGCTGACTGCACATTGCACAGCACTCGTCCCTTGTGCAAGGCAGCTGACAGCAGAAGTGAAACCTGTGGGCGAAACCTCGGAAAGCATTTCAGCAGCCTCAGAGATGAACCTACAGTCCCGAGGATTGCTCTCTGTCTGTGAAGTACAAGATACGCTGATTTCCATGGCACTGCTTGCTCCAAACATACTCAGACTGCCAAAGTATTTGAAAAGGACACAACTGGAAGAAGAGGCGTTATATGCACAAAGTAGAACAAGAATCTTTTTTATTATATACAAAGAATGGCTGGATTTTTACACTTAAATTTTGATGCACAT
Organism: Crypturellus undulatus; assembly: GCA_013389825.1. Classification (NCBI taxonomy): domain Eukaryota; kingdom Metazoa; phylum Chordata; class Aves; order Tinamiformes; family Tinamidae; genus Crypturellus; species Crypturellus undulatus. The sequence goes on along the minus strand of VWPW01006730.1, from coordinate 756,503 downwards.
TATGTAAATAGTGTAATTGTTCATACTGAATTTCATTTATGATCATCTGAACCGAAAAAGACACTTTTTTAAAAAAAAAAGACACGTTATACATTTGTGATTTTAATTTGGGAAGACTTTTCTGAAGGGTGCCTATTTTTAAGACAATGCAAGTTCTCAGTGTGGAGGAACAGCTAGTTGTCTCCTTACACATGAATTTGCATTACAAAATAATGTTGTTTTCCTAGAGGAGGTAAAAGCAAAGTTCTAAAGTATCAATTTTCCCTTTTGATAAGAATTGTCACTAGAGAAACAATATTACTGAAACACACATAGAGAGGAATCTTCCTGACAAACACCTCCATTGCAGAAAAAGGGTTGTCAAAGGATCTCCCATCTCCATGTATCATAACAGGTCACGGGGGAGAATCTCTTTCAAAAGAGAGGTAGGAATCTGTCCCAAAGAATCCAGGAATAAAAGCATGGACTTACCCTCAAGAACAGTATATACAGTGCAAATTTGTGTATTGCTGACTTGAGCCAGCCCTCTGCTCCATCCTCAATCCTCCTCAAAGCACCTTCCTCACAGATCCCCCCCAGATCTATAGAGACCAAAAGGAGCCAGGCTTCTGTAAATGGCAGAGCTCAGTGCCAGGAGAGCTTGCTCCAACCTGGACTTCCTACCAAGCAACCACTGCCACCCGATCTCTGCTTAAACACGGGCATCTCAGCTAGGTGAGCCGAAGAACAAGCATTTTAATGCTTTAAAGAACAAGCATTTAAAGTTACTACTGTGGTAGTAACTTTNCTGCCACCCGATCTCTGCTTAAACACGGGCATCTCAGCTAGGTGAGCCGAAGAACAAGCATTTTAAAGATTACAAAGTTACTGTGGCAGTAACTTTGTCTTGTTGAACAGCAAGTGGCATATTGCTATTTAAGTGATTTTTAAGGACTCGCACCTTAAATATGATATTATTTCCAAATTACATTCAGTCTAATGACATAATCAGCTCCTAAGGTCCTCCCATTTTTAATCTTGTCAAAGAAGTGTCACAGTTTTATACTGTCTTCATTTATTTTTTTTCTAAACTTCTTGATAGACTGCGAATCGTTCAGCCATTACAAATGACAGGCTTGACGTGAAGATCAAATTAAAGAAAAAGCCCAGATACCTGCACAAGAGAGATCATTTTCTTCACCAGCAAGTTTCTTACAGCAGCAAAAAAGACTATTAAAAGCTAGTAAAGAGAAGTTTTCTATGCACATCTGGAAATGCCCAGGATTCAAAACCACTCCCTGCTATGCTTCTTGTGCACTGAGATTTTCTCACACCATTTCAACTAAGTAGGTACCTGGAAAAAAAGTGATGCTTCCTTTTCAACTGCCACCAAAATGAATTCAAATGAACACTGATAGCTAACACAGATTAAAATTGTGAACCTTAAAATGTTTTTCAATTGTTCTGTGTTCTCACTTGTTTAGTAAATGTGGACACCAGAAAAAGAAGCATACATGAATGAAAGTGAACTACACAGATGTAAGTATTCAAAAAGCCACTTACTGAAAAAAATTTCTAAGGGATACAGTTGGTTAAGGTTTTTTTTTTCAACATGTAACATTATGTTACGATGGTAAGATTAATGTTTTATGGATCACCTTTAAAATTTTAAATTATTTGGTTTCTCACAGACTTGAAAGAAAAGGAAAAATAAATTTGAAGTATGAGCAATTTTCTGCACCCAAGTTTGCAAACAAACAGGACATCAAAGAAGAAAAAGTTACGACACTGCTGAAGCTCCAGAGTGCATTCCATTTTCTGGGACGGATTTGGCTTGGTGCAGGGCAGCTTGAATTCTGAAATGTGTTCTTGTTTCCATGGAGTAATTCTTGTAGTTTTGTCTAAAACAAAAACAGACCCACTCTGATGAATATATATAATTTTAAACCTTTTTGAGTTATCTCTACATTATTGTTCTAAGCAAAATAACTGTAGACAGCAAAAGGCTTTTCTTCACAAGCTCTTTTGTTGCCTACTCTAAAATACAGGCATGTGCTGCCAGGCAAACAATGCGGCTCTTTGTTCCTTATTTGTAGTTCCACTGTCTGCCAATCACCTGAGAAAATATAGTTTAATAGGAAATCAGATCTATTCTACTCAGTCAAAATATTGAGTCCATATTAAATACCCATAACATTCACTTAATTTACATTCAGAAATGTGATAATTTTTTCCTCCCAAAGTATTACTGACAAATTTGCAAACAAACATTTTCAGGTCTTTTCCCTCATTTTAGTATGATGGTTGGTGTGTGCTAAGGGTAAGGATTTAACCATTTGGCTGCAGTGATAAGAACTGTTGTTAGCTAGAATATGGTCAGGAATGAGAACAACAGTCACTGCCAACTGTTCAGCAGTATAGAATGAAAATTACAATGAATTAAGAATTTATTCACTTTATTCACAGTAAAAAAGGGATAAAGACTGGAACTGCCTATATCTGGTACAACGGTAAAGAGAAAGACAAGTTTCAGTGATGTAGTTTCTTCTGGATGCCTTGAACCATCTACCACTTATCTTCCAAAGCCAATAAAAAGAATTAAATAAACACATTAAGAGCAACATGACGGAGGGAACGGGTAAGAATAGAGCTTAGACTCCCACAGAAACCAAGTGTGTGTGTGGAGGGATCATTTTCAATCTCAAAGTTACTCTTAGATCGTAAGTGAGCATCATTCCTTGCTGCTAATCAAGGCAAGCAAAGCAAATCCAGTATTTTTAAGTGCTCCCAAAGTTCAGCAGATGTGAAGCCTGTTCAGCCATGCCCTATCTACAGCCTTTCCTGTGCTACCTACAAAACGCTCCATGGAAAAGATGGATCCTGAAGTTATCTTATCTAAACTTTTTTTTTTCTTCAAGGAAAGATGGGGAGGCGGGAGGGAGAGGAAAAAAAAAAAAAAAGAAAAAAGAGAGAGAGAAAGAGAAATCCTGAACCTGGAGAGGGAAAGGCCCTGTCTCCACATCGTGGTTGTCAACAACGTGTGACAGGAGCTCAGCTGCACTGTGCGAGTAGGGAACAAGGCCAGATGATCTGACTGGCTGCCTGGAAGCTTGGAAAGAGCAAGAGGGGACACGCAGGACCCCACACAAGCTTTCACAAAGCAGTATCCCAGCCCACGGAAAGACTGGCAGGAAGAGAAGGAATTAATTCCTTCCCCCACATGCATCTAGTGGCTGGCTCAGCAATATCATCTGCCTATAGACTCCAGCAGCTAAGTTATATTCTAAAGAGCCTTTGAAGAAAGTATGAATTATCTTTCTATGAATTATCATTTCAACTCTTGTAGGAAAGGCACAAAATCTAGAAACCAATGTCCGTGGGACCTTCCTAACTTTCTTTTAGCTGGTATTTGCCATTTTTACTCTACAGAAATAGAACATCAAGTATTTATATTTTGAAAGTATTTTGGTTCAAAATTCATAATTTAAATCAAGCATGAAGGTGTGATATCTGCCCCGCGCAGCCTCTTTGTGAAAATGGAGGAATTCCCCAGCCATAAGCTGATAATGTTATACATGCAGCACTCAAGAAGCTGGCTGAGTAGAGGAAATGAACAGATACGCCTCTACGCTGATCTAGAATCCTTTTTGCTTTAAGTGCACTTTGTCATGAAGAAATTAAAAACACTCCTTGTTTTTCTCATCAGTTGGCTAACATTCTTGTGTGTAGTTTACAGTAATACAAATGGAAATGACCCTGCACGTGACCAGACAACTGTTTATCATCTTCCCCTCTTTCTCCTAGGGTTGAGGCATTCAGGTCGAGCAAATCATTCAGGTCGAGCAATCATCCACAAGCTGGGTGCTCATCTCCACTTCGGAGAATTGCAAACTTAATTCTGCCTTCCCCAAACCCACTGGAGACAACGCGTTCTCCCTCTAGTGGCTAAAAGGAACACGAGCAGTTTGACAACAACGCTGAGAAAACCTGTGCTTTTGCACAAGTTACAACTTCGCTAAGCACGGGGCAGCTTCTGTGGTTACGTCTATTCAATTACAGAAGGCAGAAGTGCCCTCTGCTGACAGACGTAACATTGTGATTTACTGATGCTACGTGGGAGTTGAAGCAGATTTGGCAGGGAATAAAAATGCTTTTGGACAATATCTGGAAGACAGCTAAGGATACTGTCGTACACAAAGGTCTACTCAGAAATTAAGGGCGAAGATTGAGTCTCACCACAGGTGCATAAACAGCAGAGGAGCTACATGGAGCCAAACCACGTTGGTACTCTGAAATACTTCTAATCAAGTACAAGAGACCACTTAAGGACTGCATTTTTCTTAACTGATAGAAACAAGACATCTATGTTTTGCTTATCATTGCACTTTCCACAGAGTCTTTGAGCACGGCCAGCCCAGGTATTAGTTTTTCATGCACTGGCTAACAAGCTACCTAAAGCAGCTATCTCTGGTCTTCCTCTTCCAGCTCAACTTCTTCCCTTGAAGGGTTTGTGCACTGAGCCACACGGAACACCAAGGGGAACGTGAATGCCTCAGCAGGATGGGATAAAAGGATCAGACAGAATGGACGTTCTGAATTATTAGTTTCTAGGCATCTTTTTATGATAGATTTGAACAAAGAAAATGAGGACAGAAGGATATGTGTGCTTTGAGGAATGTGAAGTTGACTAAAATAGTTTCCATTGCATTTTCTAATGATTTTTTTGCTATTGTTAATATCTTCTATGGGTCTTCAGACTCCAGGCTCACAAGCATAAGATTAAGAATTGTAATGTTTCTATTTTTGTGTTGACAGGCTTTTGGCATAATCTTTAGTAGATTGATTCACCACTGTTCTTGCCGTGGACTATACGATCAGATAGTGTCTATCATTAGAAAGGCCCCAACCAAAACCAGAGTTTTCAGTGAATAAACAAACAATGAGTTCTTGTGGTATAAATCAAATGGGTTTGCTTCCAGCTTTTCAGTGAACTATCATACCAACCCATCAGACATCAGCACAGGCTTTTCACTTGCTTACTTTGCTCTTTCTAGTAATTTTATTGCTTCTTCTCTTCTTCCCTGGTCCAGGTATACTATTGCAAGCTCCAACAAAGCATTTGGAATTAGATAATGGTCATATTTTATCTTCTTCTCACTGCATTGGAAAAGAAATATGATCAAGATCTTGAAATTATAATTATTTCATTTAACAGTTCCAAGCACAAATAAATACAAGATCAGCTAAGATCTGAAGGAGCAATCAATTTATGTTACAACACTCATCATGTTCTCTATCCAAAACTTCCTTGCAGGGTATTAAATGCTTTTTTTTTTTGCTGCACAGTGTNTTTTTTTTTTTTTTTTTTGCTGCACAGTATGTTATTTCCCAGGATTATAAAACATTACTCATATTATTAGGGAAGAATTAGAAAATGTAACAACATTTATTATGAGCTCTATGCCTGTGAACTGACACAAAGAGATGCCATTCACTGCATGAGGCAGGGAAGTTCCCAGTACAACTGTGGTGCCATCTGTCTCTGCAGACTGTATTTGGCGCTCTGGGCAGCTTCTTCAGGACATCGGGGTGGAGGGAAGCTCTGGTATCTCACAGATTTTATGTAGATAGAGTCCCCCAAAGTGAGAAAACATCCCAGTAAAGATTGCAGATTTGCAATCTTTCTCCCTTGCATGGCTAACAAAACTGTCAATTAAAATTGTGATCCACTGACATCACATGCAGGTGAACTAAAGAGTAAAGATTCTGTAGCCTTCTCCCATAACAATGTTCATCTGCTCTTGCTTAAAATGAATAGATACTGAGATTCAGTTTTCCTGTATGCCAGCTATGAAAACTTACTTTAAATGGATGTAAGTAAAATGGTCTTCTGCCTCTGAGATCTTGCCCAAGTGCTTGAGACATAAACCCTTTAACAGTTTTATCACGCACTGGTCATCTGCTAGTAATTCTGTAGCTGCAAGGTGAAGTAAATGTTAAGATGGCATATTTAAAAAAAAAAATGGTTAGAACACCGGGCATTTTCCTACCTGTAAGGAAATTTCTACACACATACGTATGAGGATCATGTATTTACCAGAACACAGGACAGAAAGAACCAACAAGTCTGTTAATTCATTTAGTAGAGGTTCTTTTCCCCTTTTTTCAAGGAATTAAAAAGGAGATTGTTTTAACCTCTCTTTCAGGTAACACTTTCAGCTCTAAGAGTACCAGTGTAACACATGGAATGTGCACAGGAAGACTGCAATGCAGTGATTTAACCTATATTCGTTGTCAAGATGGGCTTAATGCTTTTACAGGCAGGACATGTAAGATCACATTTTTAGTAGGAGAAAATACTGTGAGGAAGTCTGGACACTCCCCCATGGGCTTGCGGCTGCACTCCCATAGGAGCTGGGAAAGATTGGCAAGAAATTAGAAGTTAGCTCTCTCATGGATAGCTAATTATCAGTCTGACAGAAAATGTGGCAGTAGAGCTTATTCTAGACCCATACAATCTCCCTTCTTGTGCTAGGGCTTATTCATAGTACCAAGAAAGCCCATTCCTGATGCCCTGGCTTCCTACAGCCCATTCTTCACATACTGTTCTCCAAGGTCTCATCACAAGTAAACAGCATTTTTAAAACAAGACTTATACTTTGTCTTCTTCCATTTATCCTTCAGAACTGAAATACAATCCAGATAATCAAGTTAATGCCCATGTTAATTTTGATCTCTTAAAATTAATAGCTATAGTAAAGCAAACAGGCCTTTAATACATGTCATAGACTATACCTCTCACGTATCTACTGACGTAAAATAACTTGCTACCATTATAAGCTATGATAAAAACAGGAAAATTATTCCTATCTGTATTAACAGTTTATGGCTTCATAATTTGTCTTCCACCCACGATCAGATTAACTTTACTAATGAGATTTTCTCTTCATACACAGATAATATCTTTAGCTCTCTCATTGTAAAATAACTGCTTAAACCGTATCACTGGTTACCTGAACTTCTTGCCAATGCTGTTTCTGCTTCAATTAAAGTCTCTAACATTCCTTCTGTTAAGTCTGGGCATTTTCCAATTACCGCATAGCCATTCCAAATATACATCATTTCCTAGGGTCAGGGAGAGAAGACAGAATCATTAATTATAGTACTGGATAAATGCAGCTATCAAATACTTCATCTTACTTCTATCCATGGTGAGAAAGTCACAAAATCCTTCGCTAGAAACTCAGTTTGTCAATATAGATTTTCATTGCAACCATCAAACAAACAAGCAAAACACAACCATCTTTAAGACAAACTTTAAAGCAATATACAGAATTATAGAACAGAATTGCAAACCTTCATTATATTTTTCAGATTGAAGTTCCCTCAAAAAAAAGCTTCTTTTGTATTCAACTATAAACATTTTTCAGATTAAATTCTATTAAGAGCTATTAGTTTAATTCCTATTTGTTATAAGGGGGTTCTCCCTTAGAACATCTCACCAGACTAAATATACTAAAGTGCTTCTTGCTACTGGCACTCCCAAAGTTAAAGATGGAAGCAATACAGAGATGAGACAGGTCCTCATCATGGGTTAGGTTTTGTATTTGTTTGTCTTATTAGAAAGACCTGGTCTGTATCTGATAATTTAAAGCTTTTCTATAAAGATCCTGTATAGAACAACTGCATTCTGGAACTACAGAACTGAAACTTTTTGGGATAGAATACAGAAAACGTTTTAACTCTAGTCACACTTGCCTTCACAATCTGATCTGGAAAATCTGGTCTAACGTACATTTGGTAACATGGCTTAGACACAGAAGTACTCAAACTACATTTATTCTAGGTCAAATCTTCGAGCTGAAACCTCTCATCTCAGCAAATCCATTCACAATGCAAAGAAACTGGAGCAGCAGGGGCTCGGTGAAGATTCTGCACCTTAATTCCACATCCTCAGAGTGTTTTTAACTGTTCAGCTGCGGCATCTGCTGCCTCTGCAAAGCAACTGCAGCAGAAACCTAGCACACCAGAGAAAGCCTTTAGTAGAAAAAGCTGTTCTGCCAATAATCCCATTAGAACAGCCCAACCAGAACTCAGGCCTGTGTATTTCTCGCTCTGCATGATTTCTGAAACCTGAAAGGCAAATCAAAGTAACCTAATTCTCTCAGTCTTAAGAACTTAGTGGAAAGTGGCCTCTAGTGAACATCCATATCATCCTGTAATTCATCCACAAGAGAATAAGTGTCTGTAAGCAGCACTGTGTCACACACCCAGTTTGGGAGCTGAGAAATCACTGCTCACTGCCATTCCCAAGCAGGTCTCTGTTCCATCATTTTCTTAAAGAGTATATACTATCACCCATCTGTTCCTCACACACAAAGCTCAGAGCACTGTAAACATTAGCTCTGCTGCCCTTGCAAAATCTGTGGAGCTGAAAGCTTTTCATTATTCTTTCACTGATTCTTTGCAGACAGATTTTTGTAAATGCACTTGGCAAGAGGCACCTCAGGAATTGGTTCTACCTGGCCATGGGTAATTTCCCAACATCAGAGGCACAAAAATGAACAGTACAGAAGAGCTTTCTGGACTGGTAAAAAAAAAAAAAACCCAACCAATCAAACAAAAAAAACCCCACGGAATTGGCTGTATGTCATCCTGCCACCCATGAGGTCTCCAGGAGAGCACCAAACTGCAAACACACAGAGGCATATAAGCAAACTCTTAAGATGTTTCATTCTTTTTTTTTTTGTCCTAATTATACTTTAAAGTCTCGTAAGTGACATCCATGACAGAAGAGACCCAGGGCAATGTTCCTCAAAAGGTAATCAATGAAAGCTGTTAAAGGCTTTCACATGTGAAGCTGGAATAATGGGTTACACATGCAAGACACTTGTGTGTGACACACAGCTGGCTTAGTTCCCTGTGGCTGGTGCATGCCCCAGCTTTACAACATTCCTTGCATTCATTTGGCTTTGTTTTGGGAACATTCCAGCCCCTTGTAGAGGTTTTACCTTAGAAACAAGAGAAGATACTATTATAATCATCTCATATTCATTTCCATTTTGGAAATTAAAGAAAAATTCTAATAGGAGAAGGGAAGAATATTTCTAACTTACCAAAGGTGGAACTGGCAAAGGGATAGGGTTTGAAGAAAGATATCGTCGAGCTTTACGAATGGCGAACTTTTCCGTAGGCAGCGATTTCCCTGCAATTTTCAGTTTCAAACTAGGAACACTTCTGAAGGTTAAAAAGAAAATGAAAATAATTTTTACTCTATGAACCTCTGGGGGAAAAAAAAAACATTCAAATAATAAATAAATAAAAAAAGATCAAATTGAAGAGAGCTTCTAAAAGTTGTTACACGCTGAGTTATTGCCATGACTAGGGAATCTGGGCAATGCATATTCATCAAAGCTGCTTTTATGCAGGGATGCATCTCTCTCCAGGCTACCTTTCTAATCAAGGAGGAAAAAGAGGGTCACTTCTCCCCTGCAGTGAATAAATTGGATTATGAGCCTAAACTATTAAAACTTGCACTGATGTGCTGCAAGGTCCATGTATTTCACAGGCTAAAGAGAAGACAAGCTAGGTTTTGCTAGTCTTGCTCCTATTTTCCCAAATACCAAACTAATTCCCTTAATATTGCATCCCCCAAATCTTATGAAAGCTGCTTGTAATTAGATAAAATATGAAAGGAGTGAAAAGCATATATTAATCAGTTTTCTTTGGCCTCAAAGTCAGGTCCAAACCATTACAACTACATTTAATTTACTGCATCAATAGCACATATTCATTTGTACTTTTAACTAATTTATATTCCTTTCAGATTCAAAACCCAAGAATCAAATTGTATTGATTTTGTCTCCAATAGTCATTATGTGCTACATTTCGTAGCACATTGTACTAATTGAAGGAAACAACTGAAAAAGCACCTGAATGTTACATACAATAGCAGCAGCCACTGTATGGCTGACATACCTGATATCCTGCCTCAAAGTACTCCTAGGTCAGTAGGAAACTGCTGTCCTGATTCAGGGTCCACACAAATCTAATGTTAAGTAATTGAGGAGTGAAACCTTGCCAATTCAAAAGCTATTTGTACAGAGGTTCCTAATTGCACAATGAGTAATTTCTTCTCTTCCACCTCAACAGCAGCATAAAATGAGATTGAGGATTAGCATATACTGAGGATTAGCAAATTTTACCTAAATAATTCAACTTCATTGTCTCCGAAAGGACTGCAGTCATCAGGTCCAAACATACTGAGGTAGGCAGCTTTCATGTAAACATAGGTAGCCTGCAATGCAATCAACAATACCTGTACAGTAAAATGAGTTCACATCACCACTGTTACTGAGGTAAAGAACAAAGTAGAAACAAAGAGGAAGACACTGCTGCTTTTTCTTGCCAACATAAGTAATCCTCCAATATTTTAAGCAGAAAATCTGCTTTCAAACATTGGATCCAGTATTTCAAAAAAGGGAGAAGAGCAAATTATGAGGTTTTTTTTAATGCCTTTTTCTGTGTACCAGGTCCTACTCACATTCCAAGAACAAATGTACAATTAAATATCACACTTGTGTAAAGTGACTTTTTTATTACTCTCAAGAATATATAGTAGAAAATTTATGAAAAGGTCATGCTCAGAAAAAAGTATCACGTGCTTCAGATGTTCAATCACAACTTGGTAGCATATCTCAAATACCAAGACCTAGAGAACATTAAATGGTTTTCAAAGGCTTTCAAGATTTGCAGCTATGAAAGGTACTGATCTCACAGGGATTCCTGAAAAATTATATACTCAGAAACCAAGAAGGAAAAAAAGCAGCAGACATGACAATATTTCAATAGTTGAATACAAGAGCTGGTTGAAATATACTCTAAAATTCCACATGCAATTTCAAAGGGTGTACATGCTAATATTAATACTACAGTGTTTCAGGATAAAAAACCTCCTCCAGGCTCCTCTCCTAAACAGCAGTTCCATACAACTGCTCAGACTAATGCAGATGGGTATCCTATGGGCTAATACAATGCCGGAATCCCTGGCTTATGAGCACTGTAAGTCTCTCACTTGGCTGTTCAGAGCTTTTGTCAGCTATGAAGCATTTGGCCAATATAATCAATATGTAACAAAATAAACAGAGATACCTCTCACCTAACCCCACAAACAGTGTGATCATATTAAGAAGAAATGAACCTATCAAAACCCAATAAAAACCATCCCCAGATCCTTCTGATAGATTTCTCTGGGACTGAAGTAANGGCTAATACAATGCCGGAATCCCTGGCTTATGAGCACTGTAAGTCTCTCACTTGGCTGTTCAGAGCTTTTGTCAGCTATGAAGCATTTGGCCAATATAATCAATATGTAACAAAATAAACAGAGATACCTCTCACCTAACCCCACAAACAGTGTGATCATATTAAGAAGAAATGAACCTATCAAAACCCAATAAAAACCATCTGATAGATTTCTCTGGGGCTGAAGTAAAGGCGGAATAAATAAAATTACCAGGATTCTGGATGGGAGATTTTGGTCCTTTCAGAGGCCCCAGGCAAGGTACCTCTTCTGATTTCATTTATTACCTTAAGGCACCATCAGGGTTAGCCTCACTTTCACCAAAAGAACTCACATGCATAAATGGTAGCTTGCCACTAACTGCAGGGTGGATTACAGGACCAATCAATCCACAAGAGAGCATTTTATCAGACTACTGCCAATCAGGTCCCAAACATGTCTGTTTTCTCAGAAACAGTTCAGATTTGAATGCTTGCACTTTACACTGTTTTACAAGAGATAAAGCAGATCAGGTTTTGCTTTATAATCTTCACTCGGTTCAAAGCTATAGAAAGTCAAGTCAATCTGACAGAGTAGATACATACTACAGGGCCTTCTACCCTTCATTAAATATTTTGTTACTGTCCTACTAAACTTACCTTTGACCAAGTGTTTTCTTTGCTTAACAGGTCTGCATAGAAGAAGGCCATTTTCCACTGGCGCTTATAGGTGAAGCACCACATGAGCTCCCAGTAACACATGTGATGAAACTGCTTCCAGTATTGCTGAGCCTCGCAACATTCCTCATACCTACTGACTGCCTGGACAAAGAGAATTCAAAAACATCCCTAATCAGCTGTCAATGCACATACACCAGCACTGCAATGGACAGTGGCACTCTGTGATCTGTCTCCATGGCTTCTTCCAAATTATTCAGAGCCTAAAATTCCCCCAAATCATGTCTATTGGTTTCACATAATAGGATGAGACCCATCATGTCTGTTGGCTTCGCATAATAGGATGAGACCCATGACTCCAGTCATCCTTGTACTATCAAGTTTATCCCTATCACAGGACTCCCCATTTTTGGAAGATACATCCAATCCTAAGTGCAGGAAAAAAAAGTGATGTTTCTTTCTAGAAAAAATAGGAAACTAAAAGTGACAGGAAAAATACTCTCATGACTTTTATTGTCATAGCTTCCAAGACTTCAAGAGACAGCACTGCACATCAACTGGTTCCCCCTCTCAAGTATTTTGCGCAAGTATTCTTCATCTCCCTAATTGCCTTAAGTTTTGTGTGAATTCATCCAGACTGAAGGCGAAGGAATACCACTGGATGTCACTAAAGGCTCCACTCAAATCAGGATAGAAAAGATTATGAAAACTGTGTTATTAATACTGGAGGATTAAGTCATCACCAGACACTGAGAAGGGTAGCAAAAGAAGCTGATCAAACTGTTCAATTTTCTTTTTTTCTGAAATTCCTACTCATAATTCATAAACTATAAATTCAGATAAGCCAAAGACACATGAAGCACTAATCAAAAAAGGAAATATTCTTATTGGAGGAGTTTTTCCTAAAGATTTCAAGACTTATCTTTCCAAGAACAAAGGATGACTTACCGCATCAATATTACCCTTTAGTGTTTCTATCCTGCCTGCAAAAAACAGGAATATGGCTCCCTGTAATAAATAATAATAAAAATATAAGTATTTTTAAACAATTTTCAGGCTGATCACACAATCTAGATCTATGTTATTTGGCAAGAAAACACCATACCAAATCATACCAAACTAATTTACAATTCATTTTACCTTTGGATAGCGAGCCAAGTAAGGCTTAAGTAGTCTTTCTGCCTCCTCAACATTTCCTTTTCCTGTCCCTAGATGGCACAAAAAAATGTAAGTGGTAAAAACAGTCAGAAAAAAAAAGCACAGGAAGAAACAGTACTGATTTGCCATCCTCACCTGACCAACAAAAATTGCTCTAACAGGAGTGAGGCAAAAATACAAGTTGGTGCTGTAACAGTCAGACATAAAGGAAAGAAACACAAGGGAGTTTCCACAGGTGACCTTCCAAAACTCTTATAGCTGCTCTCAGTTGCTAGAAACACCCCCTTTTTCCTACATTACATCCTTAGGTCTGTTCCAATTCTAAATCTAGAGAGAGAAGACAATAGAGATCAGGTAGGGTCTTGGCCTGACAGTGCTGCTCAGCTAACAAGGAGGCACAAGGTTACCTTGTACCACGGTAACCTTCAAAAATACCAAGCATGAAGACCAGCATGGGATGCAATCCACTGGGAAACAGTGAATCACTTGTGTTGCTGTTAAGCGCCAACATTCAGGAAGATCCTGAGAGCACTGTAGTTGGAAACTTGCAAACTTACTACGTGTAGACCAACAGATTTTTAGAACGCTCTAAGAGTAGATGACAGGGAAGAGTGTTACTATCATGGGAAGCTACCATCTGCCTCCCAGAAAAAGACTGAGATGAAAAACAATCACGAGCAAAATATTCAGGAAGTCTTAATTTATAACCATTATATTCAACATCTCAAATAATGCACCTGAATAAAGAAGGCAGCAAAATAAGTCATGAGAACTACATCTATTCCCAACTTCTGCCTTCTTCTGTATTAAACCAAACTATCTTGAAGACATCTGTTTCACTTACAATCATTGCTGTAAAATCATCCACAAATGAATCATATTTCATCTGGTCATGAACAATTTACCAACATATAGGTGATGGAATCACCTTTTTTTCCCCCTTCTGTGTCCCACAAGAACTAATAAAATCCAAGAATTATTATAAACAATCTTACCTAACACAAAGGTCATGAAAGTATGATAGCAAAGCAACAGCATGGTACACAGCACCGACCTAAAGCTGTATGATGATGCTCCTTCTTGAAGCTGCAGCAGACCGTGCTCCTATGCAAACAGACACATGGAGGACAAAGTATTGAAGAACAACCAGACTGTATTTTACTAGTTTGGTAACTTCTGGAGGATCATCTCTATACTGCTCGCTCACCAAATGAACTGACAGAAACAGCTTATATAGCAATCAATGGTAAACACACACTAACAAAATAATTTAACAGTTTTTCAGGGAGTTACTGTTGGCTTCTAGAAAACATCTGTGATAGAGCAACAATTTTGGGGTTATTACCTCATTAATGTAAGAGAATGTAAGATAATTTATTACATAATCCAAATGCTGTTAAACATCATTCTAGAAATAAAAAATATAAATGGTTTCAAAATGCCTGACAATTAGTATGCATCACCCTTGTGCACTGTATCCATGTTTGCTGTTATTCACTCCAATCTCAAACTGAGTAGCTGCAAAGGTTTGGGAACTCCACTGAGCAAGTGAGGTTACTCTACATTATGGCTATGATCCTATTTTGTCCTCTATAGTGATTACAGATGCTTATTTTTCACTGTTACTCAAACACACCAAACTTTTTATATCAGAGTAACAACACAATCATAAACAGTCTGAGAAAGTATAAATCTAGAAGTAGTTATAACACTTGTTTGTAAGAAGTCCACAACAAATTTTATACCCCAAATTTACTACAATTTGCTACTGCTAGGATGAGATCACTTGTAAAGCAGGATCATGAAAGATCCAATTTCAGTCTGCAAGCCTCCCTGGGCTCTCTGGTGGAGCTAGCTGCATTCCTCCAAGGAACAATTCGGCACAGAAGCCCAAGTCAGACATCATGAATCATCTTTTCAAGCACCTACTGTTTTTTCACATGGAGCCTAAGGAGATTTGTCAGCTAAGTGAGGTGTCATGAGGCAACACTATTATAACCCATGTAATTTTCTACGGGGATCAGACCGAGCATCTTGGTATCAAAAGCCCAAGCAGCTATTACTTGAGCTTAAGAAGTAATTCTGTAAACAAACCACACTCACTGGTGCCAGTCACCAAGGGAACAGATTCAGTAATTGTTAGGACGCACCTCGTAATGCACAAAACCACTTCCCACAACTAAGCCACAGATGATATGAGCAACCCAAAACACCAAGAATGTGCTTCCAAACAAAGTCTACTACAGGACATATTGCTACTACATAAAACCGATGCCAAGGCAACAAGTGTTAGTAATTTCTCCAAAATACTGAAATGACACATTAAAGCATATTTAGTTTTTGTATTCACACAAGATTTGGATTATTCTGAAGAGCAGCAGGTCTAACACAGAGATAGGAGTGATGACACACACTTATCACAGACAAATGTTGTGATCCCATGTGACAATACTCAAAATTATTAGCAGACAACATACTGACTGCTTCATACCTATCTCTGCTGTGACCGACTAAAATCCTTCTGCTTGCCTGAAGCAAAAGCTCTTCAGTGATACCCTTAAGTCACCTTTTCAAATTTTAAATCTAAAAAAAAAAAAAGAAGAAGAAAAAAAAAAGACGCCAAACATGATCAGCACTCATATGCNAAAAAAAAAGAAAAAAAAAAAAAAGACGCCAAACAAGATCAGCACTCATATGTCATTACATATGCCACTGTGCTTGCATATGTGCCACTTAGCAAACACAGTGGATTATGCAATTAGCTTCTATGAAGACCTAACTAGAGTTAGTGGACAGAGCATTCAAATGCACCCAATTAAACTGTTTTAGATTTAACTTTCATTTAAAATTTACAGAAAAGACCAAAACATAAAGACGCTTAGTGGGAAAATGGAATTCATTTTATTACCATTTATTACATCAAAAATATTCGTCAGCTCAGCTGCTTTGGGACTGCCACTTCCACATCAAACCGTATACTTAAAAAAGAAAAAGTTCTCTTTGAAAAAATCCCCTGCCTTCTCCTGCAATCTTGCCGTCTGCCTAATGCATTTAATATACAGAGGATTCATGTCAGTTTTTTCTATGTACAATATTTGTAACATACTATAAAATAAGAACAATAAATACTAGCCCGAGAGCTGGCAGAGGATCAGTGAGAAGGGCTGGCTATTTGGGAAGGACACAGAAGTGATGGCATAAGGATTCTGCGTTCCTCTGCCATGCACCTCCATTCCCAAACGCAGGGTTATGCCATTAAACACCAACTTAGTTTAACTAACAACACAGGAAGAAAAGAGACTTTGAACAGCGAGAACGGCACAACTGGCACAACTTGTAGTGGAAGGCAACAACAGTGGCTTCAGGCTAGTTTTATACTTTCTGGATCTACCCTACCTACTGTTTGAAGTTCCAGACTGGTGTTGATTGTGATGACCACAGTGCCCACAAATGGCTTAGGAAGTAATCAACCTTCATGCATGTTCCCCTTTCCTAGCAGACATGACATACTGGCAAAACAAGGAAAGTCCCTCGTGACAAGTCTGCTGCTTTCAAGACAGATTAGTGCTGTGGAAGCTATCTCAATGCAATTTTAAATCCAACTTCAGTAAGCACAAAACCCTAAAGGCAAGGTGTCTGTCAGCGTACTAGAGCACTGTCAGGTAACATATAAGCTGCTCAAGGCATTAATCATCACGATCTCTTTCACACAGCCTGATGGTCACCATGAGCACGTAAATGAAAAGATGTGTTTAAATGATCAAACACATAGTCAAAATTCCTTTCTTCTGGATGGTGGGCAGCAAATATCACACATTCTTTTCCTCTCTTCCGTTACTGTTTCTTTCACCTTCAAGTCTCCTGTCTGTATTGCAGAAACAGCTTCCTCTTGTGAGCTTTGCAAAACCACCACTGGAAAGGATTACACACAGCTGCAATTTTGGGTCTGGTTTTGGGCATCTGAATGACAAATGTTAAACGCAGAAAGGCTTTTAAAATAAATATCTAGCAGCAAACTTTGATCAATTCCTTTTCTATGGTATGGAGAAAGGAGCGTTTTGCTTCTTTTATGGTAGTCCAGGTCATGCTTCAGTCAGTTACCAAGAACTGGAAGAGCAGCTGACTCATCAACACGAATACTAGCCCATTCAAAACCACATGATTCAAGAAATTCAATTAGGCAGGTAATTTTTTTTTTTGTCAGCAGTAAGAAGATGATGAGTGTTCACAAAAGCAGTTTAAAAACTCCCCTGGTATGCAGACTACACATATTTTCTAGGCAAATAGTTTGCTCTGTTTTATCATACGGCAGGTATGAACTATTTGACTTCTACTGTCTGTAAAGCTGGCAAGTAAAGCTGGCTTAACTCCAGTGAACTTCCCCATTCTGCCCAAACCTCCTTGGTTTTAAATAAGACATTTTATTTTCAGATCTAAGATCCTTCCTGAAAACTAATAAAATGGTGACAACATCTACCACCTGCCATCTAAGGGTGCAACTCTTGACTAAGGAAACACATGTTTCTCCTTGAAGCAGGTTTGTAAATAGAAAGTTTTATAAAAAGAGTTAAGTTTAAAAATGTTGTATAGCTTTTGCTGCATTTGTAGAACATTAATCATTATCTGACTCAGCATTTTTGAGGGAAAGCAAAAAAGGTAATTTAGGATAAATCCACTATGTGTTCCTATAATCAGGAAGCCAACTTTGAGTGAATCTCATGCTTTGGTGTTAGAACCAGACACAAGGACAGATATGAAATATTAAGATCAAGATATTAAAAAAAAAATCAATTTAAGTATCCTATTTTGAAACAACAAATCTGCAAAAACCTGGCACAGCAGAATTATCTCTTTTCTATTCTGCACTGTAACTGGGGCTCATGCGAGTTTGCCATTGCTAAATCTCTATCCTCTACTACATGCGCAGACAACACAGGTTAGACCAATTACTCTTTATGCACATATTCTGGGGAATTTAGGTGCTACATTCAAGTTATCAATTGCTATCAAAGATATGAAGAAAAAAAAAAAATCAAAAATGAAAGTCTTCTCCCTTCTCCAGCTGGATGCTATGTAGGGACACTCAGATAATGTGATGATTATATAATTCACTAAAGGCTAAGAATATATGTTTGGTTATCTTATCAAAGACCAGTAAATAAAAAAATCTAAAAAGTTAAAGTGTGCCAACATCACTGTATTAATCATCACATTTACATCATGTTTCATACTTCCTCACTGAACAATGGTATCACAGACTTTGAAGTGTAATTCTTTGGAGAGAAATACAAAAGAAAATTGAACTGTAAAATGTACCAGTGCCAACAATGAGCAGACTGCAATACCAATCAGAGGATTTCTGACTATTACAGAGGAAGAAGAGAGAAATTCCTGTTCCTCTATTTTTTTAAACAGAAGTGAGTGAAATACATCAATTATATTTATTTCATATTTACCTTGTTTCCAGAAAATCCAACAAACTCCAGTAATCTGAGAATTCGTGCAGGAAACATAGACAACGTCTATAGAAAGAAATGCAACAGTTATACAGTTAAGAGTTTCTACCTCCCAGCTGCAGGTTATCTAATATAACTTTTCCAAATAAAATAAATATTACATGTCTGAGGATTTCCTGGGCAAATGTACCCAACTGCTATATTTTGCATATCATTTAAGCAGAAGTACCAGTTCCTCCCAGGAATCTTGCAGCTCTCTCCAGGAGTCCCTGCTCAGATGTATGTTCTACACAGCACATAAGCAGTAACATCAGTAATCCTGGGGAGACTCAGAAACATTGGACACATACTGGACAGTACATGTTTGTTCTCTGGGTGCTGTAAATCCAGCATTTGGATACACACCAAATTCCCACATACAGTAAGGCAGGCAAGCACTTATTGAAAGCACTAATTCTATCATATATCAATATGCGTTTATGTGCAGCATAACAGCTCAAGGCAGGCTTTCAATCCAAATGTATGACCATACTCTACAGTCATGCCTGTGGTTTATGTATAAAGTCAAGACTTGTGTATAAAACTAACAGTAATTCAAAACTGTGTTGTAGAGTTGTACCTATTGTTACTTAAACTTCGCACTGTTGGATGCAAGCTGTCAGGTCCTACAGACTTGCATGTATCCTATTTGTACAGATGCACCCTAACTCAACCTTGCTCTGCTTTGGGGGTTTGCCCCACCTGCTTGGTTGTTACTTAATGGCGTGAAGACTTGGGGGAACTTTACCCAGGACAACCAAAGCAAGAAAGGTCTGGGGTACCTCAACCTTTTGTATGTTGTTTTTAACCAACCTGCCACCCCACCCATTAGCAAAGTATTCCTGGTACTTCTACTCACTGCTCATACACCTACGGAAGTCTTGTTCTTCTTGACATCTCTTCCCAGGTTGAGCTCCAGCAGGGCTTTTGCCTTCCTAACTGCATCTCCGAGTGCCCAAATAATATTTCTATATTCGTCTTTGGGAAGCCACCCCCATTTTCATCTCTCATGTACTTCTATTTTGCCTTTGAGCTCTCTCAGTAGTTCATTGTTTAACAAGGCTATTTCTTGCTCCTTTTCCCACATAGTCAGATCTCTCTTTTGCTCTGCGGAGGTCTCAGGAAATCTCCTAGTACTCCCAAGCAACTTGTCCTCCAAATCAAACTCTAACAGGATGCCTTCTGACAGTTTCCTGAGCAAGCTGAAATCTGCTCTTCTGCAGTACAAGGTCTTTATATTGCTACTTATTTTCCTTACACGTCCTTAGATCTTAAACTCAACAATCTTATGGTCACTGCAGCTAAGGATGCTGTTGATGGTCATGTCCCCCGACACATTTTCTTTATTTATGCACAGTAGGCTCACAAATGGCATACCCAACCACCGGATTAAGAAGGATGTACATGTCATATACAACAACTGGGTCTGCAGGTCTTATTCACGTGAGAGTTTCCACCTGCCATGGTATTTGCTGGGAAAGCAACATAGCTGTGCACAAGCAGTTGGGGAGTATCTGAAAAGTACTGAGGAAAACTTTTTAATGCAATTGTTGTCTAAAGACTTTGACCACCTACCACAAGGTCTCCTTTGACAGCAGTCCCGATTTCCATCCCAAAGGCACTCTACAGACCTGTCAGATCCTACAGACCTGTGGGAGCCTCTCTCATTGCTCTGTTCCACACACACTTTCACTTTGGTACCTCTGTCTTTGTTTGCCTCCAGGCTTTGGACACCTATTAAAGCTGGTTTAAAGCCTGAGTCACTAAGTCATGCAGCCTACAGGCAAAGATGTCCTTGTCACTCTTTCATAAGTGAATTTCATCTCCCCCTCAGTGTTTCACAATCTTCAAAGAGCACCTCATGGAAACTGAAATCCTACTCGTGAAACTAGACACACCTGCCAGAGAAACCAGCCACACAGCAGGGTGCTGCTCTGCACGGTACATCTGTTCCTGACTGCTTCTCCCCTTCTCTAGCAGGAATGAGGAAAAAGAACGGCCTACGCACTTATCCCCTTGGCTTTGGGGTCCAGATGTCAGCAGTCCCATTCGACCTTTCTTAGGTCACATTTTGTAGTGCCATTGGTGTTCACACAGAAGAGAAAAGGGGCAGTAGCTTGTGCAACAGAAAAACCTTGGCAGTCTCTCCACAGCACCATGGTTCTTAGCTCGGGGCAAGGATGTCAGGTCGGCAGAAGGGAGTTGCCCTTAGTAAGTGTTAGTTAATAAACATTAAATGCTGCTGCTTCTTTCTCCCTAGTGGTTTTGACTGGTTGAGCAGGAATTGTTCGCCCAGTTGTCTCTTCCAGCAGAACTAGAACTCTTTAGTCCTTCCCTCCTATTCCCAGGATTCTGTATATGGTCTTTATCTAAATTTTGCCAGAATGGGCTATTTTCTGGTTGAATCACAAGCTTCCAGATGGCTTGTTCTCTGAGTTGCTGTCCTCCTGCTTGACCTAGCATCACCCTATCCTGTCTGCAGCCTGAGACCTTGACTCTTGCCCATGCAGCACTGCTGCCAGCATCTTATGGATCTCATCATCATCCTCTTCCTAATGACCTCCTTCCTACAGTTCCTTCCTTCACCCACCTGCTCAATGACAGCTCTGGGCACACCTCCCACAGGTGAGGTTCACATCCATCTCAGCACAAGGGAAGGGCACCAAACACTTTCTGCAGCCCTTTGCCTAAGCAGCCACATCTCCTCTCGAGAATTCTAGGTCACTGCCTGTGACATGCTAAAAACTGTCCTTTTAGTTGCCACAAAAGACCATGTCCTGCATCATGTCACCATCACTGGACCACCATTTTCCCTATCAGGGCACAAGCAACAGCAGTGAACAGCAGACAAAGCAACAGTATCCCAGGCCCCTTGAGAGCACCCTGCCCTGCCAACTGCTGAGTTCCCCTTGGCAGACCCCAGTTTCTCCCTAAGGGGCAGTTAAAAGGCAAATGGAAGCCAGGCACAGGCATCTGCTTTCTCAGTTTTTAATTGCCCCATGAGGATGTGCAAGTGGGGCTGCACACACAGAGCTACATTGGCCAGGTTTCAGGTAGTAGACTCATGTATTATTTCTGAAGTGAATTACTATCTGATGTTGTTAGACCAGAGACTTGGATCCTGCAAGTATCAGCACACACACCTAATTTTAACCACACGATTAGTTTTCACTGATGTCAGTGGAACTTCTCAGGTTTTTAAGTTAAGTTTTAAGGCATTTCCAGGAGTCTGCAGGATTTCACCTGAAGTGAACTGCTGGTACATACCAGATTAAATGCTCCAACTCCAAGCTTTACACCTCCCTCAAAATGATGATGGTTTTCACCTTTGACATAATGTGGAGACTGTATGAGACTGTCCAGCTCTCTGAAAATGCAAAAGACTGAGTTACAATGTAAGTGAATAAAATGGTTAATACTAATTACAGCTCAGTAAGAAAAAAGCCCAATTACCTTGAACTTTATAATAGTAAAAAAAAAAATAATAAAAAAAAATAAAAAAAATAAAAAAAAAAAAGCTTTTTTGTTGTTTTTTGTTTTGTTTTGTTTTGTTTTGGAGTTCCCCCTTCCCCCAACATTGCATGCAGGTCACCACCACCTACATTTTGGGGCTGGGTTAAACAACAACAAACTACTTCATCTCCCTTATTCCTGAGGTGAATTCCTGTCAAACACAATCAATTTATAACTACGTTTCTGCTTAAAAATGTTTTAAGAATGGCAGCTGGGAGTAACATCAACCTTTGGTATCACAAAAGGAGATAACGGGCAGGGCAGGAGGGAGGTGAGAATTTGGTAATTTTTATATTACTAGTAATCTCTGGATATATTATTCAATTTTTTTGGAATTTTCTGTTCATTCAGAACAACATTTTGTTACGGATAGAAAAATATGGTTGTAGGAAGTATGTTAAAGTGTGGCAGATGTGATAACTGAAAAATACCTTTCACTGATTTTTCTAACTCTCCCAAATCCCAACTTTGTAGTGTCCCTTTACTTCCTCACATAATCCGCCTGGATTTGAAGCCATCCTGTCTCCAACTGCAATAGCTGTGTGTCTTTCACAGTACTGTATTAGCTTATTTCAATTACATCAAGGAAAAACAAAAAAAATAGCTTTAAGAGCAGCCATGTGTTTGTATTCAGGCTGTCATGTTTTTATCTACTGGCTGTTGTCAACAGATATAAGGCTATTTATTGTAACTGCAGTCTTAATAATAGACCTGCATTTGGAGCCACTATCATCCCACACAAAAAAGGACACACTCATTTTTCCCCTCTTTCAGCATATTTCACACTGGATGCAGTTCTGTGTATGGTGCACGTGTGACTTTTTGTGGCTACTCCAAATTTAAAATTTAAATAAAAATAAATAAGATGACCTAAAATGAAAATGTATGATGCATATTTAGCTTTCACCTTTTTAAATTATTCATACAGTCTGTACTGCTGTGCAAGTTGTCCTCAGACTTTTTAATGCACTGACAGCAAACGTTTTGTTCTCAATCATTTTATTTAATTCCATCTTTTTATAGTGTATGGTATATTTTCTCCCTGAAGAAAGAGCTTTTAAAACTGCATCCTTGCAACTTTTACCCCTGTTGTCTTTTCCAAGGAGGCTGCTTACTGCAGATTGCCAAACTCTGCCGGTGGCAGTGGGGGAAGGAAAGATGGCTTTTAATAGTGTGAAAAATACTTAAAGCAAATAATATGTCTGTTCTATACTTCATTTGAAGTTTTCCCTGTAATCTGCTGCACCACTCACTCATCAAAACTACACACAGTATTTCTTGACACCAAACACCGAGTACAAAAATCCTCACTACCCATCTTACATACGAGCTCTCCCTTTGTCAAGTATATGTTAGTACTTTGCAAGTCGATATTTATACTTCTTCAAAAGAAGAACATATAACAGCTACTAGAACAACAGGACTTTGTTTTTCTAGTAAGACAACAGTAACATTGGAGTTGCTGTCAACTTACTGAGAGGTCCACAAGTATTTCCTATTGTCTACTTTGCAACATACCTTTTTACAATTTACTACTATAGTTCAAAACACATTGCACATGTTGAAAGAAACTGTATAACTTACTGAATGAAAAGAGA
The DNA here is from genome assembly GCA_013389825.1 of Crypturellus undulatus. Classification (NCBI taxonomy): domain Eukaryota; kingdom Metazoa; phylum Chordata; class Aves; order Tinamiformes; family Tinamidae; genus Crypturellus; species Crypturellus undulatus. Next base: position 732,802 of record VWPW01006730.1, on the reverse strand, counting down.
TCTGCTTGGGCAGATGCCTTAGTTTTCTTGACTCTAAGGAATGGGTAGAGCATGAGCGCAGAGATAAGCAGTCTCGCTCCTTATCTTCAGTGGTGCTCACTTTCTCTTTAGGTCTGCCCTGCTTAACCAAGGTAAAGGTCCTGCTAACCCAGTATTTTACATGGACAGCGGCAGATGACTGGAAAAACATCCTCTATGAAATGACTGCTCAGGATCTTCATAATGTGGGAAGATTGAGTCTGTTCTATTATGGTAAGTAGCCTCAGTAAATCTTTTCCACCAAACTTGTTCAGTCATTATTTGAAGCCATTTATGTTTTTTTTTTTAACTGCATGCTCTTCACTTAATTGTCTCTTAATTTTATATTAGTTTCATGCATTTATTATTGAATTATTTGTGCTCCAGCTACTAGTTTTGAAGGTTCCAAACTCACAGTTTGGACTCACAGACCTACACAAAAATGCCATTTCATAAAACTCATGACCCGTGAGTCATTCAAACTCTTCTGTGGGACAAAATGAACACTACACCATTTAAAACAGCTGTATTTGTTCACCCAGTGTTAATGAAACTGTATTTAAAGTATGCGAACCTTAGGAATAAACAGCAACAGGGCCCAGAATCTTTTTTTTTAACCTGTTCACTGTATAGCTAACACAAATTTGTAATCTGAACCAAACACAGTATCAGGGCTCTTTCTTATGTCAAGAATAAATTAATACAATAGCATTCAATTTGTGAATTACAGAATTCCACCACCACTACTTTTTTATTGAAAGAGTATGTTCATATGTTCAACCATACCATCACTTTGACTTACCTGTATGTTTGGTAACTGTTTCTGACTTTGATGCCTCCTTTTATGAAGCTAACCATATTCTCATCCTATTAGGAATGAAGCACATTACCAATATGAACTTGTAAACATCATGAACAGCTTTTGCTTTCTGTCATGAACACCCCCATTACGAGATTGACAGTGTACATCTAAGAACAATATATAGATTTATGATATCCTTTCTAATTAAAGTATTTTTACTGTCTTTAGACATATTCACTTTATTCTGATGTCTTCTGTGATAAGTTTATCCTCTATGGTCCTCAGTGGCAGGGAAGACAGAAGTTGTAGTACACCTATCCATATCTAAAGGCCTGGTTATATTGTCCTTTGAATGAAAGAAAAAAAAAAAAAAAAAAAAAAAAAAAAAAAAGTACGTTCTCCTTTGAATAGAAGTGGGGAGGAAAGATGATGTTTTAAAACTGTAGCATTTACCTGTTTCAGACCAGCAATTCAGAACACTCCGTGTTACCAAAATCAGAGATAACCAATATGAGAATACTCCAGTTCCTGAAAAATCCTGAGACTAACTTCTGTGTGGGTTTTCAACAGGGCTTGGCCATTCACATTAAGCATCAAAACTAACCCTCTTCAGTAGCTGTTGGAACCAAGTGCCTTTGTTTAATTTTTAAAACCCTTTCATGAAAAATTAAACACAGAAGAGGAAGCATCCACACAGGCATCCTGCATGCAGGAGAGGACAAGATATTATTCTCTTATTCTTAAATGTCTCGAGTGTCTATAAAAGATTTTTTAAAAAATATATAACTGAGAAAATAGCATTTAAATCCAAAAGATCTTGCAATAAATAATTCATTCTTAGAGCCACAATGGAAAAGTTTTGAAAAATATTGCTGTTGTAGCTTAAGATATCCTTAACCGTGCCGACTGCCAGACACTACTAATCTCACAGCAGCTGAAATAGCAACATCAAAGTCCAGCATCTTCTCAAAGAGGCACCATTATCACCACTCCAAAAGCCTTCAGAAGCCACTGTTTCTATTGCTGGCCTTGCTGTGCAGCAACAGGTCGCCGCAGAGCGGCATGGTAGACAGCTGAGAAAGCTGACTTAGCTCATAAATAACCACAAGCATTTATTAGAGCCCATCTGGCAGCTCCCAAAAATAATAAAATTACCACCTGTACTTCTTTATCACCATCATCGAGCCAAGAAGCACGAGTCCTTTCCTGAATGTGACTTTTATTATCTTTTGCCCATAGATGAAGAGGCCTGCTGTCATACAGCAAGTACTGCCAGATCAAGAAGAAAAATCAGTTATTCTAATAATCACTAACTGCTTAAACTGAAAGCTAGGGCTCAAGTAACTACTGCTGATGTTAACTCCTGAGCAAACCAAACTTCTGTGCTCCAGATGGCCAAAAAACAAAGAGGGAGCATTCCCTTTCTTTTCAATGCAGGCAGCTCTGTCTAGCAAAATTCACGTTGGAGCTTAACAGCAAGGCAGACTATAACACGTTTGGTACAAAGCAGTGAGAAAGCAGTCTTTGGAAAGCAAACATCAGCCTGAAACGAGATCTCCCTTGCATTCCAGCACAGCTAAGAGCGATCATCTCTTTTTTTTATCTGATACCCAACACACAATATGCATGGTGGTATTTCACACACCCAACGGATGGAGAAGTATTCAGTGCAATGTGTATTGACCAATAAATAATCCAGAGAAATAACAAGACATGATACTATCTCCCCACATGCAGAAAATATCCAAATTTGATCCAAATGAAAGTTTAAATATTTTATATTAGACTAAGATTTTTTAGCATTTTGTTGATTTTAATAAAGTAAAACATTATGTGGACGTTCTGCCACTTATTTTCCAAAGAAGCACATAGAACATGTACCTGTAGGAATGTGAGTGCTGCTCTTTGAAGTAAACATTCCGCATAGCAAATTTCTGCATGGATTTCCTCTAGCATCACACAGAGGGAGAAATAAAAAAAATCAGACAAAAAATAATTAAAAACATATTTTGACCATTTACATAAGAATAAGCTCTTCAAAGACTGGAAGAATTCTTTTCCAGGCGCAGTGTTCAGTTCTAGGCTACTAAAGTATTCTAAAGAACAATGACAAGGTCATAGAACCTTCCTGGAAATTTCCCTGGTGCCTTCCAGGAATTAGAGAATCTAGAACTTCTACAGACATTTCCCCACCTAGTAAGTTTTGGAAATATCGACTCAACACTGAGCAAAACCGCTCATTTTTGGAGTGGTGATATTGCAATTCACCAAAACAGCAAACCAGCCCTGTTGGAAATGCCAAGTCAGCAGTTCTGTCACTCACCTGGCAACTTGCAAAAAGTTGCCACTGTGGGTAGGCAGTTCTAGACAGTTTTAAGGGAAAAAGAAGAAAGTATTAAGCAGGTTACCTTCAGTAAAATGTTCGAGGCTTTGTCTATGCACAAGGTTATTGAAGGAATCAGCTACTGTAGATTTCTTCCTAAACCTAAAAAAAAGGACACAACTCTGGTCATTCTGACAAGAAGCACAACCAACAGAGAGAAGTGAACCCTTCAGCTGCCCAGCCATATAAGCAGTAACATAACACTTCTCTACTGCTAACAAAACCTCTGTTATCCCATCACCTATGCAAACCTGGCCATCTTCCATACAGAATTTTGCCAACATGGATATCCCGGGATGTTTTCCCCACAGAAAAAATGTCCTGGTGGAAGGAGATAAGGAAGACTTTTTGATTTATTTTGTATATGTGAGCAGAGAAGCAGGAGCGTGGTTGCTTCAGGAAGACAGATGGCTGCAGCTAATCATCCCCAAATGGGAAGATTTTGCTCTGTTTATAAATGGGAAATGGCCTCAAGACACTGCAGAACTCGGAGTAGAGATAGGACTAGAATCTAATTGACAAGAAAAATCAGATATTGCAGTAAATTGAGGTTTTCAAGACCAGACTGGTAAAAACCCTGGGTAACATCACACAACCTCACAGCTGACTTTCCTTTGAACAGGAGGCTGGACTAGACAACCTCCCAACATTCCTTCCAACTTCAATTTTCCTACAATTCCTATGAAATGACATGTCATCCTTTAATCCATATATCTTTCAGAATTTTTCCCTGAAGAGACTACAGTGACCTTATTCAAACTTACTTTTGACAGGTGGCTTGAGCTTCTTTCATTGTGTTTCCTGCATTCAGTATGTCCTGAGGATCAAATGTCATCATAGCTTGCATTTCCAGTATGGTGGCATAAGTGAGTGCATGGTACATACTGTCTTTAGTTCTGCAGGAAAACATAAAATGCTAAAGTACAGCTGATTTGAATTTATGATTAAAAAAAAAAAAAAAAAAGAAAAAAACACAAAAAATCCACAAAGCTAAGACTGTATTAGTTTGATGGGAACTAGGTCTAAATGAACTAGAAATCAAAACACAAAGGACACGCATAAAGGTTAAAACAGTCAAGAAATGCTAACAGATTCCTATTTGTGCAGCAAATCATGTCTACAGCTCCAAAGTCAATAACTGCTAAAATATTCCAATTCTGAGCTGAAGACAGATATTTATCACACATAAAAGCACCGGAATTAGCCACACAGATAATCATTTGGGGACAAAAGAATCGTGTTTTGTTAATGAATTATCTAATGAACACAGGTGACAAGAATCAGACATTATTCTTCTGCTTTGGGGTAGTTACTCAGGACATAATCAAGGAGATAAGTAAGACAATACTACAACAGAGGCAAAAGCAGAACCTTCATCATACAGATCTTCCTGTCAAAATTGTTCCAGCCTTAGCCAAAAGCTGCAGCTTTTTCTTCCTCTTCTCTTCTGCCATCTCCCAGCTCAATTTGTCCAACTTAAATATTCTTCTGGGGAAGTTTAGATTGCGTCTCTCTCAAATAAAACCCAAAACCTTGTCAAGAATCCAGGGAAAACAAATAATTCCTATCTGCAGACCTCTCTCTCAGCAGAAAGTAGGCTTATGGATTGCACACATTGACAGCATTCTCCCAGCACCCATGCAGGCTATAATCCCCTGAAAATGAATCAAGATATCTTCCAGCCTACGAGATCCAATAAGACAGACTTGAGAAACAAGCTAAGGCAAAATGTGGGATAAATTCCTGCCACAGAAACTCTTTGCAGACCTTTCATTTAATTCATCCCTGACACACATCATGATTTACAAAAATATTGCTAAAGAGAAACAATTTTTATTTTAACTGTTTACATCTTTAGATAGGATTGGTCAGTTCTGTATAATGGAATATTCAATATGTTTACAATAAAACAAGATATCCTTTCAACAAAATCTCCAACCTCGATATATCCATTGCTAATATGGGCAATCCAATACGTGCATGTTTGTTATCAAGATGAGTTACTTTCTTTTCTTTCAAGGGGAACATGGTTTTGTTTAAAGGAGAAAGAGCCAAACTTTAAAAAAACCTCAGTTCATTTACTTTCTTCCCCTGGGAAGGCATACGCCTCCACATATCGCATATGATACTTGAACTGAAAGATTAATGCTAATTTTTTAGATGGTCCTAAATTAAACAGTGATCCACTGACTTGCTGTGCTGACCTGACTCCCTTTAAGCTTTCCAAGTTTTCATACACTACCCCACATTAATTCCTTTGTTTGATGGAGCAAAGGAAATGCCCCTAATTATCCTCAGGAGCCCCTGATATCTGGTTAATTTTTTTCAAAGCCAAAAATTAACCTTTGCTACTGCTTAAGCATTCCTCTATCAATGATACTAAGCAACTAAATCACTAAAGGAAAAAAAAATGAAATGATCTGAACTTACTTTACATATATATTTCTTGAGATCTATACATTAAAGCTTCATTCCCCTTGCTTTTAGTTTCACACTCCACCCAACAGAATGACCTCATTTTTGCTTTTATTTTGCAATGGGCAAACATATTTTGCCACACAAAGATGGCAGTTACTATTTCAAATGAGTATTTCCATTAAAATTTTAATTACCTCTTTATTATCTTTTTAATTACAATGCACACAATAACATCTAATATTGTAATATGAACATATTTTTAAAATGCCAGTGGTGGTAAACTGGTACCAGAGAACTCCAGTGCTCTAATAATGGTTACACAAGAGGTAATATAACTCCTCACACCTACCTGCAATGCTCAGTCGTACATCCAAGGGCTGAACTTACTTTTTGAGACATCTTACTACTAGAATTAACACTTTAAAACAAATTCAGGTATTTTTGGGAGATTATTTCCAGAGTAAAGTCAACTGCCCTATTTTTATCATTCTCCAGACTGTAAACTGCAACACACACATGTTGCGTCTCAGTCCATGATTCAGATTACTCTATGTCATGAATTTATATTTGTTATTTGCCATGCTCCCAAATGGTTTGTCATCAGCAAACTATCAGGTAATTGTTTCATGCATTCCTTCAGAATATAAAATTAAACCATATTTGTCTTGGGGAGGGAAAGAGGAAACCTCACCAAAATTGACTCACTGAATGATGATATGTTTGCAATTACATGAGTGCACAAAATCTATTCAGATTTTAATTCTGGAGGCATCTTGAAATATAAGAAGATGCGATTTTTACCTGCCCCAGTAACTGGACAGTTTCACAGTGTTATTCATTGTCACTGTTAACAGGGTACATACTGAAAATTCCTGTTGTGTTTGTTGATGGAACTTGAAGAATTTGTTGAAGTTCTTAGATTTAATATGAATATTGCATATAAGAGATTAAATTAATTAGGGCAGAAACCACAATAGAGCTGGAAGCCACTATTGTGCAATGAATATTAATAACAGAAAATCAACACAAATCTAAAAGGTAGTTGCAGGAAAAAAAAAAGTTTTATACCATGAAGAAAAAAGAAAAAGAAAAGAAAAAGAAGACAGATTGAAATATTTATGAAACTACATTTCTTCTTTATGCAGGATATGTTTTTCTAACACAGAAAAAGAGCTTTCTTTCAACACAAGTCTAGCCATCATCCTAGGATATTTACTTTTAAGCTGCAAGGGAAGATCTGCTTTTTTTTTTTTTTTTTTTTTTAAACTCTCATACATTGCCAAAATCTGCTCTCAACTACACATGGTACAAATAAGATGGAGATTGAAAGTAGAAGCCAAATGTAATTTAGTGAATCTGCAATAATGTAGTACAAAGCAGAGTATTTCCTACAATGTATGTGGAAAAGCTGCAAAATCTAAGATGTAAAATTCTTTGCAAGTGGGTAAAAATTGAAAAGTAATTTTTTAAACAGAGATAGCATGTTTATGGCCTGTGAAAACCAATTTCAAATCTCAGCATGTTAGAAGGCAACAGTGAGGAACTGATGAATCCCAAAGAAAACACTCAATATTACCACATATGCCTACTTTACAACCCTTGTCATTCCCTAAGGAGAAGGAGTGTGTCTATAATGGATATCATCTGTAGTGAAATTTAGCTTTCTGTTTCTGCATTACACTCAAAGATCAGAATTCTGTATTTCCCTCACTGTCAAGGGCCAACAGGAATAGGGGCGTCCTCTTAACAACAAACTAACATGGAAAGAATCAATTTCAAAATAGTTATGCAATAGGAAATACATTCGTATTCCAGGTGCAAGTACGGAAAGTCAGCCCACATAATGAATTCTACAGGATCTCACAAAAGCTGAACAGAAACCACATGCAACAGAATAGAATAAAAATGGATTTACAGGAAAAAAAACAACACATACACACACACACAAAAAAAAAACCCCACATCTACACAGTCTCAGCAGCTTTTGTTGTGTTTTGGAAACTGCTTCCAACTCAGTATCTTCCTCATTTTTGTAAGCCCTGAATAACTGTTTCCAGATGGGCACAAGGGCTTTACTATCAGAATTTAATGAGAACTTAGCTATTCTTATTGTCATTTTTATGATATCTTCTGATGATACATAAACACTAAAAACACTGCTGTGAATAAAACCAGTATGAGCAACACACCTGATCCCACAATTTATCAAGAATTACTTTTACAGCATATACTTAAATGGGTAACTTACAGATTTCAGTATCAAAGCTGCAGGCTGATACTTTGGTAAAACAGATATACAGCATTTATTGAATGATGCATTTACTGACTGATGACTGATGCACAACAAATATATACCTTTTTATATATTCCAAATATATGTCTTTTTGGTGACTCTTGGCATAGCAGTCACATGGAAGAAGGAAGACATGAAAAGAGGACAGGAAGGAAATGCAGAATACTGATCACTACTTTTATGTAATGCATCTGAGTGAAGTGAGTAAAAGAATAACTGGGCAGAAAAACAGCTGTTGCAACCTGCAACTCTTGCTACTTTTCAGAATATGTGAGGTCTAATCAGATAAGAATGAATGAAGTTGTTATGAGCCATAATATCTGCAGAAAAGCATCTGCATGGGCTTTCACTGAACTTGCATGTGAACTTACATGTGAGAAAACAGAGTTCAGATTATGTGACCCATCAGATCCCTGATAACCGTAAATACTTCAGAACAAATGCAGTATAGGATAAGGGAAATGGTAAAGAGAAATGGTAAAAACATATAACCTGCACTACCTATGAATTATACTTGGTTGATATTCCCGTGACCTGAAAGACTGCACAATGTAATTTTCTGATGGATTAAAAATAAATGAAGCATAACTTGGGGAAGAGATGGAAAATAACAACATGACTTACAAACCAAGAGCACATGTAACTTCAGAACAAGATATATATACAAAAAAACAAACAAATAAACAAACAAAACCTAGAAAGAGCCAAAGCTTTTAGAAATTATTTTATGAAGTCACTACTTGCAGTTGGGTCACTCATGTAATTTAATTATATAACCATAACACCAAATTGTAAGATAAAATAATTGGTAATAATAAAGTAATTGTAAGATATGTCAGGATATTTCTAGAAGTAGGTATCTATCAAACAAGCAAAACAGACCACAAAGCAAACTTACAGTATGAATTCAAACTTTTAGCAACATGCCCCAAACTTAACATTCATGACCAGCTGCCAGTTTATATAACACTGCAAACTCTCCCTGTATGCAGGAAACACATGAAAAGAGGAAAAGGAAAAGACAGAAGGATAGACTTTTTTTCTTGCAGGACTAAGAATCTCACATATTATTCTACAGTTAAATGGTTATTTTCTTTGGACAGCAATCCAGCACCTTCTACAATTACCTGTGATCAATCATGTTATTACTTACTCAAGTACTCATGTGTAAAGTCCTTTTACTGCCTTCTCAAGAACTTGGCATAGTATTTACTACCCTTTTCTTGAACAAAACTGTACAGTCTAATGACTACTGACAGAGTACAAGCTGCCTAGTCCATTCTCATGAAAGATGAAGAAGTGAAGAAAAAGCTGTCAACTCACTTTGCTTGTAAGGAAGCCAAAGCATCTGAGAACTTGTTGTTAAGAAATAAATCCAAAGCTGCCATACATTCATGCAATGCCATGTTGAGGTCAGATGTAGGTGACCTGCCAGGAGAGAGAATAAATTTAGTACATATGTTCTCCTTTCACTAGTACAGCACTACTACATTTGAATCTGTCACCTTCAGTGCTAGCCTTATTTCCATGTGAATAATCTGGTGTTTCATTTCTAATACTTGCAAAAGATGGAAGTGTCTTCCATGTCACGTACTGCGCTTTTTCCTTTTTTTTTTTTTTTTTAACCAAACCTAATACTACAGCATATGGAAATTAATTCAAACTTCATCCTTTCTGACAGAGAAGCAAGTGTTGTAAATAGGTACTTGTATATCTGGATGTTACCATGCGGAGCATGGTAATTTGATGAGCTCAGCTGGCAGGAACACAGAAGTACTGTGTGACAACACACACCTTGACTGTGTACAAGTCTGACAACAGGCTAGTTGCACTGTGATTAGGCTGTTAATTTGTTAAGGGTGAAAAGTTTCTGTACTGCATCAGATTATACTCGTTGCTACTGAATAACTGCTTGGACTCAGCTCCTACTCCTTATGGTTCCTGACCAATGAACTACCATGGTCGTGTAAGTTGGTTAACATTTTGCATTGTATGTGCTCCAGGGAACACACTTTCCCTGAGAAGTGCTGCTGCATCTCCAAGTCAGAAGATGATCTTGGTAGCTTACTCTGTATTTTTCTCCTGTACAATGCTCAGATGTCAGTCTGACCTTTTGTGAGGGTTCTCAGCTGGTCTCTGGGTTGCTGGCAGTGCGATAATGCAAACCAGCTGAAAAAATCTGGCCCCAGTTCATCCCCAGCAGAACTGCTGTTCCAAAGAAAAAATGATCAGACTTTGCACTGACAAAGTTATAGTTAACCTGGCCAATATCAAGACAGGTGAAACAGGGGCATCTTGCATCTAATGACAGAAGAACTATATTGCATTAGTATGTGGTATATAACTCTGTACCAAAAAAAAAAAAAAAAAAAAAACCTAAAACCCTCACCCGTTTCCTGACTCCAACAGCTCTAACTGATGTGGAAACTTGTTACTTCCTTAAAAAAATAGCAAACACACATAGCTTGCTCAAAAATGCAGTATCATGTCTGCCTAACTCTTGGAATCTACTCCAAGTCTTACCATAATAATAACAACTTTGGTGATTATTGTTTGCATGTATTAAAGTTCTTATCTGCCTTTTTTAAACCAGATCCTGGTTTAAATCAGGTTTCCAGTCCCTAAACCAAAGAGCATGTTCAAGACTGTAATAAACACACTTTCATCTGTCTCAAAGTCTTTAGACATTACTGTTAATAACATTTTATTGGTTTTGCTTACATTTGCCTCCATGCAGGAAAATTGCAAAATAAATACAGTGAACCTTTTCATATTATTACCTTTTAAAATATAAAACACATTAAAAACAAACAAACAAAACCAACCAAACAAGACACTGTATAAGCTCAAAGCACATATGTGTTAATCATTTAACATCTTTTCTGGAATAAGAATAATGAACAGAGTGCTACTGACAGGAGCAGCAATAAGTAGCATACTTCACTAATGCTCTAAAGAAACCAGACCTTTGGTGTGGTTTCCCTGCAAAGAATTTAAGTCCTGGACAAAGACACACACCCTTACACAACACCACAAATTATCATTTATTGCTGCTAACAATAAGGCTAAAAGAAACACTTTTACCCAGAGAATACCAGGGATTTTAGCAAAATGATTAGTCATGCCTTGTCGGGTTGCAGATTCTCTCTGTTTTCAACTATAAGATCAGAACTGCCTCTAATGCAAGTGGAAAAGCTACACGCCGGTACTTACCTTTCCGGTAAGTCTCTTGTGTTTTCTGTCATAGTCATCTGGGCACCTGGTGAGCATTTAAGCGAGACCATGTAGCAGCAGCAGGCGCACGGGGCCACGCAGGCAGCGGGGAGTGACAGTGTGAGCAGCAGCGAGGGCAGGGCAGAGGCAGCCTGCCTGCCAGGAGGCTGCACGCTCTCATGGGCCTTTGAGCATGTTAGGATAACACCTACGAGCCTCGGGAGTTCTGGTATTGCATGCTATGAATGGGTAATTTGGAAGCTCTTCCATAATACGTTTTGTTCCTGTATTACTGAATATCATTATAATCTGGAGGTTGTCAGTCGCTGCCAGTGTATCTTTGATCTGTGAGCTATCACAGACTCGTCAAAAGCTAGCGACCACATCAGCTGTCTTTCATTCTGTGCAAACAAGATAGAAGTCAAATAGCTCTGTGATTACAGATTTGAAACAGAAATTACTGCACGAGTTACTGAACCACATCAGAAATCTATGAACAAGAACTGAGCATCAAATTAGACTGGCTGAAATTAAGGAGAACTGAAGCCCTAATTGCTGTGTACGTGAGCAGCACAAAGGTAAGAGAAGAAAGTATTTTTTTCTTACCAAGGATTCTCTGCAAAGCAGACTTGAACCCATGAGCCAAACTGCTACTTGTTGCTGGTTCCTATAAAGTTGGGAGGTAGCGAGATTTTCCAAGTTATCTGTAAAAATCTCTTTAATTTTAGGCTAAAATTAGATGTGGGGCATGAACAATTTATATCATTGGAGTGTGCTCATCTAGTTGCTTGTACCAAAATAAAAGTGTGTGCTCACAGCTGCACTATTGCTATGCTTAAGGGTAGGCAAAAGTAGCAGACACAATCTCTCCATTACAACAGCTGCAACGTAGAAGTGGATCAGTTATAATATGATTCTTCTAAGAACTAAAATAGTTATTTCAAAGGGTTATAGCCTAATGTTAAAAATTATACCTGTTTTTTAGCCAACATGAATCTATTTGTTAGGTTATACAATGAAATAGCAGCAAAGGAGTCATCAGCTATTGAAGAAGTATCCAAAAATGATGAACAGGGGAAAGAATTTCAGGAAGATACTCAGAAGACATTAACATAATAGACTAAACTTTCTGCTGTTTTTATGGTGTCCTGCCTAGGTATATAAGTTATTTTAACAGACCCACAGGCTGCCCCTTTAGTAACTGTTACAAGTTCAGAACAGCAGTAGGTGTTTCTGCTACTGCAGAAACATTACTGTTCCCCCGGTTGGCCATAGCTTAATTTTAAGTTGCTAAGAGTAGCAAGGTGCTTCTATGCCATGGTCATGAGCTACTCTAAAAGATTATCCACTGTCTCCACTGGCTGTTTATATACTTTCTAACTAATCCTTTATTTCCCAAATTAATCTTTAAAGGTCTGCATGGTGAAAACTCCAGCTGTTGCTAGACTTGGCAGATCTGGGGTAAAAATTGCATACTCAGTCAACTTTCACCCTACCCACATTATCTCCACCTCTCTCTCCCTTTCTGCCGCCCCTCTCTATTTTTATTATTATTTTAAAACTAAGCCAAAAAAAATTAAAAAGCTAAGATCAGGAATATTTCAACTCTAGGCTGTTTCCTCCTTGGTTTTAGAAAGTTTTCTTTCCTGCTTGCCTTTTGGCACCAGGTTGAACCAGGACAAGCATATGGTTCTCATATTTTACTACTTATGAAATCGTCGTTCTCTGCCCTGGAGCCCACAACCAGAGGTACTTCATAAATCTTAATTACAGTATATCCCATGGCTTAACATAAGGCTTGATCTCGGTGCTCCATTGCAGTCCCATTGCCTCCAGTCAGAAGCACAATTATTCAGGATGTTGTAGACAATGTTGTTCTTGCTTAAGTATCAAATCCCTTCTATTGCTGACAGTAACACTGAACACCATAAATAAGGGCTAAGGAAGGTATACGATAAATTACTTATTTGAATATTAATGAAAAGCAAAGCATCTTCAGAAGCAGAGAATCATGATTCTTTCCGTAGTCAAAAAGGAGCCAGATTTACAATACCTTCAATATTATTTCAATGGCTTCTTCAGTATTGTGAAAGAGACTGAAAGAAAGTTAAATCAGTTCATACACTAAAATATGGGAACATTTCTCTGACAAATCTCCAATATCTACACAAAGCTGTTTAGGCCATATGCACAGATAATTTAATTTGAAAGAACACCATAAAATGCAAATAGTCAAGCACAATGAGGCTAAATAGGACATAGTGAGAAATCTCAAAAGAAAAGCCCAAATGCTGGTAACTCAGGAGCTGACTCTTTCTCTCCATTACTGAGAAGAATCAGCATCTCTGAGCGGGCAGCAATAGAGGCGCCCGCTGTTTTTACACACGTAGCCCAGTCACCACCAGGCAAAGCAAGTAAGAGTTAGAATCAGGGAAATTTATCACAGAGAAAGATTTTTTGTCCAGTCCCAAAGAAACTTCATAGCATAACCTCTGCAATTGCACCAGGGATTGTACTATCAGAACTGGCACTGTTCATTGCTATTCACAAACACCAGCAAAGTCACTCTAGTGACCACCCAGCAGGGTTCCTGCTCTGCTGAGGCTGTTGTATCTACATAGCACAGCTGGTTTCTGTTGAGTCAATCCATGAAAACATATTTCTTAGGCAAAATAAAACTCCTCATAGTTCTGTATGGCCTGCAAACTTCCCTACTGCACGTTCTCAAAAATATCACCACTGAATAGATACTATTTCTATTACTCTAGCACTGGGCAGTCATAGACAGAAGACATCAGATAACTGAAGTTATTTTCCTCGCCTTTTCAAGTTGTTCAGGTCCTTTTTAAACAGATGACTACTCTAAGCAACTATCCTCTGAACTTAAGACTGAAAAAAAAGCATACTTAAACAAAATGGAAAGCACATCACTTGGGAAGCATTCTTTTTCTATTTTGCAAACATTTCCAAAGCCATGTGAGATCAAAAATAAATTCATATAAATACCTATTTCATCAGATGAAAAGGAGAACTAGTAAACAGTTTTCACAATAATATATTAACACTCAGGTTTCAAACAATACAGAAACTTCTTCATATTCGAAAGTAAATAAATTTATATAATATCCTTTATATAAGTAAAATCAATTCTAACATACCCTTCCTGTTTTACGTGCCAAGCTAGCACCATCTCAACATAATTTTCATTTATCTTTTTGCTCTCCAATATATTTGTAGCCTATGACTAAGGCTCGCTCGTACTGTGGAAATATCATTGCTTCTGACAATTACAAACCAACAGGAAAGGATTTGGTATCCATGTTCCCCAAATACTCAGTATGAGAATACAAAAAGTGATGGAACTCTAGAACTCCAGAGATCTTAGTTGCTGCTTTAAGATTGGAAGTGGATTGTACGTGGCAGGCTTTATTTTTGAGACTAGCTACTCTGAAACTACCACAGCTGTTGCGGCTTTGAAAATGTTGAAGGTCTTTTATTAGAGAAATATTTGCCCTTTTAGCCCTTATGTTTCAGGGAAAGGTCACAAGACAATGGGATGTGACAAAGCATTCAAAGGAATAGAACAAAGTTCAAAGAATCGGTAGATTTATGTTCTGCTTCGGTTCCACCACTGTTTAACTTGCACCAAGCAGGATCTATGTTGCACTATGCTGACGGTTCTCATCCTGTATTTGAATTGGCAAACAATGCCATAAATCAATTTAGGTAGATTTGTTCAGCTAGATAAAAATGTTCGTGTCATTTTGCACTTCCTTTTTAGCAAGCAACAGTTTTAGTGGCATAAGCACTCATAGCAGTGCACCAGAAGTACAGAAATGCAGCAATCTGTGGATGATTACTTCCAGTTATGAGAAGGGTCTACATCAAATAGAAGGAAAAAAAAATGCAATTTAATCTGATCCAAGCATCTAGAATTGCATTAACTTATTGGAATGTACAAACAAAACAAAATAAACCCGAAAAAGATAAAGTTAAAACAAACACATTCAGCACTACAGGACTTCACATGCAAACTGCAATTAAGAAGCTAAATCTGTTGAGTAAGTTTTCATGGTAAACCAGTCCATATTAATGCTTAAGTTTTAACAACTCCTTTTCAATTCAAATGCTCAATAAGCTTTATAAGAATGAAACACAGGTTTGTTTTGTATGATTTTTTTTTTTTTTTAATAAAGTCCTAAAGTCAACATTTACTTAGCCTTACCATACCCATGTGTTCTTTTCTCTAAGCCCTTTAAATTCTTTTAATACCTCTGGCCAAACTTACACTTCTGTCATAGTTATTCTCAATTTTTAAAGGTCTAATCCTGTCTATATTAAAACTAAGGCAAGTTCAACAGAAGCTGGACAAGGCCAATATTTTGCAATGGTGTTGAGCACACTCAGGTACAAACTTCAACAATAACAAAAGCAAAAGGCTTCATTGTGAGGCAGGTTTCCAGGGAGCTTCCAACACACTAAATTATTATGTAAAAAGTCATCCACAAGGCACACTTCATGGTACTTTAGCCAAAAACAATGCCTCAAATTAAATAACAATTTGAACTGAGCAAATTCAATACAACACCTCTTAAAACTCCTGATGGGATCAATATGCAAGAACAGGAAAAAAGAGTTTCATTAGGAGGTTTTTTTGGGCATTCAATAATTTTAAAGCATTTCTGAAGAGTTCTCTTTCTTAGGCATCAGTGCCTCAAGAGGCAAATAAGTATTATCCTCCCCATTTTGCAGAGTGAAATAACAACTCGGAAAGCTGCATGATGATGCACGATGAGAAAAAATAATAAAAAAAAAGAAAACAACCTCACCCTCCAAAAACAGTGCTGACTTAGAATTCAGACATACAGCAGTCTGGGAACTTTCTGGCATTCGTTTTCCTTTCCTGTATATCCGAATGCCCATCCTAACATTCAAAATTTCTTCCCATTATTGTTTTTCTATAAAAGACAAATGAAATTTTATTATTGAAGTGAGGATAAAATCCAAAAACTTGCAAAACAGAATGCTGCTCTCCAGCAGCCAGACTCAACAATTCTGGCATTTAGTTTTTAGTTCAAACCAGTCCACTAAACCATCCTGTCTTTCAGCTTTCAACTATGAGCTAATAATTTCAATCTGCTCTCAAAACAGCTCTCAGACCAGAGAAAAGTAAGCTTAGTTGTGGAGGAGAAAAAAAAAAAAAAAAAAAAAAAAAAAAAAAAAAAAAAGAAAGAAAAGAAAAAAAAGAAACACCACACAATTCTAGGATTATCTTCAGGCCAAAAGAGATTACTCCAGTATTAATGATTTTTTTTTCTAATTAATTTAGTGTATAACACAAGCTGTTTTGCAGCATCTTTTAGGACAGTAACCAGTAGCACAGTAACCAGAACATCCAAAGTACTTGGTGTCCCAGTGCAGTTTTGCTCCAGAACACGAGAGCCAGGCCCAGCAGATGGAGCTGCAGAAAGGCAACGAGGACCAGGATGTCCAGCGCTTCCACAATGCTCCTTCCAGCACCACCTCCCTCCCTATTCTAAGAAAACCCCAACAGCAACTGGCTGCTCCAGAACATCTTGGCAAGCGTTCGCGTGCACACACAGAACTTTCTCAACTGTAACAACCACAATCTCTCAATCTTTGCAGCAGCTAATCTGCTATCAGTACCAACACAGGAGCGCAACAGCCTTCAACAACGTCTACTGAAAGCTCTAGTGCAAACCACCTCCCCACCTTAGAAAGTGGGAATACGGTCAATAATACTTTATTGGTCCCTACAAAGGCTACACAAAGATAGTGTGACAACAAAATGGACAAAACTACTGCAAACACCAACACTCACAGCATTTTGAATCATTAGGCAGATGTAAAAGACTACCATTTTTAACCCTATAGCACTTAAAGCAGTTTAGTTCTGCCAGATCCATTTATAGCAACGCATAAACAGGCTTTAAATGCACTCGAGTGCAAAATTCAGTCCATCACCACCAGGGGAGAATGTTATTTACACACTGATTCAGCTTTTGACGGAAATGACTCCCTCACACGCACACCGCATCGCTTTATGTATTTTAGGAGCAGCAAAAGTGCACACGTGGACAGGGAAAAGGAAATCCACCCCCCTCGCAGTGCCTTCATAAGGGTGCGCAAGGAAAGGATTTGGTTATACTGCAACTCGTGTCAACATTTCCGTGTCCAGGTGTGTTGTAAGCTCTGTAAACAGCAGCTCGAGAAAGAGGTCCGGGTCTTGCAAGCTCCTGTACAGTCTTCTGTGATATTACATGGCTCATGCAATGCTTCCACTTGCACGGCCACTTGCACACAACTATGAAGGGGGTGCAGTAAAATACAGAACTTAAACTGCCTAATAAAATAACATAAAAATGTAACATTCAAAGAGTAAAAACAGCATTTCTGCCCCTTTTGCAATTTCTTTCCAAGCTGATGAGCCGAGGAGCAGTTGGACTAAGCCGCACGCCCAAACTTCTGTGCAATTCTGTACCAAAAGAAGCGGCCCTGCCGCTGCTGTGTCTCCCTGGGCAGCGCCCGGCGCGGCAGGGCCGCCGCGGCCGCGCACCTGGTCAGCCTCCTCGGTGCCGCAGAAGGCGACGGGGGGGAGCGCGGACGCTGCCCCGCCAGGAGGAGGCAACCGGGGCCCTAATAAACTCCCTTCGCAGTTGGAGAACGGTAGGGGCCCAAGGGCCGCGGCCCGAGCCCATCGGCTGCCCCCGCCAACTGCCGCCACACGAGGTGGCCGCCCGGCCCCCTACCTGGCCTCGCCGCTCCTGCTGTCGCTGCGGGAGTCCATGAGGGCGTCGGCGAGGGCGGCCGGGGCTCCGCGCTGCGGGCACAGGAGGCGGGAGGCGCGGGCGGGCGCTGCTGCTCCCCGCGCGGGCGGCAGCCGCCTCGCATGGT
>VWPW01006730.1:672296-714632 GCA_013389825.1 Crypturellus undulatus | reverse complement strand
GCAGGTGAGCGGCGGCGCCCGCCCAGGGGCTGCGGCGAAGCGCGGCCTCCCGCTGCCGCCCCCGGCGCGGCGGCTGCTCCCGCCGCGCGGAGGGAATGGAGGGGATAAAGCAGCACTGGGGCGAGCGGCGACGCACGTGAAGGGTCGGGGACGGCACTAAACTGAGGGGAACCCGTTCCTAAACGGGTCTCAGGAGCGGCTGGTTATCAACAGGGCTTGGGCTTTTACTGCGTCCTGGCAGCTTGAGTGAATTTCTTCATTTACCCGGTTCCCTAAAGCACAGGAACTGCAATGGATTTCTTACAGCTGCCTTCCTACCCACCCCCCAAGCATTTTCTCTTCCTTCAAAAATATTTTAATAATTGCAATAATCCTTATTTTTCAATAAAGATGCAGCAAAATGCCATGGTCCAAACTGCATGCTCTAACTGGCATAACTGCAGTGAATACATTTCAAATCCTAAGGTTTTGGCTCACAAAGCTGATGCCTTCCAAAGACTTGCAAGACTTTTTGTATGTCAATTATATTAACATATAAATAAGCCACTAGCAACACAGTTAAAATAAATAAATAAGTCTTTATCCCAATATTTACACACTTATCTGTCTCCACCTCTTTGCACTCCGGGCCTAGGCCTCTGCCCTAGCTGTAAATATATTTCAGCTTTCCGTCTTCTGCAGCAGCAGGTCTCCAAGCCAGAGCTGGGGCAGAGAAGCAGACGGGGACAGCAGGGATGAGAGTCCTAACGCTGCCCAGCACACAGCAGAGCTCGTCATCACCTGCAACGGGTTTCAGGACTGAAAAGCGCCCAGGAGAAAAGAGTTCCTGCTATAAGGGACGAGCTCCTCTTACAGCACCACAGCCAGAAGCCTTGAGACCAGACCCTGGTAGACCCAATGTGGTCTACCCTGTCTGCTCAAAACAACTCCCTTTTGGTCCCCTCATTCCCTCTAATCATTCCTGCCTCTAAATCCAATCCCTGCTCCCACCACCATGCCCGCTCCTCTGCGCCCTCGATGGGCGGCAGGTTTGTTCACTCGCGGCACCAGTCGCGCTGAAGGCGCCACAAGGAAGCTACGGACGCGCCTCGCGTGAAGAGCCTCCCTGCCACAGGCACACACCGCGTGATACACACACACGCACACGGAAGCAACTGCAGCCTGAAAGGAATGCCATGAAGAGCCATGAAATGCGGCCGCACCGAAGCTGCCAGCAAGGCGCTGCGTGCGGGAGGCCGCAGCCATGTCACTGCAGCAGAGCCACAAGATGGCCGCCCTCTCCCGCACCCGCCAACGGCTGCTGCTGAGGGAGACCCAGAGCCCGAATTTCCTTCGTCTGGAGTAGTTTTTGGATATAACAGTTTAGGAAAGCTGTTTTTTGCCGAGATTTGTTAAGAGCAGCTGATGCTGACAAACAAAATTCCTCATTTTTTTCCCACAGGAGCCTAAAGTTGAAGTGCCACAGTGTGTGTTTGATGATTTGGATCCTCTAGCGCTAGCTACTAGAATTACACTCCAGGGTCACATTTCTACCCTGATTTCCTAAGGGGAAGAGAAATCCCATCGCTTTCTGCCAGACCGTCCCAGCAATTTTAACACCCAGGCTGCTGTGATACTACTTTTATGTTTATTTGGAGGAGAGTAAAAATCCCCAAAGTAATCAAGATCATTTGTTGCAATGGAAAATCCTGAAAAGGGAAATCTGCAGGTGAGCCGGGAGGTTATTAGATGCCAGAGAAGCTGCACCATGGACACTTTACAAGCATCCTAATCCAGGACTAGCCCGGAGTGATCAGGAAATTGCCAGACACAAACTGATAAGAAATGGTGCGTCTAGTCATAAAAAGAGAGGTCTACATTTATTTTTATTTTTTTTTATTTTTACATTACTGATACCATTTGTGCTGGAATTACCACCATTAGTTAGTGCCGAGAGGCTACTGGAGCCAAATATACTTTGTATTTACCTGGCTTTTAATCTGCAATCTGTATTAGTCTGCTCCAGTGGAAGTGTTTGCATAGGTGGAGCCATTTACCCCAAAACGCAGTTGTCGATGAACTACNAGAAATGGTGCGTTTTGTGGAGAGAGTCATAAAAAGAGAGGTCTATTTTTTTTTTTTTTTGCGTTACTGATTCCATTTGTGCTGGAATTACTGCCATTAGTTAGTGCCGAGAGGCTACTGGAGCCAAATATACTTTGTATTTACCTGATTTTTAATCTGCAATCTGTGTTAGTCTGCACCAGTGGAAGTGTTTGCATAGGTGGAGCCATTTACCCCAAAACGCAGTTGTCAATGAACTACGTAAAAGAGCAACACCCAACAGTACATACTAATTTCAAATTTATCAGCTTCAGCTTATGCACAAATTAATTTCAAGCACAGAGTAAAAAAACTGCTAAAGCAGCCCAAAATAAAACCTCTGCGCAATACCGAAAACGAGCCGTTTTAATTTAATGCAACCACTGAATACCTAAGTTATCAATCGAGTCGTCAAGTTTTCTGATACACGGGGATAACAGGGCTGGGATTATTCAGCAAAACCCGTGTTTGCAGAAGGAAATGAACAGCGGGAAGGAAGGCCAGGGTATGCGCAGGACAGGGAGCGGCAGGACAAACAGGAGGCCCGGGCTGGTGCTCTGAAACAATGGCCACGTTAATGAGAACAGTGGGTGCGCGGGGCTAACGAAGAAGAAAAAGGTGAAGAATTTATTAGCTGAACAGCAGCAATGCGGCTCGCGGTGTGAGGAACGCGAGGTCAGCAGCAGCCACCATGGGGCTGTTTTGCGAAAGGAGCTAAGGAACGTGCCCAGAGAAGGTATTTGGGCAATTTGAGCAAAATCTGAACACAAGGGGGAAAAAAAAAAAAAAATCACAGGGCTTTTAGATATATAGTTTAGATAAGTGAGAGGTGTCGTAAGGAGTGGTGACAAGCTCCTTTGTAAGCATTCTTTTTTTTACAGATGCAACAAATGAACCACATTTTTCAGCATAAAATACATGTTACGTACAGATTTCTTAATCATGAAACTCATGCATTCTTGCTTAACCTGAGACCAGAAAACAGCTTTCATGTCCTGAAGAGCATATTCCCATGCAATTCTGTACTTGTAAATGCAATTGGTTACTTTTCAGTAACCAATTGCATTTAACATAAAGAGATTCTATTAATAACTACCTCAGCCTATACTATAAATTGCTTTTCAAAACCCTTAGCAGTTTTATGTGGTTGGAATGAAGTTGGAAACACTAAAATAAGACCAAGCTGAACCATTGTCTTATCTTCTATAGCTAATACTAATGAAAAACAACTAACTGCAGTCCAAATAAGTTACTCTCCTAAGCATATTGTATAAACACAGAGTATAAACAGATTCTATAATTCTTTATGATGTAAAAGAATGAAGTCTAGGTCATTTTAGTTTTGACTTTGATTACTTCACTTTCAGAAGAGTATTTGAGAATAATGAAGCATTAATAGACTTCCAGATAATGCAGACAAGGGATTTTACCTAAAAATCCTTTGAGCCTTTCAAAATTACTTTCTCCATGTAAATAACTTCAAACCTCATTCATGTAATATCTGAAGAGAGACCATATATTCTGTGGAAAACAAGCCTAAAGACCATTTGGCTTTCAGTATACATTCTTAATTACAAAAGATGCACATAAAGTTGAACACTATACAGTCTCGGCAGACTAAATATCAATTTACCAATCTGCCAATCCACACAGGAAAATTAGTTTGAATAAGCAGGTCAGGATGAATCCCTTTAATAACTGGGGCAATTGCGGGGGTTGGGGGAAGGCACATAAATGAGAAAGTTGACAATCTGCAGTGTTATATGGAGGTCTTGCTGGTCATGCTAATGGCATGTGGGACACAGACCTCCAAAAAAAAAAAATTTTACTCAGTGTTATCAGCAAAGTCATTCCTCAGGCAAGTAGATTTTGTTCTGCCAAATTCTACCTAATCTACTTCAGGTTACTTGTATAGTCTTGAGCTGCAATTGGCAGCATATACTAACAGAGAAAATACATCATAACATCCTACCTATATTATATAGCAACAAAATATTTTAAAAAATATTGTTTTGCACAGTGTGGTCTTTTGAAATTAAGTTTAATATTAGACTATCAGAGACTTATTTTGAATATAGGAAAAGAATATATAATAAAAGCAACTTTCCACAGTCATTTAATACATCAGCAAGAGATGCATAGAAACAACATCCAAATGTTGTGGTATTTTACTCTTTATTAGCTAACAGATCACTTTCTTTAAAAGATGATAGTTTAAATGCATCTCTCTCCTTTTTGGTTATTCTTTTATCAGATTAAAATCTAAGTTCCTAACAGTTCTCTTAGTTATAGCACAAGAGGAATTCTGATATTCTGAGCAGGAAATAGCAATGCAGATGTTATTTGCATATGCTTGCTTATTTTTTTATATAAGGTTTTGGGTGAAAGTATCTGCTGTTTCAGGACCCATTGACCTACACTGGCCTGTCGTTTGACAAGTTAAAAGTTCCTGCGTGATCTTTTTGAGGATACAACTGACACAGGCCAAACTCACTGTCGAGCATCAGTAACACACCTCGCCACCAGAAGGAAGGTAACACACAGGTTCAACCATACCCAAGCCAGGAACTAAAGCTCCACTTCAGCTACTAAAAGAATGTGTTTCAAACTTGCACAAGTTGGATCATCTTTGGGGGAAGATTTCCATCTATTTTCATTAGTAACCACTGACAATCTAGTTTTGATTTGACAGTGTTGTGCTGTAAAGGCGAATTGAGTTCAGTCTTACAGTAATAAATGCATGCATCTGAAGGGCAACCATTCCATTCACTCTGATCAACAAAGGAAATTCATGAATATTCACGGAGTGGAGATGGGGCTGAAAGTAGCACAATCAGAAGCAAAGCGCACCCAAGATGGAAACTTGGCAGGGAAGACCTAAAGGAGTGGAGGTGAAACAGGGCCAGCACAGGGAGTTTTAAATTGCTTCAAGGACATGCATGAAGCTGATAAAATTAAGATATGCAATGCCTAATTCAGCTGATGTCTCGTGATGTTTGGCAAAAGGATTTGGGTCTATTTAGATGAATACAATAAAACCAAACACTACTGGAACAAAAGAGTCAGAGACAGGTGCTTAAAATTGCTCAACTCCTAGAGCTCTGATGGAGCAGTTTAAGGCTAGGCATAAATGAGCTCTGGTTATTATAGTGGCAAGCATATTCCAACGAAACCTCTATCCACTGCATCAGACTAAAGATCCATCAAGCCCTCCGTCTTTTGACAGCAACCACTAGGGGATGCTCATATTTATCTTCACAGGTAAATCCTGAGCATTTAAACACTTGGGTTCTGCAACCTTTGCCTAGGCAAGGATACTTAGGCAAAAGCTGCCTATTTTTTCTTTGAAGATGTTACAACTCCTCATTAAATCCCAGCTGTCACTAGCTTCAAATGCACTTTAGCTACAAAATTAAGCTCAAGCTTCAAGCAACTTCTGTTTCTCTGAAAATAAACACAGCCCAGACTGCAGTTGGAACAATTTACTTTTGTTTATGTTAAATTTACAAGATATTTTTCAATTCTCAGCACCATTTGCAAAAAGCAGGCAGACAGTTTATACTTATGTACTTAAACTTTATTTCTTCATAATTACAGGCTATTGTTAGAATTTTTAAACAAAAGGGAAGTCTATAAATAGAGGCTAACCCCACCTGAACAAGTTAAAAAAAACAGTTAAAACTTCATAAGTAATGCCATTTAGCTCACAGCAGTGGTTTATTGGTAGTCTGAGTAGAAGTATTATAGTCAGAGTCAGTAACATGAAATGTAACATCAAACGACTCAAAACTTTAAATTCCATAAAGGAAAGGAAAGAATATATATATATAATATATACATATAATATTGTGTTGGTCCACTGAGTATACATTTTTAACAAAAGATAAGAAACTATGTAATCCAGTTAAGCATACAGTTTGCAAGATTAGTGTACACTCATTACAAAGATGTATAGATAAGTTATAATACTTGCAAAAGTTTTGTTACTTTTTTAGAGCAGGTGTTTAAATGCTCATTTCCCAGTGCAAAAGAAAACTGTCCAAGTCAAGTTACCCATTTTCCTGAAAAACTGAGAACTGCTCTGAAGACTCTTGCAGCAGCAGCAGTGGTGGTGGGTAACTGGAGGAGATTAAATACATGAAAGCAAGGCCCAGTACTTCCCTTCTCCACCTCCATAGATTTGGGTCTTGAAACTTTTCTGTTTCCTCAGCGGAAATTTCATAAGTTAAAAGTGCAAGTTTAAAAAAAAAAAAAAAAATCTTCAAGGTTTATGCTGCTGCCATACAAATGATCTTAAATAGGGCAAAAGATAATCCTTTTCAGAGCTGCTCTCATGAAACTGATTCTCCAGACTGGAGTTCTCGTAAAATGAATAATAAGTTACTTTCATTAAGTTATTTTCATTAACATTCTATCAATCTTATTTTGACTCAGTGACCATAAAGAAATCATCATTCAGTTTTTAAGGTGCAACTATCAATTGGCATTCAATAAATTACATAAACAGAAAAAAAGTTGTAAAAAAAAAATAGATTACATGTATTCTTTCTATTCTTAATCATATTTCAGATTCAACTTACTAATTTGCCAGTTCAGCTGCATATTTCACAGGCAAAAGTGGCTCAAATAGCAGTGGGGCCTCATAATTTGACAGTCATCTTGCCAACAGCAAATGTACATGAATCTTCAATCTAGTTGCTTTATAAAACAGAGTATCTGACTGTCTTAAAATCTAAAACCATGCAAGAAAAGCAAGAAAAAGGTTTCAGTAAGATACAGTCTTTAAACACCACACAGATTATTATTTCAAGTCCAACAGTAGAACCTTCATTAATGAGAAAAATATATATGCATACATATAAAGTAAAGCACTCTACAACTCTGGCATTACTAAAATCTCCTTAGAAGTACAAAAGGTTTTAAATAACTAACTGCTTAATGGGAGTGTCAGCCATGGCAGAACAATTGCTATTTGTCACTTTTTGCTCAATTAACAGCTCCTGACCAATTATAGTCAAACACTATCTCACTACCTGCATTTCAAACTGACTTAGAGGTGGGAAGTGTACTTGATTTTTCTGAAAACATGAGAATTTAAATACTAAACTAAGCAGTTATTCAAACAGATCAGAGAATTGAATTTAGCAGAAACATTCACACATCTTTAGAACATATTCGATAAGAATAAGCTATCTAGCATTCGTATTAGACAGTTCAAAAATCAAACAGAGGTGTTCTCTGTTAACATTGTTTCTTCTAACTAAAAATCTGCCAAATGGACCTAAAGAAAACAAACCCATAAAAGAGCAAACCAAATACAAAAACATGGCTATGGAGGTTTCATCTTCCGTACTGTGCTACTTTCACCAGCATTCTTTCTGAAGGAACTTGATTGGGACAATGTTTTCTCGTCTTTGAATTTCAGGATTTGCGGTTACAAATGCTCTCAAAATTCTTTTCATGCATGATTAGAATGACAATCAGTGATCCTAAAGATGATCTGCAGACACTCTTTCTGTGAAATGGGTACTTTGGTGTGCTTGGTTTGCAGCATAAAAATAGCACAGGCAAGAAGCTCAAAAGTATACATACTAGAGCAGTATGATACTAGTTGTTTGATAAAGAAATTATAAGTCAGCATGGAAAAAAAGTTGTTCAACCACTTTCAGAAGTTTAAACTTTCATATTTTCTTGCATCCTGCATATATGTAACTTCTGATTAACATTTAAATAGGTTAAGTATTCAGGAAAAGAGACAAAACAGTTGACATAAGACGCAACCTTATTCTAAACTTCATGCTTCTGATATTTCAGATTTACTGAGTGCAATAGCCAGTTCCAAGTCTTCTTGCTCTTGCTGCTTTAATCTTGCAAGTCTTTCTTTCTCTTCTCTCTCACTTTCCCTCTTAGCCCATTCAATCATGTCTTCCTCAGTAGAATACTGTAGTTTCAAAAGACAAAATCATCAGATTACTAACAGTGACAACTACTCCTGTCCAAGTCCTTGGTTTGAGGGACAATAACAGTTCTTCAGAATACTGGACACTGTCTTGGTTCAATTGGCCAATTAAGCTCAAGGGGCTATTAAATGATTCACTTAACTATTAAGAATGGCACTTAAACCATCCTAATCATTGTTTATTATGAAATATACTATGTTCCAAAATTCAGTATTAAGTTTCCAAAAAATTTATTGAAGCATCAGGATTTAAATTTAACTATTTTGGGTTAAAGAACAGTTTATATAAGAAGAAAATGTAACTAAATCATGAGAATACATTGCAGAGTAGATCTATATCTGTCTCTGGCACATCCTGATTCACCCTGCTTTCATTATGGACATTTTTTCCAAGGGACAGCGCAAAAATTAGTTGTAGAATGTGTCTGTTTAATCAAAAACTGAAAATGGTTCTGTCAAGAAGCAGTATAATAACAAGTAACTGTGCAGACAGAAACCTAGAAGTAACAGAGAAAGGTCAACATGACATAAAAGAAAAACAGAAAGAACAAGTATTTTTCCTATGCATGCTTTTACACACACACACACACACACACACACACACACACACACAGTGAATTGAGTTGCTTTGATATAATGATTATAAGCAAGAGAGTTAGGAAGTCGTCTTACAACTATGCAAAATTTTGTTTTTATTCAGCATGCAAACGCGTAGATGAAGCCTATGTCTTCATGAACATCCCAATATGAAGTCTGAAATGGTTATCATAACACTCTCCAGCTGGTGTCGCCTTTGAGCAAACTTCCCGGAATACAAGTAGAGATATTTGATTTCCCTCTTCCCTCACCTCCCGCCCAGCTCATTGAGTATTCTCTGTAACTAAAGCTGGAGAAAAATACTTCTCCTCACAGAGGAAAACAAACATTTTTGCTTTCTTCTCTGTATTTCACATTCTCTTGAAAGCTCCATACAGGCTTTCTTCATCCCTCTATCTAGTAAAAGGGATCAGTAAAAGCATTTCAAGAAGTGTCATGCAGCAACACACATCAACCAGTGCAAATCAGTGTTGACAGCCTGACAATCCTCAGTTCACTTCAATCAGGCACACAGTTTATTAAGACTAAAGAAAAAAAAAAAAGCATCTGAGCAAAGCTACTGTAAATACAAACTGCATTTTCCAAATATCAAGCTTGAAAGTGAAATGATGCCTTCCAAAATTCTTACTTGCAAAAACACGAAAGGAAAAACATATAGGCATGCACAAACCTTCCGATTTGCTTGTATCACTTGGACACCACGACTTCTATGAAATGGATTCTGGTTATAGAGAGACACTTGCTACCTTCTGTATCACACTCAAGTCTGGAATTTACTAGCCATTCAAAACTCAGTGAATACTTCATTAAAGTAAACAGTTATGAGGCTGTTTTTGAACATTTCAGTACATTGAAATTAAGATCAAACAGTTCAGTGACAGCTAAATTAAAAATCACACCTTCCATTTTAATTGGATGATTAGCATTATGTGCTGTAGGTAAATAATTTATATCTGCTGTGTATTCCAATAAAATGGATAATCTCAAGAACATAAGATATTTAAAAAGTGAAATATTTTCTAGAAGCTAGGAAGCCTCCATAAATAAAAAAAAATCAAAAAAGCAATGCAACTTAAACATTAACTGTAACATTTTGCAGTATTTAATTTTAGGACAGCCTCAGCTGCAAACTAAATGTAAATATTATTTTAATTGGAAGTTGTATCTCTTTTTTTACATGGGATATGTTTTAATATAGTTAATCAAAACCAAATCCTTCAGTGTGAACAATTCAAAGCTGTCATTATACTGAAACAAACGTAAGAAATGTTTACTCACAGTACTGAAGTTTGCAAAATTGTTGGGATCAGCCTCTTTACTGATGCTGGTGGGAGCAAATGGATCACAGAATAGATCTGCTTCTTGTTCTTTGGGAATGTCTGGGGTGGGGAAAGGCTGAAATGGATCGGTCGATTTAAAGGAATCTGAAGAGTCTATTTGATTGATAGGTCTTTTCCCTTAGATTAAAATAATTTAAAATGAATTTAGGATAGCAGGTAATAACGTGCCAAAAATAGGAGAAAAAAAAAAAAAAAAGACATGCTACTTAGAATACATCCTTTTCTGGTAAACCAGTGGAGTTGCACTGATTTCAGAGGAGGGGTTGCTAATTTAAGAAGGAAGGTACAGTTCCTAGTTTCTTGAAGTATAGTCATATAAAAAGGAAGACACATATGCTCATGTGCTGACATAACATATTTGGGAAGAGAATTTCTGGAAGTTGTGAGCACCTGTTCTATCAGCACAGTATTTTTTCTTATGCTTATCGATTATGCATGATAAATCCCCTGAGGTTTTTTATTATTTGTTTGGATCAAATTAGCAAATTTCAAGACACCAGCAAAAACCTCCTCTGACTGCTAACGCCTGCAACTTCTCTAGTTTTTAAGGGAGAAAAAGAAAAAAAAAAAAAAAAAGCACAGTAACAAGCAAATGCAAGCTCAACTATTTTCTTCATCATTGCCTAAATAGTTGCAGATAACACAGAATGAGACACAGGCCCCCACCTGTATTGTTCTTTCCCCCCTTTCCCCCCTAATCTTAACCAGTCAGCTTTCAACACAAGAACTCTAACTCAATCCTTCCAAAAATAGTTGAGCTGAATTTCAACCCACCATTCTCCCCATATGTTACTACTAAAAATAAAAAAAATTAAATTCATTTTATTGAATTTGACTAGCAAATTTTATTTCACAAGTGGTTTGGTACTTACAGTGGTCACATTTTAAAACTAGTTTCTGCTGTCATTTTAGACTGGAGAACTGAACCACTATCTACTTATTATTTTGGATATCACTGTCCCAGGTTAGGGAAAGAAATAAAAAATCCTCCATAAAGTCAAAGGGATTCTAATGCAGCTATGATTAAGAGACTTTCAGGAACTCCCTCAGGGAACATATAATTTAGTTAGACGCTTCCCATATAATTTTCCCAGGACAGCCCTCCTGCACGGGCAATGTGCTATTACTGACTAATAATGCATGCCTTCCGCTTGCTTCAATAATGCAGGAGCAGTGGCTTAGAATGACATCCAGGAAATTTATTTCTACAGGAGAAGGATTAATAACTATAGGAATCTGAGATAATCTGTAAAGAGCTCTTTCCTCCTCTGACATTGGGGGTGAGCAGTGCTTATCGCTGTCTGGAAAGGCAATGCGGATCAAAGCAAGTGAGTTACCCACCTTTCTGCACACTTTCCAGTACAGTGAGGACTCTTAGTAGGATTTCAGATCATTTATTTGAAAAAATCATTTACTAGTTTTGAGCCAGACCAAAAGAGGCATTAAAAACATCTAAAATATCATTTTTAATTTCCCTTACAAAAACAATTTAACATTTTAGTTTTCAAAATAGTCCACTAACTGTACAAAGTTACATAAATTTTGTAACAAAAATGCTTTCAACACTGCATCATATAAACAATCATTAAAATCCATGTGACATCCTTATATTCACAGTCATTATCAACATAACCACAGTATGATTTTAAGGTAGGCAAATAGACTATTTTGTTCAAGTCGTCTATCAGTAAAGATGCTGTTCTGCCACTATAAGTTTACATTTGAAAAGGAAATCTCTACACCACCTCATTGCCACCTCCATACCATGAAGTTAGAAATTTCAAATTATTTTAGGCCCTCTATTAAAACAAACAAAAAACTTAACCAACTTATCACTTCCCATGTCAGCCACTTTCAGTTAATGCTTTGATAGTTAACATTGTTTGCAAGGCACAAATAAGCCGAATTTCCACAAGTCAGTATTTGACTTTAAGTAGCTCTGTTTAAACCTTCATCTATTATGTTTCCCACATTTTTGGTGAAGATGTGAATAGATAAAAATAATCTTAAGTTTTTATGCTGCTTTCAAAAAAACACCTCAAGATTATTCCATGTAATATAGTAGAAACTGATGCAGTAGAGTTTCTAAGAAAATGAAATGAAGGCCAGAAACTTAAAAAGGAGTATTAGTAATACATTTTCAAATCTCCTAATAAATGTGTGAAAATTAAGAGGCTAACTACATAGGCTTGTTGCAACCCCTAAAATGTGTATGTTTGCTATCACGGTCTTTTCTGGAAAGCAGTTCTTCATGTCAGTGAGCAGAGCAGAGGATTCAGCTATCATTCAAAAAAAAGGAAAAAAAAAACACAAAAAACACACACAGTAGAGGGAAGGGGGGCTTTATTACTATTTTGGGTAAGGTTTACTACTATGGGCCTCTCACAAGGTCACCTGGAAAAAGTTAATTGAAAAATCTGAGACAGGCATCTTAACAGAATTTAATTCATTTTTCTCCAGTCATGAAAACTCTTTAGGTTTTTACACATGGCTTCAGAGACAGAGGGAACATTGAGGAACAGAGGCTTTGCAAGCAATGAAACACACAATTCTCATTTTAAGCATAATTTACTGTAAGACTGACAATGTACCGCATTAGTAGCCATTTCAGTTTGCAGCCATGCTATGCTCATAATTACTGCCCAGTTGCCAATATTAAAGATAATTCTTAATGTCCTCTCAGCATCAGGTCTTACCAGGCGGCGGTGGACACGGCCTTGTAGGAGTGCCTGTTTTAGGTGGCAGTGCAGGAGGGACATCCTCATTTTTGTCTGGCGATTCCTCAAATAAGGTTTTAGTTATGTTCACATTGTTGACAGAGCCTGATGTAGAAGAACTAAAGGGATCTTCATTGTTGGCCTTCAACATAGAAAACAGCAGTGTAAAAAAGCAGTAAAAAGTTGAGTTCAGTTATGCAAGCAAGTGATACTTTGCTAATATACTTAGCAAGTACTGAAAATATTTTAATACAGAAGAATAAAGACACCAAAAAGACTACATTATTCAAAGTGTAATTGCATGGCATTTTATTATAAAAGGTCTTTACCAAGAAACTTAGTAATTATAAAGACATAAGATGTAACAATAAAACTGTTAGGAAAAAAGAACAGACTAGACTGCGAAATGTCCTGTCACTGCAAGGTTTTAGACAGTTTCCATGAGTGGCAGTAGTTTCATATTACCTTGGACAACATGCTGAAGTCAGCAAAGTTGCTTCCAAAAGATTCATTTCCAAACAGAGTTGCAAAGGGGTCTGTAGCTAAATGGAAGCAAATAAAGTAAATGGAATTTGATTTAAAAATGCAAATGGCACTGAACAGCACACAGTGAGGAACAGCCAAGTTCTGACAATAGGTCCACTCGTGGGGAATAAAATACCTTACTTATATCATTAGCTCAGAACCTGAAGCTCAACAGCAGCCTTTCATTCTTATATGCCAAATGTATAAAATCTGTTATTCTGCCGTAAAGCAAGAAACAGTCTCTGTACCTACTCACTTAATGTGTCTTTAAAAACAATATTTTTAACGCAGTTAAATTGAGCAGACTTGCAATATGAAATAACACCAAGGTTTCGATCAGGCTAATTCGGGAAGTCTCAACAACTTAACTAAGAGTGCCAGATTCCTCTCCAAAACATCTTTAACTATTAGTTGTGAGAGGATTATAGCAAAGCAAAGCAACAAAACTTTTAATATTTAAAAGCCCTGATCAAGTAGCTACTCTATCCTATCTATCCTAGCTTTGTATTATCTGAGAGACCTATCTGCTATTTTACTTAAAGCAATATGAAATCCCTAAAACCAGCCCTAATGGAAGCAGCACATATCATTCAAATTGTTCAGTCACTTAGGTCAGGATATTTTATTAGTTTCATGTAGAGCAAGGAACACTCTGTCTTCAGTGATAAACACTACAGAAAATGAAGCAGTTTTGGTTTGCAATACCAAAAAAAAAAACCACACCTTATCAAATTATGCCCTTTCATTTTCTGAATTTTCCTATTAAGCATGATGTGCACTTCTATCCCTAAAACGCTCCTATTGCGAGTTCACAGTCAGAAGTCTAACAACTTAAAAATAATCAAAAGTAAATAAAAATAAAACCCAAGACATTTGGTGTATACAGTTCTACCATTACCTGGATCGTTTGATGTAGTAACAGTTGTTCCACCAGGAGCAAAAGGGTCATTTTTCTTCAGTGTTTCTGTCTAAAACAAAAAACCAAAAGTACATGATACCCCTCCTAGCTTATGTAGCTTTAAAGTGAAGTAGTTTCCTAAAACACATCATCTGAAATCTCAGAATCTTATGTACCATTTCTAATATCAGTTACACCTCTGAGCTAGCTTAATGCTCTCACGATCATTCCAAGTATCTTCCAAGTACTCCTTCTAAAAAGCAAAAATACCTGTCATTTTACTAAAATTTCAGTTTTGGAAATAGCTTTTATCAGTATTAATAAGTCTGCTAGCAGAAACTCCTCCTCAGAATTATGATTTCAAATGATGGAAAAAAAAGGTAGTTACTAATATAAGATATAGGAATATCTAATACCCACGGGGTCTTGTATTTCTACAGTCAGACCACCTTCATAAAAATCCAAGTACAAGTTATCAGTACACAAAGGTATAGCAAAACACTCAGGATGAAAGCATAACACAACTCCAGTCCCAAACTGTAGACCTCGGGAACCATAACTGCTGCAGACCACACAACCCACACCACAGGTCTGGTCCACTTGTGTTCCCTTCTGTATTTCCCTTAGCAGACCTCAATATTACCAAGAACTGGTTGCAATAGAAAATGGTAATTTGGAAAGGGATAGTCTGCTGAATAAATAATGAAGATTGTAGAAACCTTTTTAAGGCTGTAGGTGTAGCGTACAACCTAGAGATTTGACTAACATGCACACCACAGAGAAGACAACACTAGAGAACACATTAGGCGAAATGGACTTATGTGGGTTTTGTCAGATACACTCTCCACAGCCACCTAACTTGCCTCCTAACCACCCACTTTACACACATGCACACACACGAAGCAGTTGAGAGGAGATGGCGACAGGATGGAATCAACCCTTTGGTATGAAGAATTTTAGCTTCTTAATATAAGTGTTTATGTACCAGTCCAAAATATTATTTTGTCTTCATCAGATTCCACCCTACTTCTAAGACAGTTTCATGTCCAGCTCTATCTTATATACAGTTGGAAGAGGTATTCAAAGTGCATCTACTACTCAGGAAGCATCTAAGAATGATAATTAGGCTTCAGTGACTCTTTAAGGAGATACACCCCAAGTAATATAAACATCTAGAATAATCTGACTTTTTAGATGGGGACATCCCCGTACAGTTTCAAAAAAAATAGATAACATACTAATAGATTCGACAAGTTTTGAAGGACAAATCAAGTATTTTGACATAATCTGGTGAGATTATATCTTCAGTTTCATTCAATGATGCAAATTTTACCAGTTGCCAATAGTAATCATTCATCATTTTCAATCATTCTAATTTGAAGGACAGTTAAGCTCTGAAGCATTTTAAAGGGTTTTTTTATTTAGATTTAATATTTGTGACTACTTCTAAAAAGTAGGACATAAAAATAGCCAGACAGGAAGAGGAAGACAGAGAGGTGCCCGTTATCTATATGATCCAAGTATCACCTTTTCAAAGCATGACCAAATGCCCAACACAGAAGAAATGAGAGGTGTGCTATTAAACTTACCGTGAGACTGCTGTTGCCTGCAGCGCTAAATGGATCAGTGCCGGCAGCTACAAAAGGATCAGTGGAGGATTGCTTGAAAAAAGAGTCAGCTGCAAAAGGATCTGAGCCTTTGAAAGGATCACCTCCAAAAGGATCTAAAGATGCAAACATCTCATTAATATTTCTGCTAACTTTATTCAGCTTAATATCTTAAAAATAAAACATTTTATACTGCTTATTTCACATTGCAGAAAAGAGACAGTTAGGACCAAGCATCTTTCAAGTATGAGATTCACCTTTAAGTAACTTGTATTCTATGATTCAAAATGTTGGACAAGCCATTTTCTGCACATCATGGAAATTCTAGATAGCGACAATGTTTCAGTTCTGGAACTATTTGAACACAGATTCTTTATATGCCCTTCCCTTAAGAATGCCCCTCCCATTTTATAGAAGCGACTATTTTTTTCAGAACTTTCCTACCCTCCTCTCCTTAATTCCCCAAACACAGCTCATGTTTTCTTATTTGGCACTTGGTACACAATGTTGTTTTGCTCCAGCCTTATTATAAACCATTTTGCTTTTGCAGTTGGAAGGTCATCCAGGAACAAGTAAGCAGTATAGTAACATTGTTTAAGGTCTTCTGTTTACCATCTTCAACCATACTTAAATCACAACTCAAGGTACTTCCAACAGCAAAAGAAAAGTCCAAAGAGAAAGTGCTTCTCTGTAGAGGTTTAAATAGTCAACTGCTGCTACTGTTTATCCATCCTAAGACAACTTTCAGGTCATTTCCACCTGTGTCACACTGAAAACTGTGAAATGATGGTCCCATATTCTACATATTCTACATATTCATATGATGAATCATATACAAAACCAGACATATGAAAAGTTAAAAAGATAGTTACCAATTTTCCCGAAAGGGTCATCTTTGAAGGGATCACCTGTTAATAATAATAATAAAAAAATCTGTAGCTTTTTTTAAACCATAAAATACCTACTGAGGTGAAGTCTCACAGGATACAAAGTGATTCCTACAGTTAGAATTCAGCAACTCCCATTCAAAGGAAGATCTTCCCTAATTTCAGCAAAACCACCAGAGCTAGCGTTAGCAAAACAAATATATATGGAGAAGTTCATTACTATCACAAAGTATACACTAAAGCAGCCATTTCACAGATACATTTGTGTAGCTACCATTAGTAAACACGCACATTGTGCAGTAGTTACCACCACCACAGTAACCCCCACTATCCACTGACAGAAGCTTAGTCCCAAATCTGATAATTCTCACAGACACCATGGCTGGTAGCTCCTAATTTTAGGTGTTCGTTTCTGTACTGGCAGCATTGCGCCAGCTGAATCAATCATACTTCTAATGCCACATGGACATAATGCCACCCCAGAGGATGAGGGGTGAAGCCCAAAGACTGACTACTAACACGTATACCTCTCACTTCTGAAAACAGCTGTGCTATTGGCTGAAGGTAGCTTCACATCAATATAAACACATAATCAAACAAAATCTGCATGGAGGCATTCAAGATGAAAGCGTTTTAAAATCACAGTTTAACTAATTGAGTATTAAACCTGCACACTGACATACATTCAGAAGCCAAGTCATCCTAAGTAAATTTAGCCTATTTCCTTTCTGAAGCAATCTGAGCTAAACTGATTAGACCATCTTGATTCTGAAAGTATGTCAAGGCACATTAATGTGGCTTAAAACATCTGCTCTAGTAGTTAAAGCAAATTAACTCCTTTTCTCCCACACTCCAAGTGTCTCCATGCAGACCACTCCTGACATAAAATCACAGTAAAAGCATTCAGGTTGAGTTCCTAAAATAAATCACAGCACTTGCACCATGAACAGATGGTGCAGTTCCACATACTTTTTTTTCTGAGTGCCAAACTCACTGTAAATAGGCCACAGTCATTCATTCTCAGCCACCCACACCCTCCCCACAGCACAGCTCACTGAACCTTTAGTTGAGCTGTTTGTGATCTCTGCTGTAAATTAGATGAGTGACATGAAAGGCATCACAAGTCTGCCTGCACCTTTGATATCAACCTCAGAGGCAGGGTGGGGGAATACTAAGGAAGTACAGTGGGAGAAAACTGCAATGCGATAAAAGTGCAGAGCTTACAGCTAATAAGGAAGTGTAGATAGAGGAAGGAAAGAAAAAAAAAAAAAGAAAAAAAAACGCACACACAACCCTGGGACACTCATTTCTGGTTTGTGTGAGGCTATTGGTTCCACACTCTTGTCACTCAAACACCTTAACATTTACTCTTAAAAGGACCCGTTCCAAGGTGTAGATTACTCTGAAATACACATTCAGACAAAACACCTTTGTGCAAATCCACACTTAGAAAAGTTTACTTACTGCCAACAAAAGGGTCAGACTGGAAGAAGTCTAAGCTGGCTTCAGAAACTAGATCAGGTAATGGATGAGATTCAGCATCGAATGGATCTTCCTGGGTCATGTGGAAGTAGGAAGAGACAAGTATGAAAATGTTAAGAGTTAAGATGCAAAAGAGGGAAAACACCCATCTCATGTCTTT
This sequence comes from Crypturellus undulatus, assembly GCA_013389825.1. NCBI lineage: Eukaryota > Metazoa > Chordata > Aves > Tinamiformes > Tinamidae > Crypturellus > Crypturellus undulatus. Next base: position 696,378 of record VWPW01006730.1, on the reverse strand, counting down.
CTTTTGGGCTTTAGCAAATTATTAACTGTTAACAAATAAACAACCAGAATTCTATAGAATTCATCAATGGACATCCAAAAATATTTCTAAACAGCAATCTGCATAGAAAATGAATTTACTATGTGAGGAAAAAAAAAAAATCATACACCAATTAAAACCAGTAAGAAAATGATAATTTGCTTTCTATGCTGGTTTATAACCATCATGTAAGTAACTGATGAGGTAAACCCTGAACAGTTTAACAATTATTCAGTTCCAAGTTCTCTCTCCATCAAATCTGAACAAACTCACTTTTTTTGTAACAGCTGCAGCTGGGGTTTCTTTTTTTTCTTCTACAACAGCTTCTGTTGTTTCAGGACTATTTCTTACCTGCACAAGGGAAAAAAAAAGGCAATTCTGCTTACATTAAAAAACAAACAAACAAAAAAACCCTGCTATGTATGTCATTCTTCATATCAAAGAGTTAAAAAATACTACTAAAAATATTCTACCTCAAGAGATTCCTAATTATTATAGAACATACTCAAATATTCCATGACCTCTGTGAAAGTTATAAAAACACACACACAAGAATCTATTGGACATAGGAGGGGCATCCAATAAGCAGGACAGATTTTCCTTATTATTCTTCATTATGTTCCTATTGCATCAACTGGAGACACCTGCTCCTCTTAACATTAATTATACTATCAAAATTCTTTACAAATTATGCATTTGTTTTCAGAGCAAAAGCTCCTGTTACTACTTTCCATCCAAGTGAAATTTGTTTTCTTTCCTGACAATCAACTTCCAGATCAATGCAATATAGTTCCTCAGAGTAACACCACTTGCGTAAGTGTTTCAAAACAAAACAAAATCAGCCTTGACCCACTTTTAACATATTCCAACTTTACAGCTGCATCACATCATGATCAAGCAGGCAAAACACTTTACTCACTGGAGATGCATTGCTTATTTGTTCATCTTCTGCTAAACTTTCCCTTTCAGCATTCTCATTAAGGTTAGCAGTTTCACTGCTGCTGTTGCTAAGACTGGAGTGATCTGCAGTTCCATTAACAAGTACATTGTGTGGCTGGGAGTGCCAACTGAACTGGTTTTTTTCCAACTCTTTCAGCTCAAGAAGTTTTGCCTGCACCTATAAACAGAAATAAACATATTCTTATTAGAATGTCAGCGCACAGGAACTAATATATGACCATTTCTTCTAAAATGTAAAGGGAAAGGTTTTTTTTTTTTTCAAAACAGCAAAACTGTGTTCTTTCAAATCAAAGGATAAATCTGAGATGAGCACAAATCTGACTTGAGAGACCTCAGATCATCCAGTAGCTAATCCTGCTCAAAGCACCTAAGTCTCTATTGTTGAGCCTCTTTGTGAGCCAAGAGCAATGAAACCAGGAGTAACAAAATAAAACTCAGAAAAAAATTAAGAAAGATTTAAAAAATACAAGAAAATATATCCAGGCATCTATAATGCCAAATCTGTTCATCTCAAGCACCTCTTGCTAATATGGAGAAATACTGAAACACCACAATTTACCTCCCATGAAAAGATGAAAAAAACCTATTTATTTGCTTCTCATTCTCTACATCTCACACAAAGTCATTTTTTAAAAATTAATATACTATGTATCTTCTCAACAGGAAAAAATAGTGTCTCATGAACACATCAACTAAAGAAAAACACTTTCCCTTAAAAAGAAACACCCCTCCAACACAAAAGGTTGTCAGCTAAAATGTTTGTTTTTCATATTGCCTTACTAAATTGATTTCCTGTTGTGAATCTTGCAGATGTTGCTGAAGAGGTCCCAGCTGTGCTTTCCCAGACTCTATGCACTGCTCAAGCTCTGCAGTTTCTTGCTGCAGGCGACTCAGCTCCTCTTGAGCTTTGGTTAGTTCATCTTCATATGCTGAAATCTTGGACTCTTGACTTGTTATTTCACCCTTCAGCACGGCAATCTGAAGCATGAGCAAGTATTTCAAAGCCAAGTTAAAAAAAAAAAAAAAAAAAGAATACACAACATATCCAGCAAAAATTGTTTATTACCATAATAGGAAGGTTGGGAAAAAAAAAAGAAACAGAAAAAGCACAGCTAACCTGAACATTATAATTATACCTGAACAAAAGGTTAATTCCCTATATGTGTCAATGAAATCATAGCCTTCCTTTTTCCCGGCACCCCCCCAATACCTCCCCCACTCTAACCAACATGGATATCACCAATACTGGAAATGTTATTGAACACCAAAAGGAAATACTGTGGATAGAGAGGAAAAAAAAAATCTATATGACTCTAAGATGATTTTTTTTGAAAACTTGCAGAAAAAATAGTCCCATAAGTGCTTCAGATTACATCTATAGTTTGCACCCAACCTTATGGTTCTCCCTATATTATTGGTACACCAATTCTAAATTAGGAAGTCACTTAGGTGAGTGACATTCTCTGCTGGTCACGAAATTCATGATGTATTATTTAAAATGTTTTGTCTTTCCTCAGCAGTAAGACACTGCAAGATGATTTTCTTCAAAATGAGACATTTGCTTTGCCATGGGTCTGAGCCACTAGGTCTTACCAAATGGGCCTCCTCTGCACACTTCTGCCTGATATCATTAAGTTGCTCTTCCAGCTTAGCCTTCTGCTCATCAAGATCATTAAGGATTTCCTGCGCTTCCTGCTTCTGAGCTTGCAGCTTTTGCAAATTATTGCTCTCCCGTTTCACTTCATCTTGTAGATCCTACAATAAGACAGATTTGCTTCAGGTTTGGTATTCTCTCACCTCCCTCTTTAGACCATTAAATTCTGTAGTAATCTCTAGTATACATTGCAGTACCAGTCCCTCAGATTTCAATAAAATAAGAACGTGTCTTTCAAAGACTAAGATTTATAATACATCAGAAAAGTAAATATTTTGAGGTTTCTGTTCTGAGACATAAATACACAAGCTATTTGCTTTTCCTCAATTAAGAAAAATTGAAATACTGAAGATCATACAAAGATAAAACATTTCATCCATAAAGAATATTAGGGTTCCATTTTAAATATAGAAATTCAGGTTGTGATATCATATTTCTCCTATATTTTAGCAATATGTTAACATACTAATTTAATGATGATAACAAATCTTTTATTGTGCTCCTTTCCTCCACAAAATATATAACCAAAGATACAAACTTACTGTAGCAGAGTAGTAAAGAATAAGGTGCGTGCATTATCACAGTGCACCCCTTTCAACAGCCTCCCTGCCTCTGATTTCGTGCTAGTTATTTTGAAGGAAAAGTACTGGAAAGAAATTCATATTCCATCCATGCGAGCATGACATCTTTAACCTATGAAGCAGCAACAACTAGATATAATGTATTTTAAGTACATAAGTGGCATCATATGGTAATTAGTTCATTTCTGCTCAACAGTAATAACTTAAAACTGTAGAAGTAACTCTAGAGAAAATAAGAGACAAGAATTAGGGAAAAGGACAAGATAGTTAAGAGAAAGAGAAAACCCAGGGAAATAAAAAACCTGATACAAAAAGAAAATTATTAGATACAATGAGAAGGTTGCAGTCTTTCAGGAAAATACAATAATTAAAGGAAGAATCATGTGAGATGAAAAAAAGGAGAAAGTGGTTTTTTTTTTTTTTTAAATTAGATACAAACATTATTCTGTTGTTCTAAGCAAGAGATTCCTTGCTCTTTTTAATTATTTATTTTGGTGATTAAAATAATTTATCAGTGTGTCTTGACACACCTACAAACAATCAGGACAAAAATGTCAAATGTTGTCAAATCCGACACAAGGCAAACAGAGCACACTGCAGCAGTCAGACAGTAGGAAAAAGGGGAACCTCAAGACAACTGACAACTGGCACAGAACATATAAAGAAACGTATCTAACAACAGTCAGTGGCCTGGCTAATTGGAAGATTGTCTTGATAAATTTCTCTCTTAAATCACTTTCAGAAAAAATAACCTCAACATAAGCACAGAGGTAAAAAGAACAACAATTTAAAGGGATTTTACACTATCCTTTTTTTCTGAAAAGAACAAGCATTTATATACACACAGGTTAAATATAGATAACTTCAGTCTTCCCACATCCTCCTTGAATCCTAACGTGTGTCCTAGGCACAGCAGTAGGGTCACTGACTCAATCTGACAGCTCCCAGAAAAGAAATTTTTGATCACATGGCTGCCCCAGAAGTAATAACAGGTCAGAGTAGGTGTATTATGCAGAACTAGAGGCAAGGCTCTAAGATGTATCTTCATAAACTAAACAAGACTCCAATTAAACTCTGATTTCAAGGGAAAAAGGCATCTTACCAATCAAGCACTGAATGAGATCCCATATTCAAGCAATGATCATATTTGAGATAGTACAAAAAGTGGCATTTTTCTGGTAATAACAAACTTCATATTAGATTTATAATCATGATAACTCTCCATAGTCATATAGTATAGGACAAAGAAATCTCTAAATATCTGTATTTCCACAGAAGGATAGACAATGGATTTAATAGCTTGCCAGACTGCTCTTACTGATATGATTCAAGTGCTAAGAACCTAGATGTTGGCAGGAGCACAGGCAGTTACACTGACAGACGGTACCCGTGCCTGTAATGTGCTAAGTGGGCAATCAGAACCACAGGAATGTGGACAGGAGTCCTTTGCTTGAGGCCACGTCTTGCTGCTAGTATATTATACAGAGAAAACTGTAATCTTACTCTTGTAGAATTAATCCACAACTTGTGGTTATTTGTGAAATTATAATTAGTGCCCATGAAAGTAATTCTGGTATCACAAATCCTGGAGAAAGATGCCACTAAATTAGCCTCATCAAAAGCGGTGCTCATATCATGGCAGGTTTGTACACGGTCTTTAAAAACGCCACTACTAGAAGAAAAATGAAGGAAATAAGTTGATGAGAAGATATTCTTAATCTGTCATCACCATTTTCTGAAGTTCTAGAAAGTTTCACCAAGCAGGTCGTACAACATTAAGGACAAACAGGAGATAGCAGATAAAAGGCCACAGCTCAAACACAAGCTGCAGCCATACCCCATTTGATGCTGATGGGATGTCATTTTTCAGAGCAGCCAGTAACAGACTGTCCCTTCTTTGCAGACTGACAGAACTCGACATTTAACAAGGGACAAATAGCTTGTGTGATCACTAAGAGGTTAAGGGCGTGTGACAGTGGCTTCCACTGCTCTGGGCACAATGGTTTCATTGATTCCAGGATGCAGCTGACTATCAAACAGTAGATGAAAAACATACACAGATCACACTGTGCTGCAACATTTTAGGTCTTCTAAAACAGGAAATGGATCTGAGGCTTTTCATCTGGCTTTATGCATCTCTTGTGAAAAAGATGCCAGAGGACAACCTTCACACGAGCACACATAGAAATTGCAGAGCCCATTAAGACAATTATCATCCAGTATACACACTTATTATCATCCAGTATTCACATCCAATAAGAACACTAATAAGACTTTTTAACAGCATGAAAAGGTAATCTGTACAGTGAGGAGGGGACCGAACACTGCATGCACAGGCAGAAATCAGGGCACAGACAACTTCTCTCTGCATTTCTTCAGCTGCTGTAGCTGTCTGCCATTGTGACTAAGAGGCCCGCATTAGATTATCTGCTGAAAGGTCACACTATTAATTACCATCCAGGCTTGAAAGGTATTAAATACCCAAGCACAAAATTCACAACAGTGGTAACACGTAGGCTTCTTTTACCCCCGGCACAAAGTAAAATGCAGCAATCTTGCATTATTTACACTTAACTAAATAATTTAGTTTCCACTGCTATTCTTAAGATGAATCTAGATCACACTGAAGTTTTTTTTTGTTTAATGCAGCAATGGCACCTGCTTTTGCAGCTTATGGTTTAACTGAAATACCGCTTTGCAGCATTTAATTCTGGGCTAGGCTGTTAGCATGCTGAACACTGATGTCTACCAAATAGATTTTAATCATTTGAAATACTCATGAAATTAAGATTTTCTAATATTTTTCAAACTTCAATTCCATCTTTTTAATTAAAAAATGGAATCTTATTTTTGAATTCACCTATATCAGGCAAAATTAACTTGAGACAAAAAGCTGGCAATTACTGTGACTTAGGCAGTCCCATGTACAAGTCCATTCAATTCAACCACTTAGAGTTTATTAATCTGCAATACTCGTGTTATCTTCAGTTTCAACTGCACATTAAATACATTTGCTTTAAAACTCCATAAGGCTACACATTCTAATTCATGCATTTATACACACAGCACCCCACCAACACGCATTCATATAAAAAACACACTCCAAAATATCCTTTTTCTTAACCACCACTAAATAAGTGATGCAATCTGAAGATTCAGTAATCCCCTTGCCAGTAAAACAGCGCATGATTCAGTGTCTGATATCTGAGCGTCTTATTTACCTGAACCTCACTTGTCCTCTGTTTGATGGTATCTTCTTTCTCCTTCAGGTCTTGCTCTACATTATTCTTTTCCCTAGAAGACCAGCAAACAATGCAAGAATACTTAAGAACATCAGCTACGGCAGGTACAGTTATCCAGCTTCCTAAACCTGTATCTCTCTTTAAATACATAGTGAAACATTAAACACAGAAAAGAGGTAAGGGATTTCTGCTTCCCAAATTATTTACAAGACAGAAGCCTACATAAGTGTTCTGCATTAAAAAAAATGTCTTTTCACCCAACTGCACTTCAGTGATAAGAATGGCTCAAAAATGGAAGGGGGCGGGAGGAGAAATCAATGAAAAACCCTCTTCAGTGATCTCACTGTTGCTATGGAGCACTTGCCTAATGAAAACTGCTGGGAAAAAGTGGGAGGGATTGCATCAGATTCTGCCTATTAACCCCTGCAAACACAGCAATTCCTGTACTGTGAGCAGCTAGGAAACATTTCCAGGAGGCCAAGATAGCGGATTAATGAACCTTGCTTATCAGATTTTAGATATCATTGTGGGTAAGCTCAGTCAGAAGAGACATTAGATTGCTATAACCAGTAGGTGCTTAGATACGCCATGCATAGTTATTTGCTGTGTCATGTCGTCTGTCCCTACAGATGTTTATTTGAGCCTGAAAGTGATTAGTGCTGACAGGGAAATTATCACCAGTAAATTCTTGAGAGTTAAAGATAACAATAGCTTTAAGAAATGAAAAAGAAAAAGAGAAAAAATGTAGACACACAACTTAGAAAATGCTAATTTAAAAATTTGCTTTTCTCTAGACAGAACACACATTTCTCCTTTCATAGATGCAGAAAAGCACTAGGTTTTACAGTTGCAAAAGTAACTTTTGTATCAGTCAATTATTCTCTAAGAGGATGTTTACTTTTATTAAAAGGTTTTATTATTAAATTAACACACATATTACAAGTTAAAATTTGTTTTAAGCCAATTAGGTCTGCTCTATGAAACTTGTTGTTATTCTGCCAAAGTGTATACAAAACAAAAGCATATACAAAAGAAAAAGACATTTTTTTTTTCTTAATGAACATTTGTTCTGAAAAGTATTTCCCTGCATTGTGTTCTGATCTTGTTTACTTTAATATCCAGGTAAGGAGTCAATAGCACATCGAGCCCAAAAGACCAGTATTTGCTACATAGTTTTACTTAGATATTTTAAGTGTTTCAATGTTTAAATGCAATATGGTGATGAAACAAGTTCTAATGATTTTGTCTGCCTCAACTTTCCATTACCAAAGGGTCTCAGTCCCAGCAAAGCACTTGGGAAGAGCTAAATACAAGCCAGATTGAAAAGGACCTTCAAGCCCTGAGACTCATGTTAGGCACTAAGGCATGTTATTCCTGGGAAAAGATGGAATAATTGACAGATATTAGGTAAACATACTATACTTTTTTCTAGCTAAGATACAAAAACTGAAAGAAAATAGAAATACAAGCAGGTAGATGCGCCTTAGGATACAGCCCTTTCTGAACTCCTGTCACTGATGTGCCTAGGAGGAGGAGGGGTGAAATCCACTTTCTTTTTATTTCAGCAGAAGTTGGGTACCAAAGCCTTGGAACATGGATGGTAGGAAGCAAATAGCAGGCTCCAATACACACCTGAAGCTGGCTTGCACCAGCCAAACAGTGGGCAAGCAACTAACTGGGAAGACTGAGTGAAATAATTATAGCCAGACAGAATAAGAAAACCCCAACCAGTGGTCCTGGACAAAGGAAAACAAGTTGGATGTCAGGAGTCTGCAGATATCCACTCCTCTCCAAACAGTATTGCACCTTTGTTTCAAAAAAAGGCAACACAGAGGTCTGCTCTATTCGCTAACCTCTCTGAATGCTCCCATTTTTTCTACAAACTGTTTGGTATAGCGCTGTATAATGCTCTCTAACACTCAGTAGCAGAAAATACCCAAATCAAGCAACAAATAATTGTTTTATTGGTTAGGAAAAATTCCCTGGCTCATTATGCCCCATACCAGCACTTCAAGAAAAATAAAAACAAAAACAAAACAAAACTTCTGGTCTTGCCAACAGAGAACACTTGTAACCAACTTCAATCAATTTATGAAGACAATACAATTTCCCTACATATTTTTTATAGGAATCAGGTCGAGAGAACCTCATAACAAATCAATTAAATACATTTACTTTAAAGAAGCATAGATATTTCATGATTTACAAGCAAATAATCACAGCAAAATTAGAAATTTTATACCAATTTATGAATAGAGCATAATCATTTGTGAATGGGAGTCTTTATAAGCATTTGTGACAGCTGACAATTGAAGATTCTCAAGTCCACTGATGCATTCAAGCCAAATAGGAAACAACCCTGTCCAGACTTACTCGTTGCCAACACACAGAACCACATTAGCTACAAGAGCTAGAAAAAAAGATACAGTCCTTTTCTATAATAAATGATGGATGACTGGAGACAGAGCTAGGCGCATCGTCTTGCCACACATTCTTACTTTCCCACACTTCTAATGGAGAGGAAATTCATATTGCAGTACTTCAGCTTGGAAGTGCTGGAAGGAAAGGTTCAGAGTTTGCCTAGTTTCTCTTCCCCTTCTTTCCCTCGCACCATATTTTTGGACTACAATTCTCAGTTACTTCCAAGACAGGGGTTAGCGGAAAGCATCTAACATATATTAAAATTCTTATCACCGCTTTGCTAAGAAGCTGTAGATCTCTGACCTTGAAAAAAAAACAACCTGATGTCAGTGCCTAGCAGGGAGAGGTTGCCCTGTTTTTCTGGAGACAATCTGCCATTTCCTTATTTCTGAGATACTGACTTAGCAGCTTTACAGTCCTTTTAAATACTGGTTTGTATTTAATCACATAACTGTTGCTGTCCAGCATATATGAAGGGTGACAGCTCTGGAGAGACTTATGAAATCAAGCTCAACTACTTACATGCTCAGAGAGAAATGTGGCATTGTTAAAGTTGAAGAATTCCAACTCATTAGTGGGTCAGAGCTAGCTTTGAATGCACAAAAGCAAAGCATGGTTGCTGGGGAACAAAAAGAGGTTTTATGGTCCAAACGGAATATTAAGAACATCTGGTCTAGCCTCCCACAATACTGATCAAAAAAAGCTTCACAGATAGCTTTCTAAAAATATACTGCACTGAAACTGAATTTAGAAGCCTTCTGAAGAAAGCAGCAGTGCTGACAGGCTTAAAATGATGTGGATTCCACAACATCCCTAGGCAAATCGCTGGGGAATTGTCCTCACTACTAAGTGCTCTGCATTTTATTAATTTGATTCGCACACTTCAACTTCCTGATAGTACTTTCTTCTTTTTTTATTTTTTTAAAAAACTAATGGTTATCAGTTATATTCCCAACCTGTAAACTGGTGAGCCATAAACACATAGTCTTTGAGTCTTTTATCCAGTCTCTCAGAACTATGTTTTCCAGACACTATCATTCTTTAGATTATCTAATTTGCTCCTCTGCTATTTCAGGCTGGGTGGAGATTTTGTTGTTTTTTTTTTTCCTAAGTTGTACACCTCAAAAATGAATCAAATATTCTACTACTTGACCTCATAAATGCAACTCTCGTGGAAACATCTCAGTGTAGACACGGCATTACAACACACTCATTAAAAAAGCTGAACAAAATTTGATGAACAAAATAGGTTAAGTTTCAATTACCTTTCTGCAAGAGAACTGTTAGGATTGGAATCGGGATACATTGGGATTTGGCATACAAAACCAGTCTTACTTAAAAATACGGATTTCCAAAAAACATGAAAAAATTGCTGACATTCCTGTTACCTATCATGGCCACCTGTGCTTAAGAAATGCACAGAACAGTAATATTTACTTTGCTACAAAAATAACACTTCCATAGCAGCTAAAGAATTTCAAAAAATGTAATTCTTCTTCCTCAACCGCCCCCCCTCCCCTTTATTATTATTATTTTTTTAAACTGGAGCCACATCTCATTTTATTGTATTGCCAGACCGCCAGTCATTCTCAGTGCAACAGCACAAATCTCTTCTATCATTATACTTTGGTTTGAAATACAGGATTAAGCCTTGATTATCAATTAAGTCCTATTCTGGGCCTCTAAAGTATATTAAAGGAAGTTTCCCTTCTCTAAATTTAAAAGCATAGTAATATTTCCCTTACCACACCTTCAGAGCATGCTGCAAACAATCTAATATTGGCCAAGTGGGTCTTAAAAAATATCCAGATATCTGTGCCAATAAAGAAGTGGAAGTCATGACTATCCAGATGATGTGGTTCCTTCATACCACACAGTGGAAAGAAAAATAAAATAAACCCCATCAAAATATAACAGACTAGCTTGCATGTTAGGCTGCAAGCACACCTAGTAAAAAAAAAGTTTCATCTAAAAATTCATGTTAGAGGAAAACAGATCATTCACTAAGATACAGAGATCAAATTAATTCATCTCTGTAGATTAATATGAGTCCAGAACTAGCACTAAAAGAATCTAAACAAGAACAGAGGAAACTATACAAGGGTGAAGTGAGGAGAAAGTGGGAGTAATAACAGAGAACAAGCAGTCACTGAAGTTAAAAACATCTATGTATTTAGGAAACAGACTGTGCTTTGACATCTTGCCAAATTAAATCGTTCCTACAAGTGACATGATTAAGACAGGCAAATTTAATCATGGCAAAGCATCCTCAGTGTAAGATTCTAGAATTAACTGACTGTTCTTGGTAGAAAAAGTCTACAGTGGATTTGTGATAGTACCAAAAATTAACAGAGAAATATACCTGCAAGGACTGTACAACACTAAGATGATGACTAAGAAAATGAAGTTCATAAATTACCTTAAAATTATTACTGGAATGTTTCAAATTAAAAAGTATTCTTCCCAGTGCAATCTTTTATTTAGCCAAGTAGATCAGGAGCATGATCCTCATCTTTACCCTTACGAAAATCCTTGCAGAGGTCCATATGCAAACTGCCATCTTCCCACTCTCTGCCCTGCATATTTCTAGTTTTTTTCCTGTCTCACTTCTCTGTCTCCATTGGGAAAAGTCTTTAGGAATCCAGAAATAAAAAGTCACTAGCACCAATTTATATCCTGGGTCCAACACACTAAAGATCAGCTCTGTTCCTGTCAGAGAGATGAAAAGGGGAGAGGTTTCAATCTTGTGATGCTAGAATAGGTAGCAATCACATGCCCAGAAGGCGTAAGGGGGACCCTTTCACAGTTGTATAGCTATTAAACACACTCATTGAGTGAGCAAACAGCAGAAGGGTTAAACAGTGCAACACCAGAGTCATTTTACAGACATACTCACCAGTGGAACTAGCAAAGCAGACTGTACTACATACAGGGTTTTCCTTATGTGCTGAATTGTTTTTAGAAGAACATCAAAAAACAACTGAATTTAAGGCACCTAAAACTCCTTTACCTACCTCTGCAGGTCTACTATTTCATTGTTTAATGTATCAAGTTCCTTAATTGCAGAAAAGTCTGCTGCAGAACTTGGTCCTTGAGTGCTCTGAAAAATATAAAAATAAATGTTATTAGTTTATAGCTTATGCTGACTGCTATCTTCACTTTATAACAGGCCAGCTTACGCCATCACAGAGAGTAACAACTGCTTGCTACATTACATTCAGACTCTTGAACTATTAAAAGCAGTTAATCTAGCAGATGCCAGATTAGCAGAACACATCACATACTCAACGCATCCAGCAACTCAAACTGAGTTCACATCTCCTGGAAACACTTGATGACCATCATACCAAAACCAAATAAATAATAAACTATTTTTTGCAATGAGTTTTTTTGTTGGGTTTTTGTTGTTGTTTTGTTTTTAAGTTATTTTAGCTGGCTTCCTTGCACTCATTTAAGAAGAGACAAAAAAAAAAAAAAAAAAAAAACCTCTTCACTCTGGTGATCCTCATGTTGCAGACAACTGACATTTGATTTGTGATGGTTGAGTCATGTCAACCTAGGTCAACAAGAACCACCAGAGACCAGAGTGCTGACTGAAACCTTGATGATACAGGCATAGATAAGATTGACCCAGGAGTTGCTATTTCCTTACTTATTCTATTGTAAAAAGAACACATTTATTTTTTTTTTAAAAGAAAACATAAGTGATGCAGAATAAACACCAAAGACACAAGTTGGAAAACACTAATTATTCAAGTGTGCCTTACCCCAACATGAACATATTTAGGAAGCCATACTAGAGCATTTCCTTCAAGTCATGGATAAAATTATCCAGGACACATGTACATATATGTATTATTAATTTTTAAAAGCACGTGGATTCTCAAAAGCACAAATAAAAAGCAAAAAAGAATCTTTAAATTCTGAGGTTTATTTAGAAAGAAGCCAAGATATTACCTGCTATGTTTTTACTCAAACTTATGCTTAGAAGAGAAAAAAAACAATAAAGCAAAACACCTAAAACACTATATCTGAGCACACTGTGGCAGAGAGTATTATTCAACAGGAGATCGCACTGCTATATTTTACTACAGTAAAGGATATGAACTGAGAATTAAAAACATACAGTCATTCTTAAACTGGCTAATGTACAAATTAAACAGTACAAATTCTTTATGGGTTTTCATCTCTCAACCGTTACTAAAAGTTCTCTACATTAAGTCTAGCATAAAACCATAAAAAATGTAATTCAATTTCATTTTCAATTTTTCCAGATAACTGGAGCAAGAAAGACAGAAAGAAAAAAGCAGTATTTTTAGCTTCAATATACAAAGCAAGACAAGGTTAAAGACAGAAGGTAGAGCTATTCACTGACATTTAACAAACTGCAACACATGCAAACATTGCTTCGTAGTTCTGACTCAAAATAGCAGGACTCCATCAGGATAGAATGAAGAAGGAAGCCAAGTTTTCACTGAGATGTGAAAATTCCTTTAGAACTTACATGCAAGCTCCTTTTAAAGTAGTAACAGGTAACACAAAGGTAAATTTGACAGCTACAAACAGGACTGATCTGGTAAAGAAACAGCAACAAATACTAGACTGCTGCTATTTCTTATTTAGGAGATTTGTACTCAAGACAAAAGTACTAGTTCAACACTAGTACAACTATTTCAACACTGTAAATTCTAGTATTGTATTGAAATTCTGTAAAGAAACCAAATATTAGATGACAGCAATATGCATTGATAAATATTCTGAATATCTACCAAAAAAATTGCTAAACAACTTTCCTTGCCCTAAAACATAATCCATTACATTTACACTTACACGTATTTCTGCTATTATGTTTACATCCGTCAAGCCAGAAGAGGAAGCTTAGTAGCTTTTATTCTAAGACACCCCACTTAAAAAGAAGTTCTCTCTCTACTGCTTTTATTCTTTGATTCAATCTCTGGGCAATAATCTCGGGCAAGGGAGTTCTTTTATATCAACAAACAAGACAGTATCTCTTTTGAAAAAGCTCAAAATGAGCTGTGCCTTCAGCTCAGTTTAGTAAAATGAACTCATGGTAAGGATTTACAGAGCTAACTAAAAGATATCTCTTACCTTCTTTCAAAATATTCTTACTCTTATCTTGTATGTTAGTAAAGCAAAATCACTGCAAAATTCAACTGATGTCTTTAAGAGTTCTATGAAAACAATATACACACAGAATAGCAGTAAACAATGCTGATCTCATCTAATATGCTTTGATCACTACATTTTCTGCAATATATAATCAGCAAAAGCAAAAGTATTAGTCCTAATTATAACTCTTAACTGTCACTTTGGGTAAATACTCCTTTATGACTTTCCCAGCAGTTTCAATATGATAAAATATATTCTCTTTTAAGTTTAAGCAACACATATTATCAACACAACAGCCACAGAGATTCACCCACAAAATATTTTCTACACAAGAATACACTAAATACACACTGTGTCAGTGAGGATTCTTCCAGATGAACAGCACTGGAAATCAGCAATACTTTGAGATAGCAACATACTGTGACACTTCAGAGAAGTGCTGTGCTATTTCAGTGATTATTTAAGCGTCTTAGAAGGATGCTCATTATTAAACCAACAGACAGTAAATATTAGAAAAGCAAAGATTCTCTAACCTTGAGAAAGCAGAGTTAACAAACTGACAGAATAATAAAGATGAAAAGCAGAGTGGTGCAGAATGGAAAAAACAGTCCAAACTAGAAAAGAGACATAGAAAGGAAAGCAAACATACAAAAAAAGATTAGTAGAGTTGCAAATAAAGCAATTACTTTTTAAAAACAGAATGTAAAAAGAAATTAGGTACCAATAACAGAAACTCAAAAGCAGTACCAAATTTTGAGTTTCTCTTTTCTTAGGGTGAAAAATTTTCATTCTGTTTAAGAAAGTTGTAGAACTAGGTCAATGTTTTGCACAACCAAGAAAAGGTAATCCACATCAGGCCTTACACATTGTAAAGCAAGTATAAATTTGCTATGACCTCTATTATTCTGATAACTACAACTTCAGCAGCTGCAATGTATCTTAATCCAGCAGTAGACTATATGACAATCAACAGGCTAGGAAGACATTTAAACTGTCTTTGAACCATAAAGTAGTTGGATCATTTATTTTTGGAACTTTAAATAGCTGATTCCAACTTCAAGTATTCAGATGATTTTGAGACTTTTTCAAAAAGAAATATAAAAAAAGGTAACTGTAAAGACATTAGGAGAAAAACATTAAACTTGTGCATGTTATTTCAGATGCAAACTAAAATTTCTCAAGACAGGTAGGAAAAGGATTATTCTCTCAAAATAGAAAATCATGCTTTCTCAACATAAGATCTCTCCGCTTGGTTGGCAGGCGCAATAAATGGCAACTTCATTTTGGAAAATGAATGGAGCAGTGTTGTTTGTAATTAAGACTTGTTTTCCTTCTAGTATTATGTTAGATTTTAGGTATGCCAGTACTTGATCTGTTTCTTATGTAGCCTTTGAAATTAACCTTTTCTTATGTTTGAGATTCGTGCCAAAACGCCAAACCCATCCTTACCTTCTGTAAACTGACACCCCTGTCAGAAGGTGGAATCATCTCTGGAGTCAGAGCTTGAGGTGGGTCGATGCCCTTTGATAACTTCTGATTAATTAAATAGAATGCCAAAGCAAACTGTTCTTTTGAAAGCTTTCCGCAGTCTTTCGTGTCACAGAGAGCCCTGTACAGACATGAAATAAATCAAACTCTAATTTCTGCAAGTCAAACCTTGCTTACTGTACTTGCTGGCATTCAAAATAGCACTAGCAATTTTCAGTTTAAATAATGCGGTGGAGTAGGTGGGTTTAGTAATAAATAGGAAGCATTACTTAGGCACAACCATTTTCTCTTTGCATGCTAAGGTGTACAGTTCCATTAGAGCTGGTTCTGGATCTGCTGAAAGGCAGCATTAGCCTGTTTTGCACAGTAAGAGTTTTGCACTGACAATTCTTAGGGTATGGATAGTGCATCAGAGCTCAGATGCAGAGTAACACTGTAGCACCTTAAAGAGGATTGCTTAGTTAAAGTACAGCATTTGTTCAGGCTCCTTCTCTGCTCCAGCTAGAACATGGTAACACATAGAATTAATTGACTGTCACCCCATTTCAGTTCAAAAGCAGAAACAAATAAGTTACCACTACCCATACAGAGCGCCTCATTGTATAACCAAACCCTTTGTTTTCCAGAAGTATCAACAAAGCACTTTTCATGAAAAGTGCTGAAAACGAGTGCAATCCATCCCACTGCCTCCACAGTTGTCCCTGAAAAAAATCCTACCAGATATGGGCAAGCAGAGCAGAAGGCAGCCCCGTCTTCAAGAACAGTTCTCTGGCTTCCACACCTGACACAAAGCCATCCATGTCTTTGTCAGTTTTTACAAAGATCTCATCATACTTCATTTTGTCTGTAGGAGATACAACCCACTGTGGGGAAAGAAAACAAACACACACACCCCATATTAAGATAAAGGCAAGTTTGTTTTCAGATTACTGAAAACTGATTACTGTTTCAGATTACTTCTTTGGGAGTTATATAATTCAAAGACTACAATACAGATTTAAAATGTGATATAGGTGCCTAGCTCATGAATTAGTTTCATCCTCCAAAAGAGGAAAGTACACAGATCTGCAAGCAACTCTAAATACAGAAGCAAGATATTTACATCAGTACTCAGGCTAGTGGGTATTGCTTTACCTCCTTGCCTAGGCATCAAATATTCCCTAGAGCCCAGATCTCCCAAGGAACACCAAAAAGTACCAAAGAGAGGCCAAATTTCTATTGACTGTTCAAACACGGGTACCCCAAACTCCAAACCTCATATTTTTTAAATGACTATGCCAAACCTTTTTGTCTCATTTCCTCATTGTTTGCATTTACCTGTTCTATTTTTATTAAAGTCTTTTTCAAACTCTGCATGCATGTATACATATATAAGCACACATACACACCTACCATAGATGCTAATTTGCTGGAAAAATCTGTCTATATTCAAGTTAGCCTTCAACTAGAACAGCTATATGTTCTCCACCTGAACTATACTTTTGAACTGTTTTCTTAACACTCTGACCTTTGCACTGCTTTAAAATAACTTACTACTACTACTTTGAAATAACTTAGTGTTAAAGAATCTTCCAGGTCTTTGCTAGGTAAGATTTTTTTTCTTCCAAACCAAGTATTTATATCTGAAGGCATNTGCTAATTTGCTGGAAAAATCTGTCTATTCAAGTCAGCCTGTCTATATTCAAGTCAGCCTTCAACTAGAACAGCTATATGTTCTCCACCTGAACTATACTTTTGAACTGTTTTCTTAACACTCTGACCTTTGCACTGCTTTAAAATAACTTACTACTACTACTTTGAAATAACTTAGTGTTAAAGAATCTTCCAGGTCTTCGCTAGGTAAGATTTTTTTTTCTTCCAAACCAAGTATTTATATCTGAAGGCATCCAAAAGTCGTAAAACAAGATGAATTCATTTTAGACATTCTCCTAACCCAGTCTTCTCATCGACCTCCTCGATTTATCAACAAATCAATATGGCAAGGAACAGGAAATTAAAACAAAAAGAAAACCACACGCACCCCACCACTGTACCAAGACTCNTGGCAAGGAACAGGAAATTAAAACAAAACCACACACACCCCACCACTGTACCAAGACTGTTCATACAGGTAGATTCCAAAGCACAGAACAAAGGACAGAAATATTTTAACCCCAAATTACTTGAGAATTTACCTGTGTTAATGGTGTTTTGGCAGCTAAAACACCTACAGGTGGCAAGGATTGATGAGACTCTTTAGCAGACAGTGAAGATGGAATTAATGGCATCGCTCCTGGAACACTAACAGGTTTTCGCTTGGATGGTGGCACCAAAGCTGCAGGCAGGGACATTGGCACTGGTTCCTTCTCCAGAGCACAGTACACCAAGAACATGGCCTGAATATGAAAACAAGGTGTGTGGCTTTATGCATGTGTGTGCACATATGTGTACACATATATATAAAATAAAAATACATATTTAAAAAGTTAACAGATTACTTTCTAGCATCTTTTCATAGTTTCCCCTTTACAAGTCCTCTCAGCTGAATTCTATCTTACTGATTTCTGACCTTTTCTTTTCACTCACACTATTAGATTCAATGTTTAGCAAAGTAAGTATCTTTATAACTTTAAACCGATTCTCCTAACCATAAACAGGCTTGTAATCACCATTTGTGAGATTTTAGGAGAGAACACTTCAAGCACTTAATTTTTATATATTAACGATTCTTCTAGGAAACACTATACTTTTGCTGTCATTTCCTATTTTGAGAATTTTATGGCTGTTGAATAATACAGAACTTCACTTGAGTAAATTTAAATTTTAAAACATTTTATAGATTGCCAATTTAATTTACATGCAGCCTTTTGCAACAGCATCATACCAGTTGCCTGATCTCAAGGCTGAAAAATGTGAACAATTACACCGTAAATAGTAACAACTTCATAGCTAAATAATCTACAGGCTGATTACCAGAAGATACAGGAAATAAAGTTTAATAACAGTTAACCACTAAGGATGCAAAGGAACTAGTTTCAGAAGAACCTGAAGCATCTAACACCTGAAGATGATCTAAACAATCCTAATGAGAATAACATTTACAACTGTTATCTTTTCTCAAAAATATATATAGGACATCAGAAATAAAAATAAATCTGTCTCTCACTAACATTTTGCATTAATTAAAAAAAATAAAGCAAGGTCTAAGTTGTCCATAAAGTCAATACTTGTCAATCAAACATTTGGTTTTGTTTTATTTCTTAACCTTGACTCTGAAAGGATGAGCTTTCAATGCAGAATGCATTTAAAGAATGCATGTTAGCCTAGCTAACCTTTAAAGTGAGATTAGATATTTTCAAACTAAAATTAAAGCATCTCTCCCAGATGGACTGCATAACTGCTCACTCTCTGCTTTATTTGCATATTTAAAGAAGGCAAAATTTTTGAGAAAAAGTTAATATGTGGTTACCATTATATTCAAAGTTTATAGAGAGCCTTCAAAAGGAAGGGTCTTCCACTCCTTCCTCACTATCTCTTGAGGGAAAGACAAGATAGGAAGCACTAAATAAGGTTATTTCATCTGGTCTGTCATTAATAGTGTTCAAATTCTGACTTGTTGTGAACTTCTATAGAATTTATACCTACTTTAAACCCTCAGTGGTATCTCAAGTCATCAAGAACATAACCATTAAAGCTTAAGTTAAGACTGGCTATTCTGTGAAAACACATGTGGCGTAGCAGATCACTCATTAAAGTCTTTTAGTGGATCATCTGGCCCACAAAGAAATTGGTTCATAACGTGAGAGATTAACTGAATAAGCTGACAAGAATATTAATTAATATTAAAGCCTAATTCTAGATCTCTGAATAAAGACACTGAATGAAACCAAACTGTTAAAAAAATAACATGCAACGCACTCATATTAAGCACTTGGCTTTCAAAATTCCAAAATGTAGAAGAAAGTACTTACAACTGCAAACTCATCTCGATCCAACATCCCATCACGGTCAATATCACTTAATTCCCACACCTAACAACAAAAAGGAGATTGTAGAAATGTATGCCTAAACTTAGTGATTCCTTATTTAAATCTTCATTAAAAACAAGAGTGAGAACAAGCTCTCTGCATGATATCCCAATCAACAGCAATTGATGTAGCAGGATTACTTTTCAGTCAACAACATACATTGATATACATGGGGTAAAAAGAAAATGAGAAGAGAGCAAGAAAAACAAGATTTAATGGTGTTCTGTCCTAAAAAGTGCACAAAACAGATCCATTATAGCGAGAGGTGATTAACAAAGTATCAAAGAACATTTCTACAGGTAAAAATTGCATGAAAGGGTGCCAACGCTCAATATATTTAGTAGTTAGGTATTACAAATCTTAAATTTGGATGAATATTGAGTTTATTGTAGTTTTGATTTTGTGAATTAGCAGTCTAGCAAAATGACATTCTTACCCGTCCTAAGATATCCACTGGCAATTTTGAATTAAGGAGCACAGGTTTCACCTTATCACCTGACAACAGTCCATTCACAGGATTGAGACTATCAAAAATAGCATCATACTTGGCCTTGTCTTCAAGCTGCATGGGGCAGAAGAAACAAACACTACTTAACGAAGTGCCTAGTTATACTCACAACCTAAAAAACAGCATTAATAGCATTGAGTTTCAAAAAAAAAGCTACAGTAGCAGAAAAATACCTCACAGAGAATTTCTTATTTTTTTTAAGTATTTTCTTTTAAGTCAGACTCATCCCAATGACATTGTCTTCAATTACCTTAATAGGCTTTGGATGATTATTCCCAATAAAACAAGATTCCCAAAGTGAAGTGATTTCACAAGTGACAAGTGTTTTTAATCAGATTAGAAGATCTACTGGCCAAATTACAGATTTGACATGAATGGAAATTCATCATTAAAGATAGCCATTCATTTTATACTTTAGCTATCACCATCACTACACTTTTCTTCAAGCAGAATGGTGTTTTTTTTTTTCAAACCACCTAACTGTAGCTGATAGCCTGATCTTTACATATTACAGTTTACCTTAACAGCCCATGGTACATCAGCTGATGCTGCTCCACTGAGTAGCAAAGGACTACTAGTATCAGCCTAGTGAAAAACAGAACACACACACACACACACACAAAAAAAAAAAAAAAAAATCATCAGAAGCAAAACTCACTTCCCTGTTTGAGGGAGCACAACTTCTAAAAGCTAGAACTGCATTTTTAATCACTTGTATCCTAATCAAGAATACTAAAGGTTAGAATAAGAAATTTAAAATTCTTATTCCATTAAAAATAGAATATGCAACTTTTATATATTTATTTATATACATATATATTATTTATGCTAAATTTACATAATTCGACACTTAAATCTCCACTGGAATGTTCACTACCTTACTCTTATTCCACATGGCCCTCCTCCCCGCCCAACATCACTCAGGAATATTTGGTATTTAAAACAATGCTTAAAAATGTTCATTTAAAAGTAGTTGTTATTAATTGAGATTTCCCATTAAAAAAGAAAACTTACAAATCTTGGTGGAGGCACAGGTAAGTTAAGACTGCTCAGGGAAACATCCAATCCATTCTGTGCACATGCTACAAGCCGCAAAGCCACAAAAAATTCCTACAAATAAAAAGTTTTTTAAAATATTATCATAAGAAAAATACTCAAATTTCAAAAGAATGAGCTTCTCTTGAGCTTCTGTATTGCTATATACACAAAAGGTTGCCAAGCGCTACAAAAGGAGTCACAAAGTTGGAATAAGTAATTACAAGTTTTGCTTCACTGGAGGAATTGAGCACTTTGACCCCTGCTTTCTCCAAGTGTTCTAGTGTAATTAGCTTTAATTTTTCAGCACTCAGTTCTTTCGGGGCAGAGCAGTGAACGTGTACAGTAGCAATTACGTATGTTTATCTTGGAGGAACTGAGTTGATCCCAAAGGCAGTGCTTGATGAAGCAAGAGGGAAGAAAGGGACAGCACAAAGGCATCAGCCAGAGAAAGTTTCAAGAAAATGTTTATTAAATGCTACAGATCCTCCTTTTTCTACCATTGAATGAAGCAGCTCTCTGTGAGTCACTATTTAAGTGTTCATGCTTCAAACCATTAAACATCACAAGTCGCATTACGGCTTTTCAGCAGATCACACACAAAATTAATACACAAGTCTGACTGACACACAGCTCATACCCATAACTAAGGAAGAGTAACTCGAAGCAAAGTATTCTGCTGTGAAATCCATCAAAATTAGATAAAAAGGAATGTTAAAGAGAAAGTAGTTCTGCTAGAATTTCTATTTCTACAGTAAGTTTCCTCCAGGATAACAGAAAGTTACCTTCATACTAATATAGCATACAGTACGTTAGTCTTTAAATTAATTCTCAGTATATTATACTGCACAGTGACACAGAAGCTCACTTTAATGACTTGAAGAAAAGACAAACCAGGTAGCTGAAGGCAGTATAATTTGCTGTTTTTTTTTACCATTACATGTTCTAAAGAAAAGAATCCAAAATACAACATTTTTTAAAAAATTACCCTTCTGAAACAGTTTTTAGTTTTTATCTTCTTTCAAGGTTTGCTAATAGTTGGAGTAATTGAAAGGCTTTCATTCATCACCATCTTACCTGTTTGTTCAGGATACCTTTGCCATCAGTATCTGCTAAGTCCCAAATCTAAAAAATAGAGAACACAAAGATGTTCTACAACACTGAGAGGTAGCTGGCAAGGGAAGATTATATATCCTGTAGGACCACTTTAATTTACACAGCATAATAACTGAAGCGAGAGATAAGATGATTAAATAAATATCCGTAGGTCAGTAAATACCTTTCCAAGCACCAAATCTGTCAATCCAGACTTTTTCAAGAAAACAGCTGCATCAGAAGCTAACACTCTTCCAGTGTTAGCAGAATCAACCTGGGGGAAGAACAAAAAAAAAAACTGCATCACAGTTTAAGACTTGAATTGCTGCAGTTTCTTCATCCATGCTCTCAAAAAGCTAACAGAGAAGCTTTAATTAATGTTGTAACTTTCTGAATAATCTTCAGATTTTTTTAAAAAGATGATTCCCTTTCATTAAAAAAATTGCATTAGAAGTTACATTTTTGAACTATTTATCATTAATATAAGAGGCCTTGGAATTTGACATCTTATTTAACACTGCCTTTTTCTTTTTAATTAAGATATAAAGTTTCTATAATATCTAAGCATTTCTCACATCCTAATGTTTTACAGTATTCCAGCAAAATTATTACAATTAAGTTATGGTAAACAGTAAATACCACAAATTATTATCCCAAAATATTACTATTACTATCACCTGTCTGCAGATAACTAAGAATAAGTGAGAATTAGAAATTTGCCAAGACCACCCAGTTTGGGGCAGACGGAAGGAAGTTACTTCAAATCTCCAAAGTTGAAAGCTAATATCTCAACACAAACTTTAAGTCTAAATTAATTTTAAAAAGTCTAAAGTCTAAGTCTAAATTAATTTTAAAAAATTAAGAATTTAAATTTAAATTAATTGCACTTTAAAATTAAAATTGATTGCACTTTAAAAGTGAGGAAAAACACTAATATACAGGCAAGCAAATCAAATGTCTGCTGCTGCATCTCTAGAACTTTTGATTATGCCCAAGTTTCAAGTTCTTCATTTTCAAGTACAGACAAAAGCCCAAGACTTTCACAAATTATACAGCAGAGAAACTTTTCCACATTAGGTCACCATCTGAACTTCCCTAATTAGTCCTCTTAAATTACAGATTTTCTCTTTGATGCCTACGAAACATTTGACTTGTAGGGGCAGAGAAATCCCACAATTAGATTACGTTTAATCATCCAGCTCAGAATGCTCCAAATGCTCAGTTATGCTCTGAAAAAGAGAAGGCTATGCTTGAAGATATCCTTTGCCACCCCATTTTAGAGTGAGCATTTCTCTCTTCTAGAGCGAAGCTCATTTACACACTTAAGTTGGTGACAATTTTGGCAGAATACCAAACTACCAGCATAGGTTTCTCTGGATCCAAAGAGAGGTCATTAAAAGAGATCACTATTCAAGTTTCTGAAAGGAAACATTACCTCAACTATATCTTCAAATGGAAAGAATAGTGGTAAAGCTCATGTCACATACACGGGAACACGAAAAATAGAGCTGTGTGTTCTTTAAAAATCTAAAGCAAAAAGATGCACAGAAAGGGGTTCTACATTTAACATTACTCATTTATACTCAGAACTAGTCCCATGAGGACTGTGGAAATGTTTTAGACTAATAAATCGTTGACAGGTTGTACGGAAAAATAATAGACTAAGAAGGGCATCTTTGTTTAGACTGTCCAAGTTTACAATACCAGAGAGAGTTGTATAGGCTGTGAAAAAATCTGAACAGCAAATGACATTTGCATTTTGTATATGAAAATTATAGAATATCTTCAAAAACAAAGTCTTCAAGTTTAAGATGGACTGAGATGCCCGGAAACTGTGACAAATTTGAGACATGACAAACACTTTGAGGAATAGGAGAGAGGCAAAGGTAATTTACTTTCCCCATTTCCTGGGGAAAAAAAAAAAAAAAAAAAAAAAAAAAAAA
>VWPW01006730.1:647177-663693 GCA_013389825.1 Crypturellus undulatus | reverse complement strand
GAGCCCGCTCCGCTCCCGGCCCCGCCGCGGGCCTCGGCGGCCGGCGGCGGCGGGAAGGCAGGCGGGCGGGTGGACGGCGGAGCGGGGAGCGCGGGAGGTACCTGTGTCAGGGAGAGGTGCGCAGCCATGCTGCTTCCATCATGCACCGGCCGGGCCGCAGGAAGGACGCGCCGCTCGCGGCCCAACTTCGGCAACTTCCCCAGGCGGCGCCGCGCAAAACCCGGCGCTGGACGCCCAGCCGGGGCCGCCCTCCCGCCGGCGGGCGCGGGCGGGCGCGGCAAACAAACCGCTCCGGAGGCCGCGCCTGCTCTAGGCCGCTGCAGCAAAAACCCGGAGCTGGATTCCGGCCTGATTGGGAGCGGGCCTGCCTTGGAGTGGTAAGATTCCTTCAGTGAAGGCGCTATTTGGTTCCCAATTCCCGGCCCTTCTCTCGCTTTCCGCCTTGGGCATATTTCTGCCCCATATCTTTAGCAATAGGGCCTTCACGCGTTCTAAGCTGCTATAGTCCTCCAGTTCGGGCTCCCANGCTGCAGCAAAAACCCGGAGCTGGATTCCGGCCTGATTGGGAGCGGGCCTGCCTTGGAGTGGTAAGATTCCTTCAGTGAAGGCGCTATTTGGTTCCCAATTCCCGGCCCTTCTCTCGCTTTCCGCCTTGGGCATATTTCTGCCCCATATCTTTAGCAATAGGGCCTTCACAGCAGTTCTAAGCAGTTCTAAGCTGCTGTAGTCCTCTAGTTTGGGCTCCCACAGGTGATCCCCACAGGACAGGCTCATCTCACACATCCCGTCCTGGCTCAGCAGCAGCAGGAGCAGCCTGGGCTTTGGGCTCTGGCCTCTTCCAAGCGCTCTGCTCTTAGAAAGTGGGTGTATGGATTCTACACCTGTGTAGGCCAGCACTGCCGGCGTGTGTCCGTCTCTCTGTGAGCCTAAAGGGAATGAGTAGGGGGCCATATGGGAGAAAGAAAAGCAGAAAAGGGAACAAATAATTTAGTAAAGGTGAGAAAGCGCAGGCAGCGCGTAAAGGGGGAGCAAGCTCGGGTGCAAGGGTCCAGGCTGCCCTGCCTTCTCCTCACCCATGCAAAACAACGGCGTACAAAATGGCAGAAAGGGATATTCATCCCAACGTGTTTATTTTCTTTCATTATTATTTACTATTTCTATTTTTCTCATTCTTGGAGCTCAGCTTCCCCCCAGGTGGATCTCCCTTTGCCACAACAGAGCTGGGAACAGGAGAGTACAGGCTACTTTACCAGCAGCAGTTCACTGCCTAATTAAACTGTTTTCCTGACCTCTGTGCTCTACCACATCATAGCTCAGTCCCTGAGGCTAGAGGGGAAAGTTTCCCTTTCGTTTTCTTTACTTAGACAAAGAGGAATCAATTTAAACCTGACATACACATTCAGGCTGATAAAAGGGAGTCGTGAATGTTTATTGGAGAGGTTTCACAAAATGGGTTTTTTCTTTCTTTGTTCTCTACCATTCTGCATTTGTCCCTCTTCACACAGTTTCACGCTTAATCTCGTGCTCATGTCCCACCTCTGCATCCTGCCACTCCTGAGCGGGCAGGCACTGTAACTGCTATTCCTGCAACGTGCAGGCTCCATCTTTCCCACCCATCCCTAATAAAGGTTTTATAGAAACCCTGACCTGTTTCTCAGTTACAGGTCCAGCAATAAAAAACATATCGAGAGAGAGGAAGAAGAACACGTGGGCATCACGCACATGGCACTGTGTCCAGAGGCAGAGCACAAGGATCGCTCAAGGTAATGTAACCTTTGTGGCCGCTACCAGTTAAAATAATATGTCGCCTTCAGTCAGCACTGGAGTGCTGTGTTCAGATGATAGGTCTTTGTCATCACTGGGTGTCCTGTACCTCCAGCAGGCAGTATTGTCCTGGAGGCCACCATGGCCTCAGGCATCTCCGTGATAATTACCACAGTTGTCAGCTTGCTGACAATACAGTGTTGTAATGCGGATTTATAGGAATCTGGCACGATGGCTCCCAGGAGGAGATAGCCATCTGCTTCCAGGCTGTGGTGGAAATAGCATCTGCTGACACTGGACCACAAAAATGGGCTTCCTACTTTGAAATCAGTAACCCATGACTGATTTTCTTGCCAAGAGCACAATTAGGACTATTGGAACTCGCCCCAAATCTTCGGCAGTTTTGATTTTATTAGTTTATTTAGTATTTAGCTACTTGGATTTATTATTTACAATTATCACGTACTTGGCATAGCAAAGAGCCGTTCACTAGGACTTGGCCAGGATGAAAGAACTCCTGAAATCTGAAATTGGACGAACTGATAAATGTACATCTCCTCTTGTTGACTTCTTGGTGGAAACCCTGTGTTTCGTCCCCTGTGTCTGTCCGTCTGGCAGTCCTATGAATCTTGGCTTTTTGCTGTACTCCCCTACCAAAACGTGTATAGATGTTGAAGGGGCTGGTGAGACCATGTTGGGTGTTTAGGATAGCTTAAGAACATAAGAGAGACAAAAGGCTAATGAACCACAGTAAATCTTAATTAAGGGTTTCATTTTCTATCTTTTCCCATTAAATATGAATTATCCTGAAGAAAAAACTGTAATCTGCTCTGAAGTAACTGCTATATATTGATCTACTTGCCATAAGGTTCCCTCGTGCAGGACATTCTTTATATCAAAGGGACACAGGGAACACTGTGACAGAGAGATACCACATCTCAGTGATGTTTATTATGTCTTTGTACAATTCCCAAGGTTAGATTTGCACTATACAAACAAGCATTTAATAATAAATAAAAAATAGTCAAATGCCTTGTGAAAGAGGGGTTTTGCACCAGTGCAGCTGCAACAGCAGTTGCATGGCTGGATCGGTGGAAATCCCCGTTATAGGATACTGCCCAAATGACTTGCTCTAATAGAGTTTGCTTGAATTTGAAACCTGTGCTATATCAAGACAGCACAAAAATGCCTTGCACAACTGGGAACTAGATACTGATGTCCCCTGTGCTTTATACATCTCTTATGCTCACCAAATGGCTTTAATAAAGCTTAATCAGATCCACTGGTCTCTCCAGAAACAGTATCTTAAGGGATCTGTCTATCCCTTTAGTATAGTTTGGTTTACATCCTGAATGGACACACGGGAAGCCCATTGTTTTTTCCTAAACAACAGGCAGGTATTTGGTGTGACTTGTCGTGCTTGTTCTAGGAAAGTGTTACTGCAGTCTGTGAATGAGCCCTCTAATGAGAGGCTCGTTAGAGCAGTGGCTCACTCCTGCCTCCTGCGTACCTAGCCCTGAAATGCCTTGCTCAGCTTTCTGGAATGTCAGTGCGAACCAGATTAGCAACTCCAGCATTGCAAATACAGGACGAAGGATCTAAATAGCAGAGGGATTAAGTCATAGGAAGGTTTACAGAACAACAACAACAACAAAAAAGAGCATCAGCACCAAGCATCCTGAGTAAAAGGAATTATTAGTCCGTGATCATGCAATGGAAGCGCAAGGGAACTGGCTCACAGGTGAGCAGAGACTGTCTTATGCCGCATAAGTTTCAGAAAGCCAAGGACTCCTGATATGCATTTTACCACGCTTAGCCTATTGAAAGCCCTTCTTAGAAATTAGGAAGATTGTTACACAAAACTTTGGCCCTTTTGGACAGACGATATCTTTTATAAAAAGTCTCAAAGCACCTGGATTAGGTGCCACGAATTGTTTTAGGAATCACAACTGCAGGTGTGTCTTTAACTAGTAATGCATCTCAGAACGTGCTGCCCGAGCTCTTTACATTTTATGCAGCTGGAAGGAGTATAGGCTTATTGATAGATTGATGCATTTTACAGCCACAGGAGACCATTATGATTATCCAGCCTGATGTTTTTCATAGGATATTCCCATAGAGATCTGTTAATTTTTTGCTTAAAGGCTGTGAGTCCTATGGCATATCTTTTAGAAGAGCATCTAATTACTGGAGAATGCACTGATCATTATGGAAACTGCGTTTGAATGATAAAATTGCTCTTTTTCTGTGCACTTGGCTCCTGGTGGCCATTTGCAGACTATCGGTGCTGTAGCTGCCATGAAGATGTTTTAAAATGGGTTCAGAGATAATCAAATTCATATAAAACAGTAGCAGTATCAGAGAAACACAGACTAGGATGTTAAAGTATGTTCGCATGCTGAACAGTTAATTTCTTCATCTGGCAATCCTATATTCCGTAGAAGTAGGGTACAGTAAGGAAGAACTGAAATATTGTAATTTATTATATGAGTATTCAGAATCCCAAAGGGAAAAAGTATTTTTGGACTCTTAGTAAAAATTTGAGTTTGTTCTTTCTAATTGCCAGAGATTAGAATATCACAAATAATAAAAACCTGACTAAGGTACTTCAAAGTGATGATGTTTGATGGAAGTAATGACAAATTTAAAATGCAACAGTACTATAGAGCAATCTATACCATTTTAAAGCACCCACATATACAAATTTGTCTTTCAATTAAGACTGTAAACATATTTTTTCCAGCTAGTTCAGATGAGCCACTCCTATGGCTCTATACCTCATGCCCAACAAGAATTAGAGAAAATACAGGCAGGTAAAAGGTCAAATTGACCACTTGATTTGATCAGACTGACCTACTAGATTGATGACACACAGCAGAGTGGTATTTTTCGCATGAGATTTAGTTTATAATTGAAGATCACGTTTGAAAATCAGATAACTCTCATATAGACATTAACTGGGCATAATGCCCTATGAGTATAGCAACTGGAGATTTAGCATTACTGTACAGCTTAATGCATACTCTGACAGAAACAGAAAAAGCGATACCACTGCTGAAACAGTAACAGTGTTCATTAAAAATTAATCACATTGCTATTGTAATGTGTATTGTACATTCTACAAAATGAGGTTTAAAAACTAATCCGTTTATGAAGCACTGATCAAAAAAGCTTGTGCCAACTGTTTCTTCTATTTTTTTTCCTTAGGCATTTTCTCTATATTGTAAATCCAGTGAGTGCATGACTCACCTTTCCAAAGCGATTATAAGTCTATTATGTTTCTACATATGTAGAGAATATAAGAAAGAAAACTACACACTGGACTCCCAGTTCCCCTAACCTAGAACTGTTCAATCTGTTGATGAAAAAGATTATTAATTCATTTCAGATTTATAACATACAGGAAGCAATTAGCTCAAAGAGCATCTCATTGATCGAGTTAATTGTTTTCTTCTCATGAAAGAGTTTGGCTCTATTTATAGTGTGATGCCATTTTTACTACATTACAGTGTGTCTTCATAATTGCTTCTTTCTTCTTCAGCGTCTCCTTTAGCTTTCTTTTTCTTTTCTTATATGTTTTTAATCTTTTTTTCCAGTCTTCTTTCTTTTTTTTTATTCCTAATTACAGTCATCAGATATCAAAACATTTTGGAAATTTGGAAAACAAAATAGTATCAATGCAATAATGTTAGTCATAAGACGGAAGACTCTTTCCAAAATCACAGTAACCTGGTACCTGCACCTACTCTTCAAGTTGAGCAGTGATTCAGACATCAGTTCATACGAACACATATTCAGGACACCGCAATAGTCACACCTTTAATTTTACACTAGTCAAGTTAGATTGTTTCCTACATTTAAATGATACTGCACTCCATTTAGTTTCAGCAACATTATCTCTCATAGCTGTGAACAGCAGTTGTAAACCATTGGTGACAGAACAGAGACGTTGGTAGGTTGGTGGTTTTGTGACTACCGAAGAGACAGTGAGGAGATGAGTTAGGATCTTATCAATAGCAGAAAATCGATCATATTAGAAAAGACCTTAATGATTTTGCTCTGAGTGTAGACAAAGATAGGGATGATTAGACTACGTTAGCTAGCCTTGATTAAGCCACATTTACAGCTGTGCCAATTAATATGTGTTTTCATGCCTTTGTTGTTGTGGAAAACACCAAAAATTTTTGATAAATACAGCAAGAAATCAGAATGATGTACTACTTGCTTCCATCTATGCTAGCCATGTAGACTGTAAGAATGTATGGATGACTGCAGGATATTGGAATTACTCTCTGCATACTTCAGGAATTTGGTGTTACACTGTGGGAATCTCTATCTGTTCTTCCTGCTGCACCCTTCTCCAAACCAAATTCCATCTGTATGGCCATAAACGAGAGACCACCACCTAGCCGGGTTATTTTTGATTTACAGCATTCTAAATCAGTTTGATATCTTGGTATCTCTATACAGAAATTTGGTATCTCTATATAGATATCTTCATTAGATTTCACACATTCTGATAAGAATGTGCAAGTATCAAACCAACCAGATTTTCAGATTCCCACATCAGTTCAATTTGTTTAAAAATGACAGGATATGTTCTGCAGGACAAAACACCTGAAGTGCTCATAAGATAAATAGGACATGATGTGTAAAAATAACAGGAACACTGAAGTCTGAGGGAGGGAAGCATCTAAGTTTTCAGTATAAGACAGAGGAAGAAGCCAGATCAGCTAGATGAGTTCAGATAGCTGGGTAAGATTTGCAGACACAGAAGGTATGCTCTTCCTAAATGAATATCTGTGACTCAAAAGGGGTTCGAATTGCATTCAGAACTTAAACACACTTGATTGACAGTCTCTTCCTGTTTACTGCAGAGACATAATTTGTTCCTGTTTAAATTGAGTCTCAGATGGTGAGTTTAGTTAGGGAATACCTATAAAAATGTTTTAATGAACTTCTGTTCCTTTCCTTTTGTTAGCTTCAGATGACGGTAAAGTCCAAGGCTAGAAATTAGCAGTGGGTTTCCTGCACAAGACTAGAGAATAGATCCATTAGTTAGATGGTGTAAGTCACTGCCTAAAAATAAGAACTATACAGAATAAACATATACATGTAACTGGCAGATATCCAAAAATATATACTCTTGTACTATAGACTTCTGTTCATACTTGTTTTTCATTCTCTTATCTTTCTAGTTGGGATTCTGAGCTGAGCAAGATAACTGTTACCTCTAAACAACAGTTACTGACAAGCCTGGATGATATCATAAAGTTTATTGTATTCAAACCTAATATAAAAAATGCATAATATGTAATTTTGATAATTTCAACCCTGCTCTTCCAATATGTGGAGTTGCGACTGTCATAGTTTAAAAATGGTATAGAATCTGAGCAGCATAGGATTGAGATACTCATTTACACGTTTATATAAAAGATTAACTGACACTGCACTTAACACTGTCACACAGAACTGAGCTCCGGAAAAAGCTTTTTTTCTTTTTTTTTTTTTTTTCCCCAGGTGCCAGGATTGCTGTAATGTTCATCAATTCCTGTAACTCTTTCAGGACTGCTAATTTAAAAAGTGATACAACTTCAGTAAGCAATACAATGTAAGTATACCTACAGCAGGACACTAAATATATTTTTATATATTTTTACATATATATGTATGTATATATACATGTATGTATGTGTATATGTGTATTTTACATAGTAAACAATTTTTGATAGGACCTGTTCAGACAAGCAGATGCAATATATTACAAAATGTAAAATCAGTAAAATTTTAGATGTATTAATTGCACATATACGATTATTGATTACATGAAGAACATCTGTTACTTCTAGCAGTATGAAATATTTTTAAGCAGCTCACGCAGCCTGATGTCAGAATTAGCCTCTTCCTGCATAACCCACTGAATCAGATCTGCCATTTGCTCAAGGTTCTGTTCACAATTTATTACAAACTGTATTGCTTAAGTCTGATCCTCATTACTAGGGGGATCAGGCTTTGCTGATAATGCAAACAATCTGGGGTTTTGGCTAACACAAAATCCTGTAAAAAGGAAATACATCTAGAGAAAGAACATATGACAACTACATTTAACCCCTAAGCCTCCTGGCTGCTTCTAAATTTACCACTTATATCATCACTGCATTATATGAAGCAAGTTTTCTTTTTGCATGCACAAATATTATTGACATCCCAAAGTGTCAGTGTATTCCTTGAAGAGACAAAGATGCCAGTCTTGTGTCAAGATATACTGCATGTACAGAAATCTATTCCCTCTGCAGCTAGCACGTTGTTATTCAACGATTGCAACACAGCTGCACATTGCTGATGAGAGGGAAGTTACATGTTCCACTGAAAACTGGACAAGGAAATGCCTAAAATTGCTAGCTGGCTAAAAGAGTAAAAGGAATTGAGTCAGCGTTCTGGGGAAAGGAAGGATAGGGAGGGGTGCAACAAGCTGTATATTTAAAAATAAATAAATAAATGGTCAAAGTAGATAACATATGAAAAAGGTAAGTGCCACCAGTATGTCATTAATAATACAATATTCACCTAATGCACCATTAAAGCTTATGGATTAAATCCTCTTTCTGGCCAAGATGTACTTGCAAACAGAGGCTCTCAGAGAGTTGGTTACAGCCTTATGATTCACTGCTTAGTTCATCCCTCACACTGTGGCAGGGCTGGAGATGATTCATTAACTGGAGGAGCCAAATTTCAGTTTCTCTACCTGACAGTCTTTTTAATCCACTGTTAAGATGGTGTGTAACCTGGTTACTACATCATGTTAGTCCATCAAGAATCGTTCTAAGACAGACATATCCCAGCAGGGGAAATTGGGTGGTGATCTTATTTTGCACTGCCTGAACACTGTACTAGGGATACAGGACAGTGAATATGGCCTAAGGCTCTCCACTTACATGCTTTCTCAGGCTTTTCCAGCTTTATGAATGCTTCAGTTTCTCCAAAATAGAGTTTATTTAAATGTATGATGGCACATCCACACTTACAGATCACTAGACTGCAAATCCAGTTCAGATTCCCTGTGTTCTGGAGAACTGTATCCCTGGATGCAATGTGCCCTCTGAGCATACATAATTTGAAACAGATGGCTCAAAGATGAACTGCCAAACACTGGAGCCCAGTCTAAATGCCATCCAACAGTAAAACTTAAGTGGGATTAAAGTTTTCTGTGTCCCACTTTAGATAAACGTGGCCAGTATGCTTGTAAGATGCTCTTCTCTGTCTTTTTTTGGTGTTCTAATTATTCTTTTCAGATGTAATGTGCTCTGGAAAACAAATTATTCTAAGAGAGGGGAATCAGAATCGAGATGTTATCTTTTTTTTTTCCCTTTTTTTCTTCTTTTTAATAAAGTTCTAGCCTCTGGAATTAAGTGCTTGCATGGGTTACTTGAACTTCGATCAAAAAGCAAACAAACAAAAAAGCCCCACAAAATTTAGGACCAAAAAGCTTGAATATGTGATGTAAGTGATCCCTGAAGGATCAGAAACAAAAATTCTCTTATGCTTAAATTCTCTTTAGCTTATACTTTAGTTGTCAGGCCTGAAGTACAAGTAGGTAATTTGGAATGACTCGACTATGAAGTGTATTGATTTCCCATTTAAACAATGATGTGATGTGGGAAGAGTTATCAGAGAGCTCTTCCCAGCTTGTAACACTTTCTAGGTTCTCCCTAGGGCCCTCTGCCAAAGACACTTAGTTCACGTCTTATGTAAGTGAAGGCATTAGTACGTCTTAGGCAATATCTTCACTATAATTTGAACCTGAATTAAAGCTACCATATGTCTTGATTTTTCCAGATATACCTTTTTTTCCACCTAGAATTTTTTTTTCCCCTGAGGGTACACACACATCTATCTGTGTAAGTATCTGTCTATTTATCTATCTATCTATCCGCTTCCAAAACTGTACCTATTTGTTTGAATTTCTGAAGCTTAGGAATCCAGACCAGTGCTACTACACAATACACTAAAAAACAAACAACAAAAAACCACCAACAAAAGAACTCTTAACATTTCCTAGAATTACTAAACTATCTGAGCTTTCATTGTGCAGAATGTGTACCTATTGCTACTGGGGACAGAAATGACAGCCATAAAGGACAGCCATCACTTGAGCCAGCCCAGCACTACTAAGATCAGCTACACTGCAAGATGTTACCTGTGCTTCAGAGTCCCTGCATCAGCTGATTTTGTACTGATTATTTCCAGAAATCCTTAAAATACTACTAGAATAAAAGATATAGATATATACAACATTCAAGCTAAAACAACACTGGAATTACCATCTGAGTTAACTCTATAGCAGAGACAAATATGAAAGGTATAAATCTGGTCCATAATCTACAATAAGATTTGCCTCCTGTTCTAGAAATTCAATGCAATGAGTAAATTTGATGCAGAGACACTGAAGAAATTAAATATATGAAACATCACCGGATATTTAACAGATTATTTCAGATCTTAAATTCTCATCCAACAGTGTAAAGTTAAATGGACATAACCTTTTATGGACAGATAGTATAGTGTTATCAATATGCAAATGATATTTGAATGAGAAAACTAGGTAGGATTTTGATTAATTTAAAATTATCATATATGTAAATCAATGTTGACAGACATGAAAAAAAAACTGTAGGACTGATAAACAGTCCAGTTGCTATTGATTTTGCTCTGTTCATGAGAACTGCATCTTTTTTTTAGCTGGTAGAATAGAAACAGCATAATTGGAACTACGTCAGCATAAACCAGAAAGAGTACAATGCCAGTGCAAAGTTTAGATCCTCCTCTTTTCTAATGCAATATGAATACCAGAGTTTAACTTTGGCTATTTACATGCTTTAATCTTTAAATAAATGGGTTAATTTTTCTTTTTGATTATATGCACATAACCACATCAGCAGCAATAGAATGCACAAGTCTGAACAACTTTTGGCATGTTTGGTCTGAACTAGAAACACCCAAGTAAACCTACGTCTTTTTTTGCTGATATCTTATTTCAAAAGATTTAGCACTGATGATTTAAAAGTTGTGTTGAAAACTTGACCAATAAATTCCAACAAATGTTATCTTTTATACCTTAATTAAGTGCAAAACTAAGTATAAGAAACTATGAAGTAGTAAATATTATCAACTTAATTTTATTTAAATGGAAATTAAATACTCATTACTATTATTACAGATACATTTGCTTGTTAGCATATTTCTCATAAGTTTGTTTTCAATATTAACTGTCCTGGGGAATGGAAACAAATGACATAACCCTTCATTTTCTGACAACCATCCAGAGAATTCAGTTAATCCCAATAGAATTTATAGATTTTATCATTAATGTTATTGTAGCATTTGCTCGAAAGTTACTTAGTAGTTATTGTTCAAATCTGATGGTTTATTGGGCCACTGGGAAATACAAATAGAACAGACTGAACTTTTGAAACTTGGAAGTGAACTGATAAAACAAGGCCTGGATATTCATTGAGTTCTTGGCTTACAAATGAGGAACAGAGCTGCCACATCTCCTCTGTATGTGCTGCTGCCTATGAGCTGAGCAAGAAAGACTCTCTTTATTTCAGTCTGTGATGTGAATTTATTTCTCAGCACCTTCAGCTTCAGCAAGTCAGTAAAACTGTGACTGTTAGAAATCGTGCAAAATAAATTTATACCATTAAAAAGTAAAATTAGGCTGTAATAGCATTAAAGATCCCCAGAAAAAAATATCCACTCTTCTACTAGAAAAAAATACTCTTTGGAAAGGTTAATGGTAGCTTAGGGTCCTTATTTAACTAATAAATATATGAATATAATATATGAGTAGAGGTAAAGGCTCAAAGCAAACATCCGAGCAGCCCAGTGCCCTGTTCACAGCCCTGGCAGTAGCTGGGAGCTGTGGATGGAGGGTGCTAGGGCTAGATAAGCACATAGGGATAGGGCCCTGCTGCACCTTCTGAACCTCCAGTGACTTATACCTCAGCAGCTACTTGAGCCAGAGTCATCTAATGGATGTAATTGGTTTAGTCTAGACGGCTGGTGAGGGTTCACTCTTCATATGCATGAAGAGAGAAGGTTTCTCTCTTCAAACTACTTAATTGAAAAACCAGCTAGAGTGGAAGTAGGGCTTTCTGCTGGTCTCTGCACTGAATTCCCTTTCTGCTGAGATCAGGCAGGAGATGCTGCTGTGAAACTAAGTGTCACCTCAGGTGCAGGGTCAGACCTGGCTGGTTTGTACACAGAGGTCCAGTAGTTCTGACAGGGAGAATAGTCTCCTGAGAGCTCCTGGGAGCTGTCAGAATAGCAAGACACCCAACTGATCTCTGAAGTTGAGCTTCAAGTGCATGTCATGACTTTTGGGGAGCAATTTGAGTTTATCTGGTGGCTACTTATTTTTCTTCTGAATCCATTCTGTCTCCCTTTCTCATAGAAGGGAGAGAAAAAGAGTTGAGGAGGATGAAAAAAAATCATTTCTGCATTGTGCTTCCATCCCAGCAAGGAGGAAGTAAATCTTTTAAGTGGGCATCAGAAAGGATTATTTTCATTCTTAGAAGTGAAGGAAAAGTCTTCTCCTATTTTCTGGTAGAGTAAACCTTGCTCCCTTTGTCTCCCAATCTTTGTGCAATAAAGAGTAACTGTAAAGATCTCCCTGGCATCCCCAAGCAGAGTAGTATGAGATAGTATGACAAATCACTGGGAGTGATTCTAGATCTGAACAAAATTATTTGGCCTGAAATGCAGATATGATTGCAGAAGGAACCAGGAGCTGATTCTGAATTGACACTACTGAAGCTTAATTTTAACTGATCTCTCTTTAATACCATTGACTATTGAGTCAAATGAATAAAAGAAGTACCCACAGGAGAATGCTCTTTCTACATGCTTGTGTTTTATGTTTGATTGTTCAGCTCTAGGTGCTTTTGAGTTTACTTTTGTTGTCCTTTTCATCTCTTTTGATTTCCCAGCTGGTACTCACAATGTCTTTATTACCATACTCAGATATATACTCAAGTCTTATACATTATTTCTGCTATTTACCTGGGAAAAAAAAGTGATGGGGATATTTTTCCTCCAAAATGTAACCATAAAGCATAGATACTGCCTATGACAGCCTAATAATATGCATATATTTTGGAACCTACTTGTATATGTATACACCGTAGCTTTAAAGACAATAATATTGCAGAATCCCTTAATAGCAGAATAAATTTAATATATGATAAAAAGAAATACTCCTTCCTGACAGTAAACAAAGCATATTGTGCTTATGATTAGAGACAGTACTCTTTAAATTATCATATCAATTCTTGCTGTTTTCCCTTGGTAAAATCGCTTTGCATCTAACTCTTCTATAAACAGTGTAAATTTTGTGAGAAGACAGTGTGTCTCCTGCATACTTACAGAAAGAATTGGCTTCAAGGAGTAAGTAACCTTGTTTGAAACATGTTCATAGGCCAAATACCATAAAGAGAGGTGATGGTGTGAAAGCTTAGGGAAAAGAGATTAGATTTATTTGCCTTTTTTTTTTTTTGTACCAGTGGGCCACATACCATGCTGCTGTGAAGTAAACATTCCAGTCGAGCAGCATTCCTCCGTAGCTCTGCAGAGTCTCTGTGGAGACTAGAGTAGAAATCAAACATTTATTTGTGGTTGAGAAAATAGCATGGACTAGCATGGACTTCTGCATTAAATTTTAAGTAAATTCTACCCACAAGATGAGAAGATGCTTAAATCAAATGAAGAGATGTTACCCATCTAAGTAGTGCATTAGGAGCATAAAATATGATTCAGCACACTATGAAAGCCAAGCTCTTGTACTCAGTGAAGATATCAGACTTGTTGTTCTAAGGACTAAATTATGATTTGTTGGAAGTTTTATAATATCATATTACTACTAAGATTAACCTGCAAAATTAAATCCAGCATTTTTTTTTTCTGACAGCTAGGTATATCTGTAGTTTTTAAGAACTCACAAAGGCCACACGACTCCTTTAATTCTTTTGTACTAAATTTATATTTAAGTTACAAATTTTGTTAGAAAACACTTTTCTATTACGTTTATATTGGTAATGCCTCCACCTCTGAACACTGAGATCTCAAGGGTGACAGGTAAGGGATGTCGGGAGAGTCCTCTGCCTGGTGAAAGTAGTACCTGATACTTGCACTCCTGAACGCCAAAGCCCGTCACCAAGTTGAGAAACGTGATTCTTGTGAAATGCTGAGCCTTAAAATGTGTGTCAGTTTATATTTCTTGCAACTCCCTGGCAATGTGTCATTATGTCAACCTGTCCTGCAAAACTGCAAACGGTTTCTGTTGTGTCCGCCCACATTCCTGCTGGGACAGTCTCAACGCTCCAGAGGCCACTGGTCAGGAAACTCATGTGTGCCTTGGACCCTGCAGCAACATTGATTTAGTTGAGGCTTCTGTGTGACTGGACAGTGATGCTGGGCAAGATTCTTCAATGAAAGGAGCAGTGACAAAACCAAGACAGCACAAAGTATCAGCTTCTGCTTTCGACCAGTTCAGCTCATCCTTAGAGATGACAGTAAGTGTCCTACTTAATGGTAAAGATGACAACATACTAGTCTAATTTACAATTTGGAAAAAATGTCAGAATGAAGCTGTTTATAATCATTCCAAATCAGATATAAAAGGTACATCACAAAACAAAATTGGAAGTAACTTACTCATATTTCAAATATATTTTTTAAATGTGAAATTGGTGGTGATGATGTTGATACAAAATACATGAAGAGAGGTTATACAGTTTGCTGTATCAGCTGATTTGTTTGTTGATTTTTTGTAGTAAACTGTTTGCATTTATCTTTAAAATAATTATACTGGGCACCTAGAATCTTTATCAGAAGGACATATCTAATTAAGTCTAATCTCCTCAGACATATCCTTACAAAAGTGCTCAACACATACTGAAGGAATTTGACATGCACAAAACATCATGGTATGTTAGGAAAGATAAAGTATGAGATACTTCATCTTGAATGCTGGCAAATATCCACAAAATTACAACCCGTTATTTCAATTTGTATATTGTTGGAGTTTTTTCTAACCGTAATTCCCAAATCTCTGCTAATTCACCTAAAGAAAATACAGACACTATATTTTTAAAAGAAGTCTAGAGAGGAATTCCCCTTTAACACCTGTTGACACAACTGCTCCATCTACTCTAGAGTCATCAGGGCTTTGTTAAACGGAGCTAGCTAAAAGATGTAGATATAAATATAGGTATAGATATATTTCTTTGGCAGAGCTAAGTCATTGGCACATTTCCCCCTCAACCATGTCAAAGAGGAGAAAGAACAAAAAACGTACACTGAAGTTCAACAAATTCAGCCTCTGGCAAACCAAGGTAAATAGAAGGCTCTTCTATTGCAAATTTCTCACTGAGAATGCCCTGCCTGCAGATGGCCTTTTCACAGTTAAGCTGAGAGATTTTTTTCCTCCAAGCTCTTTGGATAGTTTCACCTTTTGTGGCATAATGCAGTGAAAAGTAGTGTTCTGAGATAATAAAGCTGCAGTCCAATTAAAGCTTTAAATGGCAGCGCTAGTAACGTTCTGGCACCATCCGATGTTTTTTTGTTTTGCTTGCCTGGGTATAATCTCTAGGCGGCAGTTTGTTTAGGTCAGTGAAACTAAAGAAGAAAACAGGCTACTGAGGTCATATCCAGCTTGAAAATGAATGTTATCAAAACCAGCAAGCCCGGTTTCAAGACCGAATTGTGCACCAGCTGGATT
Organism: Crypturellus undulatus; assembly: GCA_013389825.1. NCBI lineage: Eukaryota > Metazoa > Chordata > Aves > Tinamiformes > Tinamidae > Crypturellus > Crypturellus undulatus. The sequence goes on along the minus strand of VWPW01006730.1, from coordinate 648,152 downwards.
GAACTGCTAATATCACGCACAAGGGCACCCCTGGGGAAGCCAGTGTCCCACCAAGGCATGAGCCAAGACTTTAAATGTCACTTTGTAACAAACTAGCCAGCAACGTGAGCTGGGAAAGGGGAAGATAAATTAGAAATAGGATATACACGTTATTTGCAAGATCAAGCATACAGGCTCTGCTTTGCTCGCTTTTTCACAACAAGGGGAAATCGGGTGATATTTCTTTAAAAAAATAGCTAATTTGGTATGAACGTAACTGGCATTGTTGTAAGACAATAAAACAAACTCGGGCCTCTGGTGAAGGACTTTTTATATCGAAATCAGAAAAAAAAAAACAAAAAAGCTGCCTTAACATCTGGTTGAAACAAGGGGAAAAATACGAAAGCGTTAAGTCTCTGAAATAAATACAAACTCAATAGATAAAAAAGCACCATGTATGAGGCTACATGAGTATCTCTGTGGGTCCTTTGAAGTTTCTGTGTTCCAGTACAACCAAAGTGGCTATTTAGGGTGGAGGAGCGCAGCGCCAAAGAACATGCCTTGCACAGGAGCAGATTTACGATTGTCTGTCACTCCTGGGGGATTCATTCCGCGTTCTTGGATGCATCCGCAGGAAAGCTGTGTCCTGTTTCAGTCAGCTCTACCCTTTAAAAGGCTCCTCCCGTGCCAGAGGAGACAGCGACTCCCATCTGAGTTCTGGGCGTAGTTTTATACGCCCCTGGACCGCGTGGAAAAGGGATCGTGGACCCTTGGACTTGGCAAACCGCAGGGGAGCTCTGGGCTGGCTAACGAGCGGGTTAAGCGCAGAAGCGAGGGAATTAAAAGGAGCAGAGGCAACAGCGCAAGAGCAACGCGTTTTATGCGAGAGGACGCGGTCCCCGGCGAGGGGCGCCCGCCCGTCCGTTACCCCGGGCCCCGCCCCGCCGGCCGTTGGGCGCTCCCGCTGCGCGCGCAAGCCACGCCCCCCCGCCCGCC